>JACEVL010000428.1:20000-52500 GCA_020284085.1 Aporrectodea caliginosa | reverse complement strand
CACACACACACACACACAAGATTACTATGGATGAGTTTAAAGTTGTTTTAAGTCTGAGAGACGCTAAGTCTGATCCACTTGTGAATTGAGTCTATAGACGTTCCCCGAGTCACTCGGTGTAGACAGTTGCAGGCACTGCGGACAATGCGAAACCCAGTTCGTGCAGATTTTTAAACAATCCCGGCGATGTCTATTCCCTCCTCATGTAGAAAAA
This sequence comes from Aporrectodea caliginosa, assembly GCA_020284085.1. Taxonomy (NCBI): domain Eukaryota; kingdom Metazoa; phylum Annelida; class Clitellata; order Crassiclitellata; family Lumbricidae; genus Aporrectodea; species Aporrectodea caliginosa. The sequence continues at coordinate 52,286 of JACEVL010000428.1, read as the reverse complement.
GAACTAAAACCTTCAGTTGTGCTTTGGCGTCACTTTTTAATTAGAAACATAAATAATCTTCCTATCTCACATCGGGCAAAACGTTTTTCGGTATTTTTACTATGCTCTGAATAACTGACTGACTATGATAATGAACGAATGAATGAATGAACGAATGAATTGAAGGATGGGTGGATGAATGGATGAATGGATGGATGAATGAATTAATTAATTAATGGATGTCTGGATGGATGGATGAATTGACGTATGTATGTATGGATGAACGAATGAATGAACGAAGAACTGAGTCGACGAACAAATGAGTGAATTAATTGACGGATGGATGAATGAATGAATTAACTAATGAATTGATGAATGGATGGATGTATATATGTATGTATGTATGTATGAACAAATGAGTGAACTAATTGATGGATGGATGGATGGATGGATGGATGGATGGATGGATGGATGGATGGATGGATGGATGGATGGATGGATGGATGGATGGATGGATGGATGGATGGATGGATGGATGGATGGATGGATGGATGGATGGATGGATGGATGGATGGATGGACGGACGGACGGATGGATGGACGGACGGATGGATGGATGAATGAATGATTGATTGATTGATGGATGGATGGACGGATGAATGAATGAATGATTGATTGATGGATGGATGGACGGATGAATGAATGAATGAATGAATTGATGGATGGATGGATGGACGGATGAATGAATGAATGAATGAATTGATGGATGGATGGATGGATGGATGGATGGATGGATGAATGGATGAATGATTGATTGATGGATGGATAGATGACCAAACAAATGAATAGATGGATGAACGAATGAATGAATGAATGAATGATGGATGGATGGATGGATGGACGCACTGATGGATGGATGAACGAGTGACTAACTGAATGAAATGATGGATGAATGGATAGATGAATGAACAATCGAACGCATGTTGATGACTCTGGTGGATGCTATGTTTCAGAGGTTGGTCCGGTTACCGTGACGACAGACCCGGACAAATTCCAGCGTGACCTTCGTGACCTCTACGTCCAGGGTGGAGGCGACTGTCCGGAGATGAGCATAACCGCAATAAAAATGGCGCTACAGGAGTCGCTTCCCAACTCCTTCATCTATGTCTTCACGGACGCCAGAGCGAAGGACTACAGCCTCACGGAACAAGTCCTCACACTCATCCAACACAAACAGAGCCAGGTAGTTTATCGGTGGTTTATCCATCCGTCCATACACCCATCAATCAATCGTTCAATCAATCAATCAATCAATCAATCAATCAATCAATCAATCGTTTATTGTTCCCAGTACAACCAACAGATGACAATTAACACAGTAAACAGTAACATTGCAAGGGATATAATAGGAAGACCCAGAAGGGACCAAGGTCCTGCTTATTAGGGTCGCCCTTTTACCACGAGACAAATGTATAATGACAAATGATTGACCTTTATAAGTCCAACTGGACTATGAAGCATAAACAGAACCGTAATGTAACATAAAGACAGACACCTTAACTAGTATACAGAACGGTAAATGTAAGCAATACAACTGTCTTTGAAACAATGCTACTGCATTTGATATAATACAATACAATACAACTCTATTTTGATATCGCCTACCTTCGAAAGCTCAGAAGTACTCACAATCATATTATCATACGACAGAACATCGATGGCGCTGAGCAACTGTGAGTGAAGGACTTCCTCAAGATCCTACACGGTTACTGCCTCGGTTGAGGCTCGAACCCGTACTCTCCGTTTTATAGGCCGACCGCTCTAACCAATCGGCCACCATGGTGGTTAACTCAGGTAGTCCAGTGGTTAGCGCGCTAGACTGCTAACCCAGAGGTCGGGGGGTTTAAATCCACGTCAGGACAGAAATTACAGAATACAATACAATACAACTGTAAGTTGATAATGCCCTCCTTGCTGGCATTCAAGACAAAACAAGACACTGTACTTTGATAACGCCCTCCTCCTTTCACAGTTCAGAAGCGTGTATCAACCTGTATGACCTCTATGACCCCATTTTCTTTGTAGGTCGTCTTTGTCATGACTGGTGACTGTGGTGACATAACTCATCCTGGCTACAAAGCCTACGAACAGATCGCAGCTACGAGTTCCGGTCAGATATTCCTGCTCAAGAAGTCACAAGTCAATCAGGTCTGTTCATCTATTTCTAATGGCGCTATAGAAATGTCTATCTGTCTGTCTTCTTGTCTGTCTGTCTCATTATCTCTCTGTCTGTCTGTCTGACTGCCTGTCTGTTTGTCTGCCTCCTTGCCTATCTGTCTGTCTCTGTCTTTCTGTCTGCCTCCTTGTCTGTCTGCCTGCCTCCTTGTCTTTCTGTCTGCCTCCTTGTCTTTCTGTCTGCCTCCTTGTCTTTCTGTCTGCCTCCTTGTCTTTCTGTCTGCCTCCTTGTCTTTCTGTCTGCCTCCTTGTCTTTCTGTCTGCCTCCTTGTCTTTCTGTCTGCCTCCTTGTCTTTCTGTCTGCCTCCTTGTCTTTCTGTCTGCCTCCTTGTCTTTCTGTCTGCCTCCTTGTCTTTCTGTCTGCCTCCTTGTCTGTCTGCCTGCCTCCTTGTCTGACTGTCTGTCAGAAAACTAAATCTCGTTGTTTCCTCTTGCAGCAGAATCTATTCTCGATTGTTAAAATGCTTATACTCCGGGGCAGCCTCATTGAAATTCATAAAGTGTCAATTGTAAGAGACAGTGACACAGTGTCAATTTTAAATTCGCTCAGTGTCAATTTAAAGAGACAATAGAGTGCCAATTGAAACTGACAGTGTCACTTTAAAATCGCTGTCTGTCAGCTTAAATTGACAAATTGACAATTTAAAAATGTCAGTGTCAATTTTAAATGACAGCGTCAATTTAGTGTCAATCATAATCGACAAAGTGACGAGTTAAAATGTCAGTGTCAATTTAAATGACAACGTCAGTTTGAAATCACCGTCAATTTTAAAAGTGACTGTCGATTTCAGGTGACAATCTTAATGACTGTTAGATCGTAAAATGTCAATGTCATATGATAAACTGTTAGCTCCAAATTAAAAAAATATCACTTTCAAACGATGCTATGAACTTCAGGTGGTAAAAACTCAACTTCCTTTAACAGATGGAATCCCGCACACACACAGATGAGACTGAGAGAGAGGGAAGGGCATTGGCAATTGGCCAAGCACGTGTTAGTTGTTACCCGTTTCAGCAAAGGGTGTTTGCTGTTTGCCAGGTCGACTTGAGATAGACAGACACAGAGAGGCAGACAGACAGACACACAGAGAGAGACAGGCAAAGAGATTGGGATAGAGATAGAGAGACAGAGACAGAGATTGAAAGACAGAGAGACAGACACCCACACAGAGAGATAGACAGACAGTTAGAGACAGAGACAGACAGACAGACAGAGACAGCGAGAGAGATAGGAAGGGAGATACAGACAGACAGGCAGGCAGACAGAAAGACAGACAGACTCAGACAGACAGATAGAGAAGCAAAGAGACGGCGGACAGAGACGAAGAAAAAGCCAGAGAGTTTGTGAGAGTCAAAGATAGGCAGAAAGACAGACAGCGAGACAGATAGAGAGACAGACAGACAGGCAAACAGACGGGCAGACAGACAGACATTCGTTGTTTATCCGTGGACTGTCTTTTTCGGGTGGGGCTTCTGCATCTTGGCTGCTGATGTATTAAGGATCCACATCTTTTTTATCGAGGCTTCGATGCCAAATAAACACTTGTCAGCTTCCTCTTTTCCAATGCGTCGCCGGTTTCGGAAACGTTAACAATTAGCATCAGAGTAGGCCTACAGGTATTGTTATGAGGATTAGTCATAGGGAGAATTTTTATGGGGATTATTCATATATAGGGACAATAGTAATGAGGATTAGTCATAAGGGGGATATTTATATTTATGAGGACTAGTCATAGGGACAATTGTTATGAAGATTATTTATAGGGATAATTCTGAAGCAGCCAATTTCAGTTGCAGACCCACATTGTGCCACAGGTGATAGCATGTATCCAGGTGTCCACCGTAGGCCCAACTGTTGGAGATAATATGATGTTCCTGGGATCAGAAGTACAGTCAATGATAAAAAGTATAGGAGCAGTCTTAAGAGGTGAGGTAATCATCCGTTACGAGAGGGTAAGGTGTGGCGCTAAGAAATTTCCCAGATCTACATTTACATTGATACTACTGTAACCTGGTATCATGGATCTTGTGTGGTTGCAATGATATTTGATACCGCCCTCCTTCCACAGTTCAGATGTGCACAAGTGTCTACGCGACAGAACATCGATGGCACTTAGCTATTGTGCTTGCTCAGGGTTCTTACATAGTGACTGCTTCAGTGAAGGATCGAACCCGTACTCTCATAGTTTCTGGCCGAGCACTCAAACCAGTGGGATTCCGTGACCCAAAACGTGCATCGGCCGGGAATCGAACCCGGGCCGCCCGCGTGGCAGGCGAGCATTCTACCACTGAACCACCGATGCTTGTCCGATCGCAAACGTTTCAACGCGGCGCAATTGTGTCCGATAATTGCCAGCATCTTTATCAATGCTGCTTGCAAGCATATCAGATCTTCAATTCAACAGGCTTCAAAACATACTAAATTCTCTGGTTCGCGTGTTGCTGCTTGCATCTTCTCCGAACCGACTACCAATGTCTGTTCGATGCATGATTCCTTCTCTTCCTTTAATTAAGAAACTCCTCAAAACTCATTATGTGGAGTGACGTGGATGATACTGTAGTGCGGTCTCAGTGGACACTATCACAGCTTGTAAGCGGAAGCTAAGAGAGACAGATAGTTAAGCATTTTCAGGTTAATTTTCAGTGGTTCTAACACAGACTACACGTCTTCTGAGCCACTTTAAACCCTTGTAATGTTATGCTATGTTATTTCTTATTGCTTTCAAACATCTGGAAATCTACCTGCTCTTCAGGGATGACTGACTAACCGCGCCTCAGATTCGCATTTCTGTGTGATATTGCGCGAGTTAGAAATGTTTGTGATGATGATGATGATGATGATTGATAATGATGATGATGATGATGATGATGACGACGATAATGATAATGATGATGGTGATGATGATGATGATGATGATGATGATGATGACGATGATGATGATGATGATGATGATGATGATGACGATGATGATGATGGTGATGATGATGATGATGATGATCGACGATGATAATGATGATGGTGATGATGATGATGATGATGATGATGATGGTGATGATGATGATGATGATGATGATGATGACGATGATGATGATGATGATGACGATGATGATGATGGTGATGATGATGATGATGATGATGATGATGATGACGATGACGATGATGGTGATGATGATGATGATGATGACGATGATGATGATGATGATGATGATGATGATGACGATGATGGTGATGATGATGATGATGATGATGATGATGATGATGATGATGATGATGATGATGATGATGATGATGATGATGATGATGATGATGATGATGATGATGACGACGATGATGATGATGATGATGATGATGATGACGATGATGATGATGGTGATGATGATGATGATGATGATGATGATGATGACGATGATGATGATGGTGATGATGATGATGATGATGATGATGGTGATGATGATGATGATGATGATGATGACGACGACGACGATGATGATAATAATTATAATTAATAATAATTATAATTAATAATAATAATAATAATAACAATAACAATAACTATAACTATAACAATAATAATAATATTGTAGGTTCTCAACTTCGTCCGTGTCGCGGTTCAATCGCGTAAGGTGAACCTGCTCTCGATGGATCGCAGCATCAGGGATGACATCCTCGTCTATGAACTTCCGGTCGATACAAAGCTCCAGGAGTTTACCATCTCCGTCAGCGGTGAACGGCCACAGGTCGTCATCACCGATCCAAATGGTAGGCAATTCCACCTGACGCTCGATGGTTTCAGGTGGTAGTTAATATGGAAAGACCGATTGTTCATTCGGAAACCAATTAACGGTCTTCTAAGCCAGTGCTTCCCAAAGTGGTGGTCCGCGGACCAGGGGCGCAACCAGAAACTTTTCCTGGGGGGTGCTGAGATTTCAAGCGCCGAAGGCGCGAAGCTGCGAGTGCTGAAGGCACGAAGCCTATAACGACTAGGGGGTCTGGGGAGCGTCGTAAGCTCCCCAGCGGGGTCTGGGGCGGAGCCCCAGAAGCCAACGCATTTTTATCAGCTGATATCAAATGGAGTACGATTTTTGGCCCTTGTTTGCTAGCTGTTACTGACCGACAAAGTCATGAAAACTCCAAGAAGAAATTGTTTTTCCAGATTCCCAGACTAACAGCGTAACAAATTCAGAGTTATTCTAAATGAAACAGAATACACTCCAGCACTGGCTAATTTTTTTATAACGAAACAATTCATTTAGTTCCAATTAACAATCTTCAGAGGATCGATCAGAACGCAACCCGGCCTGTAACTGTGGAGTCTATATAGTATATAGTTGTCTCTCAACAGTTTCAGGGTCTTGCTGATGAAGTATACGCAGAACTCGCGAAGTTCTACCGTCATTTCTCCATTTTGAAGAGTCAAAAGAGCACCGATCAAGGCTGGGTTGTTGAAAAGACCTGCCAGTTGTTCTTTGAAAGTCAAAAATTTCAAAGTACTCGCAAAATTTGGATTATTGTGTTCCCTGGCAGACCAAAATAATGGGCATAACATGCATAATTAAAGACTCATTTAAATCATATGGCAGACAGCGCTTGCGTTTTTGCTCTAGATGAACTTTCAATATCATCAGTGCTTACAACTCCTGAAAGTGCAGGAAATGAAGACAAAGTTTCTATGTTGGCCAGCAATTTCTTGTATTTGTCTTCCAACGAAGTGTATCCATCTGGGATGTGAACAGATTCAGTTGTCAGTTGTCTATGTGCATCCACAAAATTGAGACTTGGACTCTGAAAGTTTTGAAATTGGGCAGAGAATGACATGCAGAACGAAACTATTGATTGAAACTTGTCATCTGAGCTTTTAGCAACAGAATCTAAGTTTATTTCTGTAAGTGCTGATTGAATTGCTGGAAGTTTTTTTTATGGAAAATATACAAGTTTCTCAGTGGCGTAAAGAAGGGGGCAGAGGGGCAACAGCCCCCGGGCGCAGCACAAGGGGGCGCAAATTTAAAAATTGGCGTTCAGTGGTACACAGCATATGACATGAACGATGAAAAGCCAACAAGAAAATTTAAAAAGGGCGCAGTCATCAACTCTTGCCCCCGGGCGCTGAAACCCTTCGTTACGTCACTGAAGTTTCTTGTTCTGACTATAAAACAAGTTCCACTTAGGCCTATAGACAGTAGACGTCGGTAATTACTGCGTCCCGTGAAAACTGTTTCATACTCGCTACGCCCCAGAACCCACAATAGAATAATACCTCAGGCAAACTCTCTATCTCGTAAAACATTTGTCACACGGATGCTTTATACTTAATTTTTTTTTATATTTGATGATCTTGTACACCAAAATGCGGTTAGCAGTTGGTTTTTCAATAAAGGATATACTTAATTACTTACTTACTTACTTTTCAACCGGCTTAGCTTCCTCGGTTATAAGCCTAATTGCATTTGACTCAGTTTCACTTATAAATAATTCTGATTGAGAAGCATGGTCTTTGTTCAGTTCACCTTTCCCCGCTCAACTTTCATCTACAGGAAGCTAGCCCTTCTTTTAGTAGATAGCGTTCCATTATTCCAGTTCGTTGAGATGAAGATGATCGATATACTACAACTTCTTTAATTTTGTTGAAACAATCAACTGCAGCAGAATTGCCAGTAGCTGCATGACTCATCACAAGCTGTAGATTGTGTGACCAATAACAGGTAAAATAATGCTTTGGGCATTTTGCTCTGATTCGACCTTGAGGCTTGCACCAGATTGTTTAGATCCAAACCCTATTGTTGCAGAACATCCAGAATTATATCCAAGAGTGCTTCTCCAGTTGATGACTGTGCTTCTATCATGGTAATTAGATTCTCTTCCTCAATTCCATTCTCGTCATTTCTGTATCTTATAGGTTACTGATTGCTACCTGCATTTTTGTGCTTGAATCTGTCGTTTCATCCATTATTACACTAAAAGGTTTGTTTTCCGAATTATGGTCTGGAGTATTTCGTCGATGACTAGTTGATCAGTCATTTGTATTAAATAATTTTGAATTTTCAACGTCATATATGTTGCATGTTTGGACATGCCGACATGAATTTGTCAAGATCTGGCTTAAACTCTCTAAAAGTGTGCAGAGAGCTTTGAAAATTTCCGCCAGCTTCTGTTTGTCCGCGAACCCTGGAGTTTTATTTTTGAAGAGTTCGCTCATTGGTTGGTTTCTTAGTAAACTGTAGTAATTCTTGCATCCCCCCCCCCCTATAAAGAAAAACTCATCGGATTTGGACAAATTGTGTGGGTCACCTTTTTAACTCTGGGGGTGCTCAAGCACCCCCCAGCACCCCCTGGTTGCGCCCCTGCCGCGGACCGGTGCCGGTCTGCGAGCCCTCAGTTGCCGGTCCGCAAAGTGAGTCTATGACACTGGTCAAATTGTCTCGGAATCAAGAAATGGCTATTATATTTTCAAAAGTCATAACAAAAACACTTATTAGGCTAGAATTAAAAGGTCAATAGAGTCATAGAATTGGCTGAACATGCATTTATATAAATTTTAATATAAATTGAGGAATTTATTCTAGATGATCGAAAAAGAGAAATAACTAAATAAATTTGGCACCGATCCTAATGCAGTGGAAAAATTCTTGCCGGTCCGTGACACTGAAAGTGAATTCCTGCCGGTCCACGACACTACAAAGTTTGGGAAGCACTGTTCTAAGCCTTAGTTAGCTATTCCGATGGACTGCGGAGAATATCTAAAATATCAAAGTGATGTTAATAATATTATTATTAAAACTATTAAATGATTTGTTGTGGCCCAGAGCCGTTGACATCGACGTTAACCCATTTTTACAACCTCTTTCGAAATTCCTATCTGATGGCTGAAGAAAACTGGCGTATATATTGCGTTTGAGACAGCGATTTAAAGGTGTCTAAATTGAGCCTAACAATTTTAATGGCATCAGAGGTAGCGACATCTCTTGGCTGTCAGCGCATTAGCGTTGACATGACCTTTAGTACCATTGGATAAGTTCATAAAATTAATGTATAAAGACGGGAGCAGCCATTCAAAAAGGTTTAAAATAGTTCTAGGCTAATGATACATTGAAGCAGTTTAACAACATGCACATTATACCCTGGATAAAAAAAACTGGGCAAAGATCTAGTAATTGAAGGAAACTGATATAAGGCAAATATAAGGCGTTTCGAACAGCGATTTAAAGGTGTCTAAATTGAGCCGAATAATTTTAATTGCATCAGAAGTAACGACATCTCGCGGCTGTCAGCGCCATTAATGTCGACATTACCTTTTATTTAGTATTATTGGATATGATCATAAGTATATATAAGGACTGGAGCAGCCATTTAAGATGTTTAAAATGGGGGGGGGGGCGCATTGCGCATAACATCTGGCACAAAGACCGAGAGGTACCGAGTTCGAGCCCCGTTGGGCGGATATGCTTTGTAGGTTGCTATTAGCGCCGTTGTATTGCAGGCTGTCTGTTCTGTTAGTAGTTAAGATTTCAATTGCATAACATGTAAATGTACAGCGCAGTGCGTTTGTCAGGCGCTTATTAAAGAAAAGATTATTATTATTATTATTATTACAACGATGCTAATATCGACGCAGTTTAACGACATCTTGTGGTCTCCAGCGTCACTAACCATTGACATTACCTTACTATGAAATCAACTGGTGATGATTCCTGAGGTAGTTTCTGCTTAACGACGCTCTGTCATAGCGAAGACGATTAGCGTCGCCCTCCTCATATATTCAAGATCGAGACTGGCCCGCCCAAAGGGATATATATAGGTGCCGCATCATCTTGTGGCTGGAGTGACCCTTGATGTCATCCTTACGTAATAGGGAATGTAATGTACACGACTAAAAGAAGATGATAATGACGACGACAACGATGATGACGATGGATGATGATTAAGGTGATGATGACGATGACGACTATGGATGATGATGATTATGACGATGATGATGATATTAATAAAATCTGTTTTCTTTCTGATCTTCAAAGGCGTTACGATAACTTCAACGAATGGTCTGAACACTCTGTTGAGTCTGCGCAACGCTCTCATCCTCAACGTAAAGGATCCTAAGCCGGGCAAATGGACTTTGAGGATATCAGGACACGGACAGCACACGATCCGCATCACTGGCCTCAGCTCACTCGACTTCGTTCATGGATTCGCCTCCCGTTCTACGCTCCACTTCACCGAAACAGATCCAAGACCGTTGAAAGGTATAACACCGGTTATTGGGTAAAAATTGGTGGGAAGATGAAAAGGTAGTACCAGTTATTGGGAAACAATTGGAGGGAAGATGAAGAGGTACTACCAGTTATTGGGAAACAATTGGAGGGAAGATGAAAAGGTAGTACCAGTTATTGGGAAACAATTGGAGGGAAGATGAAGAGGTACTACCAGTTATTGGGAAACAATTGGAGGGAAGAGTAAGAGGTTGTACCAGTTATTGGGAAACAATTGGAGGGAAGAGTAAGATGTTGTACCAGTTATTGGGTAACAAGCTATGCGATGAAGGTAATACCAGTTATTTGGAACAATTCGTTGTAAGAGGAAGAGGTTCTACCAGTTAGCAAGCCATGGGGTGAAGGTAATATAAGTTATTGGGAAATGACCTATGGAAATTGGGAAAAGGTAATACCAGTTATTGGGCAACAATCCGTGGGAATATGAAGAGCTAATGCCAGTTATTTGCCTACAGCCATCATAGGATAAATCCAGTTATTAACATGGTTGAAAACAACTTGTCATGGGTTGCTATATGAGTGATAGATGACAAGGTAGTGATTTAACTGGTATTACCTTTACACTTAATAGGTAACAGTCTAACGAAAGCTGAATAGGTACCAATATTAGCTATTCAGACCTGTAGCAATCCACGGCAAGATGAAAAAGACATAACAGCTATTGGCTAGCCATCCATAGGATCTGGGAACACGCAAGTCGTAGAACCGGTTAATGTAAAACCGAAGTCTTCCATATCGCATAGGAACAGGGAGCCAGCCCAGATCCCAGGATATTTTAACCCTCAGAGGCTAACCTATAAAAAAATCACACATTGGATAACCTGGGGTGAATTTTTCACCCCTCACTATTTGAGGCATGTGATATAAAATTAAACCATGTTCGATCAACAATGGTAATTGTACCAAGTTCAACATAAAACTGCAAAACTAGGAAACCTAACTAAAGTCAACTATCAGCACAATCATCGAGTCTACAGTCATCTACACACAAGTAACGCTTTAGCAGCAGATAACCGTCGAGACATCTTTCACACAAATAACCTATAAAAATGGCCACGGTATGACGTCAGTCGCGTGACCATTCATCCAAAATAAGTAAGACAAAATATATGGAATTAAGCAAAAGTCATCTATGAACAGATACACAAAGGCGCACGGCATAACTCCAAAGCTGTAAAAAAATTCAGCGCAAATACTGACAGTGGGGTGAAAAATTCACCCCAGGTTAGCCTCTGAGGGTTAACATACATGTACTTCTCTGTTCCATTTCTTACCACTGAACTTTTGTCTGTACATTACTTGATACCTTGTTAAACTAAGAATCAGTTCTCAATGTAACAAGTTGAGTCTGTGACAACTTGGTTGTTCAGAATAAACGAATATTGATTGATTGATTGATTGATTGATTGATTGATTGATTGATTGATTGATTGATTGATTGAATGAATGATTGATTGATTGATTGATTGATTGACTGATTGACTGATTGATTGACTGATTGATTTCAGGAATCCTGACGTACCTCCTGATAAACGCCACCGATCTGGAATTTCCCGGACGCATCAACAAGCTGGAGCTCGTCAATCTCCATGGCAACGTTCTGGTGGAAATCCCGATCCAGTACTATTCCTCACGACCGTCTCTCTACAATGTCACTGGGTTCATTCCTCCACAGGACTTCTTCTATATTAAGGTAACTGTTTGACAAATCAATAAACCAATCGTAATTTATATGGCGCCCCTTCAAGATCTCTACTCAGAGTCGCTCCGGATCCAGACGAGGCGGAATAGAACAGTCTTAACTCTTAAGCAAACGATAGAACGGAGAGGAGGGACCCTGTGGAGGAGAAGCATCTCCAGGGGAAGTCCATTCCAATGTGGTACATACCAACGACTATCCACGTCTGCCCAATGGAGTCGCTCCCAAGGTCTTGACTCTGGACCGTGGTCAAGAACCTGGGCGTCTTGAGATGTCGAAATCTTCTGTAAGCTTCCTTTGTAAGGTTAGATCTACCTCAAGCTTCTCTATCATCTGCCTGAGCCTCTTTATCACTCGACAGGCCTTCCGATCTAGATTAAAGTCCCAACTCTTGAAGATTCTGTACTCTAATCCGTATTAAATGCACCAACTTTAAGAATATTTAAAATGAAACTTAGACAGTGTCTTATTTTGTTTAATGATTGCGAGCATTTATATTGCGCAAATTCAACGTAACTACTCAGAGTCGGCAGAGTAGTTGTACTTGTTATCTAGTGTGATATGATGATGATGATGATGATGATGATGATGATGATGATGATGATGATGATGATGATGATGACGACGACGACGACGACGATGATGATGATGGTGATGATGATGATGATGATGATGATGATGATGATATATTCGTTTATTGATCATGCAGGAAGACAACATAACACAACATAACACTTACATAACACAAAGGCTACAAATTAATCGCGTTATTAAAAAATTTAATCGTGCGATTAATTTCGATTAAAATTTTTAATCGTTGCCCACCCCTATGTTAAACGTGTAAGATCCGGAAAAGCGGAAAGCTAACTGGATACAATTTATATCTTCCTTTTCCAGGTCGTTGGCATCGATAGCCAGGGCTTCGACTTCCAGCGAACGACCCCGACGGCCATTAGCCCTATAGACCCGGAACTGCCGTCCGTCCAGATGCCCACGCGGACCCACGGCTTCTACGACGAAGTGGCCGTCCTCACCTGCACCGTCTCCAGCCTTGTACCGTTCGCTGTCCAGTGGTACCTGAACGGAGAGATGATCGGAAACAAACTCTTCTACAGGTATACACTGAATTATTCTTCTCTCGTTTGCTGATAAATTTTAATAATAATAATAATAATAATAATAATAATAATAATAATAATAATAATAATAATAATAATAATAATAATAATAATAATAATAATAATAATAATAATAATAATAATATTGTAGCTTTCAGTATTGATGTTGATTGATGGAGAGAATAAATATTGTTGATAATAATAAAAAAACAAAAAAAAAAAAAAAAATAATAATAATAATATTCTTTATTGAAACAATCCGGTTGACAAACCGCAACCGGTTACACTTACAGTGTACAGTTTAAAATTTAAAACTATAGTTCTTAAACTTCAATGTTTTCATTTAGTTTCATGTTCTTCTTATTAAGATATCTTACTGTAAACCGTGCTGCAGTTTGTCATCAGGCATGAATTATTATATAATAAACAAATATCGTCGTCATCATCATAATCTTCATCATCATCATCATCATCATCATCATCATCATCATCATCATCATCATCATCATCATCATCATCATTATCATCGTCGTCGTCGTCATCTCATCATCATCATCTTCATCATCATCATCATCATCTTCATCATCATCATCATCATCATCATCATCATCATCATCATCATCATCATCAATCATAATCTTCATCATCGTCGTCATCATCATCAACATCATCATCATCATCGTCATGATCCTCATGATCCTCATCCTCATCATCATCATCATCATCATCATTATCACCATACGACCATACGACAGAAATCTGATTTACAGGACTTAGTTAATTATCCTCGATTTTATTCTACTGTGGCCGCAATTATTGGACCATTTACGTCGACCTCATTAATGTTGCCCTATCGGTTTTGGCTGGACAACGATCTATCGATTGAAGGAAATTGACAACTTTATTGTGTCGGAAGAAGTGATTAAAAAGGTGTCTATTATATCATTTGTATCCAGTGTTTAACGACTTCTTAAGTTACGACGATAGTAAAAATAGAATTTCCGATTAGTAATTAATTAGTAATAGTAACTACAGTTGACACCACTTGAGTGCATAACCTGGGCGCTATATCATCAATCTAGTCTAACCATGGAGCGTTGAGTAAGTCTCTGAAGGGGCGCTAACTAAATTCTCGGAATGAATGAATGAGACACTTGAGTGCATACCCTGGGTGCTATGTATGTATGTATGTATGTATGTATGTATGTATGTATGTATGTATGTATGTATGTATGTATGTATGTATGAGCACTTGTTATAGAGCCCCTTCAAGATTTCTACTCAGAGGCGCTCCCGACTACAGCGCGGACACTGAATCGGAGTTTCACGCCGAAGCGCATGAGCAATTGCGAGTGAAGGACTTGCCCAGGATCCCTACGCGGCTATATCATCAATCTGACTAGTCTAACCATGGAGGGCCTCTGAGTATGCGCTACATAAATTCTCGGAATTAATGAATGAGTCATGCAAGCACCACATTTGTGAGGCGCTATACAAATGATTTCCTACAGTACATAATCTAAATCGAATGACATTAAGAGTAGACTGTGCTTCGTTCTTTTGTCTTCAGCGAGAGCGTCAATACGACTTGGTCCGTACCAGACGCAAGCAGTTCCTCGGAGGGTCACTACATGTGCAACGCCACCAACGGAGCCGGATGGGCGGCTGCTACGACCTACCTGGACGTTCGAGGTATTGTCTTCAGTCTAGCATTGTCTTTAAACACGGGTCTCGTTAGGTATACGGTAAGTTTATTGCTCAGTTACCATGAGCTCGTGAATGAGCTGGTGACCTGCGCTTGGCTTCAGAGTAGCGATTTAGAAATTTGAAGTTTGCGATTGCGTTTATTTTATTTTATTTTATTTTATTTTATTAATCAAATTTGTCACGCGCGCAAGGTCACACCGAAATGTGCATCTGAGGCGCAGATAGTCAGTCGCCAGGGGACGAATATGTACTTGGCTGCATAAAAGCAAGACTCTAGCTCACCATTGTTGTCACGGATAGGGCTGAGCACTACTAGTTATTTACACTACGAGTTATTTATACAGATAAGTAGTCTCTATGGTTATTATTATTATTGCTGTGCATTTATTAAGCGCCACTTCCTTATGACGAAGCATCAATCGATGGCGCTGAACAATTGTCAGCGAAGGACTCGCTCAAGGTCCTTGCACAGTAACTGTCTCAGAGGAGGAGGATCGAACCCGTACTCTCCGCACTGAAAGGCACGCTCTCTAACCAATCGGCTGGAGTGTCCCACATGCTATGTGAAGTAAGGACATTATGTTGTAACATTTCCAGATCCTCCTCCGTCCATTGTGAAGCCGTTAGACGTCTACGTGATGCCCGGTCTTGACGCTCTCTTAACATGTGTCGCATACAGCACAGTGGAGTTCAACATGACCTGGTTTCGACACAACACGGACGAATCGTTGTATGCACCGCTTGGCTCAAGGAGTGAAGTACTAAGCAATGGATCAGCAACTATCAGGTAAGACTCACCCAATCTAATCAAACCCAATCGAATCCAACCCATTCCAATCCATTCACGGGCGGGGATTTATGGTAATGGTAACACTCTGGCACATAGAGCAGTTGACTCGCACGGACACGGGATCGCTTCCCGCCACCCTCCCGAAAGTCGACTCAGCCTTTCATTCGCCAGATGGCATTAGTAAAATGAGCAGTAGGCCGTGATAGGCGCCTTGCATGACTGCCAAAACAGCTGAATTCGACTCCTGTAATAACTTGTGATCATCCGTTCATACTTTGAATTGTAATCATACTGTGGTGTGTCAGTTTTAAATACCGGTACTAAAATCGAAGATATTTATATTTATTCCGATCCATTGCTATCTAATCTAATCTAATCTAATCTAATCTAATCTAATCTAATCTAACCTAACCTAATTCATTCCCATCCAATTTAATCCATTTCAATCTAATGTAATCTATTATTAGGTTCTATAGCGCTATTATATTAATGTTCAAGGCATCAGTGGATGGCTGCTTAGAGTAAAATCACAAGCGAGAGTCATCTCCAAGTAATATTCAATCATAATCAATCAATATCAAAGTTTTCAGACTCTGGCATAAAGGGCGGACAGAGAGTTTAGCGAAACGGATACTGGATTGATTTAATGTGTGATTTATTGAATGTGGAATGCATGATTGATTGAATGCCCAATTGATTATGTGATTGAATGTCTTGCTTTGACGTTTAATCAGGAAAGTGGAGAGGAACGACGAAGGTTTGTACGTCTGCAGAGCATCCAACGAAGGTGGTCACACTGACGAGATTGTCAGCCTCATTGTTCACAGTAAGCTCGTTTCGGTTTCGGTTTCACTTTGAGTTTCTATCCTTTTCCATCAGTTTCACTATTTTGTGAGGTAAGTGATTTAATTAGGTCTCATTTTCTTCTAGTTTCACTTTCGTATTTTTATAAGTTTATTTGAACTGTGTTTAGCTTTCTGATAGTTTCATTTTAATTTCGATGAGTTTATTTGGGTTGAGTTTCACTTCCCGTTGGTTTAATTTTTGTTTGATCAGTCTTTGATGCGTTTAGTTTGGCCCCTCCTCAGCGGTACTAGTCCCTTGTGGGTGCCTATTGTTCTCACTAACAACAACATTGTGTTGATTAAGTTTATCAAGCCCGTCTCATATGTAATATGGAAATATGCAACTCTATCTCATGCTACTGTTTTTTTTCACTTCTCCATATTGTTTGTTTGTTTTTGGGATCAATAAATTGAATTGAATTGAACTGAACTGAGTTTCTTTTAGTTTCACTTTCGTTTTGATGCGTCATCCGCTTCCAATTACTTCGTGACTAAGCCTGGTTTGCTTTGTTTACTTTCCAGAAGAGCCAAAGGTCACGACCTCTCCACCCGTTCAGAACTTCATCGTCGGTGCTAGGGTCGACATATTTTGTAGCGCCATCGCTTATCCGAAGCCTGTGTTCAGCTGGAGACGAGGTGGAAGACAGGTGGAAACCTCCGACCGGGTCTCCTTCGACTCCGAGGGTCACCTGATCATCAACGATGCAATCCAGGAGGATGTGGGAGACTGGGAGTGTATCGCGAAAAATCCTTTGGGTGTTGGGAGCGCCTTCGCTAAGCTGGAGTACATAGGTAAGGATCAAATAACCCTTTAACGACCGATGGTAGTTCCTTTACATTTATTTACTACCATATGGTCATAAAAGGGTTAAAAGAGCTGCATCAATCATTGATATAAAAAGGTGTGGGCTTTTATCGCGCTGATAAAGATTGCTTACTTACATAATTATACATGTAGGCCTATATAGTTAAATATTTGGGTAAAGTAATTTTGAAATGCATATAATTATAAAAGTCGTTAAGTACTTCAGAAGTATTGAAAATGTCGGTCTAAATATTTGTAGCTTCGTCATTCAACACTTTTTAGCAATCGAAATAGTTTTTGAAATACTTTGAAACATTTAAATGTTGTCAAAAGAAATGTTGACTACTTTGTTAAAAACAGTTGTAAATTAAATTTTGACTACTTTTGAAGTATTTTAATAAAGCCACTATAAGTAATATTCGCTGCTTTATTTAAAAGTAGTATTTTAATAATTGCATACGTTTAAATACGATTTTAAATACTTATCAGTACTTTTCTCAAGTACTTTACCCGTCATTGCTGACTACTTTACATTACATTCGTACACATTATCGTAATTATACTTTTAATTGTAATTGGACAGAGTTGCCTTCGATTCATGTTCCAAATCGTGTTGTCTTGGTCAATAACGGAGACACGGCTCAGCTCATCTGCGACGCCGAAGGCATTCCAAGACCAAACGTCACCTGGTACCGCGGAGGAATCGAGGTTCGTACTTGCATCACTTGTCTGTCCGTCTGTCGGTATGTGTCTGTCGGTCTCAGTGGCGCCGCCAGACGCCAAGAAAGTGGACGCAAAGTCGCAAACATATTTAAGACATGAAACATTGCCAGTCATTTTGGTCAATTAGTGTTCATCATCATTCATGTGATGATGAAGCATTGTATTGTATTGTATCTAAAGATCTATATAGCGCCTCTCTCAGAATAACTATTCAGAAGCGCTCTCAGCACGAAAACCCCGGGGGAAAAGAAACGTCTTTAAAGAACGAGAAACCAAAGAGGAAAAACTAGTCATTATAAATGAACATTACACAGGCTTAACGCAACATAGACGAAAACTCTTAAAGTCTCAAACATATACACTCAGTGCCAAAGCTGACAACGTAGTATCATGATAGTAGTAGTGGTTGTGGCGGCAGCGGCAGAAGCAGCAGTTAGTGCTTAACGACACCTTATGGATGTCAGGGCCGTAACGGTTGACGTCGAACTTCTTTTTCCTGGTTCCAAAGTATCTAGCGATTGAACGAAAGTGAAGGCTATATATAGCGTTTGAAACAGCTAGATAGAGGTGTCTAAACAGAGCCAAATAATTGTTAATTATTTCACATGTTTACTGCCATCTTGCGGCTGACATCGCCGTTGAAATCCTAGTAAGCCTGTTATTCTCATAAATAAAGACAATGCTTTAGTTGACGAGATTGGGGAGTTCAGATTGACAGACAGACACACAGACAGATAGACAGACAGACAGACAGACAGACAGACAGAGAAAGAGTGGAAGTAACAATCTTACATTAACAAGCCATGGTCTTTAATTTCTTAACTTCGGATGCCAATTCTTCTGTTTTCTCTTCCAGCTCCAAGAACTGTCGTTCATCCAGATTAACCCGTTGGGTCAACTGACGATTCTGGGAACGCAAGAGGTCGACAGCGGAGAATACGAATGCGTTGCCACGAATGAGGCCGGTTCATCCAGTGAGATCGTCACACTCGAAGTGGGATGTAAGCGTCAGCTATAGAATTCTCTTTTAATATTTAGTGGCACTAAGACTTGACAAGCAAAGGTAAGGAAAGGTCTATAGGTACGGCAAGATAAAGGTACGTAGCATTGAACTGGAAGGACTGGAGAAGACAACCAAGGACCACTTTCCTGTACCTTACCTAGCAATTATATTACCTTAATAATATTCGTGTTTATTACTTCAAACTGACAAACCACAGTAATTTTGCATGTTATAGTAGTAACAGATGATCACAAGTTTAACAGCAGTCGAATTTAACTGTATGGCAGCCATGCAAGACGCCCATCTATCATACTGCCCATTTAAAGTCGCCATCTAGGGAGTTGAAGGCTGAGTAGACGTTTACGGGGTAGCAGGTATCGATCCTGCCTTCTGCTTGATGTTCCTCTCTTCACTCCAGAGTGTTACCATTCTTCCATCCCCCTTGCTTTTACATTAACTACCTTAACTTTACCTTTACCTCACCCGATATTAAATTACCTTACCTACAGTTAAATTCGACTCCTGTAATAGGCTAACTTGTGAGCATCCGTTCATACTGAATTGTAATCATCCTGCGTAATTGTCAGTTTGAATTAATAAATATATTATTATTATTATTATTATTATTATTATTATTATTATTATTATTATTATTATTATTATTATTATTATTATTATTATTATTATTATTATGCCTTACCTTCGTTTAGCATACCTTATCTTACCTTTAAACATACCTTCTGACCTGACCTAAACGTTTAACCTTGCGGTGTTCGTGTTCGTTCAGCTGCTCCAGTGATTACGAAGCATCCGCAGAACAAGGGAGTCGATATCCTGAAGAACATCTCTCTTCCATGTTCAGCCATTGGAAAACCTCTTCCGAAAATCAGCTGGACCAGAATGGACGGAAAGCTGATCGACTTCACCACCGGAAGATTCCGAGTGCTCGACACTGGTGCCTTGTTTATAAACGGTCAGTTTGAATACTTCGCACCTCATGTATGTATGTATGTATGTATGTATGTATGTATGTATGTATGTATGTATGTATGTATATATGCATGTATGTATGTATGTATGTATGTATGTATGTATGTATGTATGTATGTATGTAGGTTATAAATGAATGAATGGATGGATGGATGGATGGATGGATGGATGGATGGATGGATGGATGGATGGATGTATGTATGTATGTATGTATGTATGTATGTATGTATGAATGAATGAATGAATGGATGGATGGATGGATGGATGGATGGATGGATGGATGGATGGATGGATGGATGGATGGATGGATGGATGGATGGATGGATGGATGGATGGATGGATGGATGGATGGATGGATTGATGGATGGATGGATGGATGGATGGATGGATGGAATGATGGATGGATGGATGGATGGATGGATGGATTGATGGATGGATGGATGGATGGACGGATGGATGGATGGATGGATGGATGGATGGATGGATGGATGGATGGATGAATGGATAGATGAATGGATGGATAGATGAATGGGTGGGTGGGATGGATGGATGGATGGATATATCTTTGTATGCAAATGTTTCTATGTGTATGCACGTATGTTAGTGTGTACAATATTGTACGCTATGGTTGAACTCTTACGCAGCAGCATTTTACATTCATTAACAGGTATCCAGAAAGAAGATGAGGGAATGTACACCTGTACAGTGTCCAATCAGTTCGGAAAACAGGATGCATCGGCCTTCATTGCTATCACGGGAATTAGTAAGAGTTGTTACCTTACATATAACTACATTACTAGCTAGGTCTAAGTCTAATCTGCCATAATAGGACACCTAAAGTTCAAGTACGTTTCAACTTAAGGACACTAGTTTTCTGTGTATCATGCATTCAACTACTAAATGTTTATGCATGAGGTTCTTCTATAGGGTGACTAGATAGGTCGAGAACGATTTTGAATGCAGACAAATATATGTTATACACAATATAATATGGACAGTTGTATACTGGAGGATAGGTTGTTCAAATGAGAATGTTACGCAAAGAAATTAGATCACTAGCTCACTTATTAAAATTTTAGCGCCAATATCCGTGACGTCATCAAATTCGTGCCAAGCAAACGTAAACAAGCAGCATTATCATTGACTAGTGAATACGCCGATTAGGCAATGGCGGCCTTACATGAATCGCAAATTAGGGCTCAAGCTATTACATTATTGGAAAAAAAAGTACAGTTACAGTGTTATAGGAAAGAAATTGGGTCGTTCTAAATCGTGGATTAGCAAGTGGGCCAAACGCTACAAGCAGAGTCCAAACGAGACGCTGCGGAATCGATATCACGGTGGTCGAAAGTCCGTGCTGACTGCTGCCGCTCAAAAACAGATCAAACAGTCTAAATATAGGCGAGGACAGAGTTTGAGAAAATTAGAACGTCGGTTAAAAGACAAACGCCTTGCTGGAAGCAAAGAGACAATCAGGCATTATATGCGGACGACGCTGAAATGGAAGAGTTTCAAGAGACAAATAGTCCCAAAGTTAACTGATGCCTACAAAGTTCGCCGAGTAAACTTCGCGAAGAAGTTTGAGGATATTGATTGGTCGCGTGTTATGTTCAGTGATGAATCGCCCTTCAAACTCTACCACGTACCTAACAGTAAGAACGACGTTGTGTGGGGATCACAAGAAAGTTCTGTTCCGTGCGCTCCACAGGTGAAGTTCAGTCCCTCAGTTCTGGTGTGGGGAGGCATGACATCTCTTGGATTAACAAAACTTCATATCATTCCAAATAAAACTTCAGTCACTTCGAGTTATTACATTAATGAGATACTGGAGAAAGAGGTCAAACCCGCATTCCAGCGAACTGCAGTCTGTGCTCAGTTAACAGCCACAAAAATGTTTCATAATAACGGCGAAGGATTATTTCAACAAGACGGTGCACGTGCACACACATCAAAAGCCTCAGTCGAATGGTTGAACACAAATATCAATGGATACATCTCACCGGGGGACTGGCCGCCTAATTCGCCGGATTTGTCACCAATAGAAAATGTTTGGAGTATTATGGTGGCAACTGTTTATGCCGATCCCGAACCCCAGACATTGAACACCTTAAAACGTCGGCTTCGTAAGGCATAGACATCGATACCTCTGACAACTCTGAAAAATTTAATCGGCTCGATGCCTAATCGACTTGAGGCTGTAATAAAGAGTAAAGGAAACATTATTAAATACTAAATGATAATTTGTATTAATTAATTAATTATGTGTGGATTAACAATGATGGTCGTACAATATTGTTTTCGGCCTAACTGGACGTTTGCTTGGCACGAATTTTTGATGACGTCACGGATATTGGCGCTAAAATTTTAATAAGTGAGCTAGTGATCTAATTTCTTTGCGTAACATTCTCATTTGAACAACCTATCCTCCAGTATACAAGTTTCCATATTATATTGTGTATAACATATATTTGTCTGCATTCAAAATCGTTCTCGACCTATCTAGTCACCCTATAGATTCCATGACAGCCTTTGATTACATACACTACTCTGAAATTTTAATTTATTTTTTGATTTCCGCTGGGTTTTTGATAGCATTTACTCTGTAACTTATTTTATTTCTTCTTGATAAACTTATAAGTAAAGCCTTTGATTGCATAATTATAGCATCGGAAAATTTTAGTTCTGTTTAAAGTTTATTTAAACCTATAATGGCATGTATCTTAGGAAATTTAAATTTTTGTATTTCAGTTAGAATGTGATTGTTGTTAGTGTTAGACTATGATAGTTGTTAATATCGTTTTGAGTAAGTTTGACCTATTATGGCATGTATCGTAGGAAATTGTAATTTTGCTATCTCATAGGCATCTGGTAGTATACCCCACTGAGAAATTTTAAATCTTCTTGATTTCAGTAAAGCCTTTGATTGCGTACACCAGTCCAAACATCGAAACGATTGAGGGCCGTGATGTAAAACTGACGTGCATTGTTCTGCTTGGAAATCCAACTCCCAAGATCATGTGGTTCAAGATGGGAGAGCAGGTGAGGTCAAACGACCGAATAACGGACGATGGAAATGGAAACCTCCTGCTCAAGAAGGTCAAGATCGAGGACGAGGGAGAATACATGTGTGTTGCTAGCAATCCTGGTGGAAATGCTACACATGTTACAAAGCTTGACATTCAGGGTAAGAAAAAATAGATGTGGACTGTACTTAGATAACCTCAAGGCATCCTTTAAGAGCATTGGTAAGCGGCACTTCTGATTAATTGCACCCCAATAAGAAATTCTAAAGCTTTTGACTTCAGTTAAGACTTTGATAGCGTTTATCCTAGGCGAAGCTCCAAAACGATTGAATGTCGGGATATGAAACTGACGTGAATGACGCTGCATCATCTGAAAATTGTTAGAATGACATTATAAGAGTCACTCTATTGATCTGATTTAGTCTAATCATTCGAATGTAATCAAATCTAATCTAATGTAATCAATTACTTCTATAACGTCGTATTATTCTGATACTAAAGGAACCGATTGCTGGTCACTTTGAGCGAGACCATAGAGAGAGCTGAAGTTGGTCTGTGGAAGAATTCTAGTATCGAATTCCAGTAGGTTATGGAAACGATGTTAAGACGTTTAGAACACTGCACTCGTTAGAAAATGTTATTGATTGTGGTTCTTCTGATTAGATTAGAGCAGGTTAATTACAACAGATTAGATTACATTAGATCAGCTTAAATTACATAAGATAATAATAATCATCATCAGTTCCTGACGCTAGCAATTTGGTGACGATGGGTACAAATAAATTATATCAGAAAGATCATACCTATAATTGTTTTGAGCTGGGATTGGAATCTCCATTAATTCTCTCTTCTCTTCAGTTCCACCAAGCATCGAGGATTCTCAGACGGACATCACGGTGACCCAGGGTCACTCTGTGCGGCTCCCATGTGAGGTCAGCGGAGACCCGAAACCTCAGATCACGTGGACGAAGAACGGGCACCGGATATCGGAAGTCGATCCACATTACTTCATCAGCGAATCCGGAAGCCTCGAGATCTTCAACGCTGATCCTCAGGACACAGCCACCTACTCATGTACTGCCATCAATGTGGCTGGAATCAAGGAGAAGAGAATGACGCTGTTCGTTCAGAGTAAGATGCGTCTCTGTCTTTGTCTCTGTCTCTCTGTCTCTGTGTTTCTGTCTGTCTGTCTGTCTGTCGCTCTGTCTCTCTCTGTGTGTCTCTCTCTGTCGCTCTCTGTCTTATCTCTGTCTCTTTGTCTCTGTCGCTCTCTCTCTCTTTGTCTCAGTCGCTCTCTCTGTCTCTCTTTGTGTGTCTCTCTTTGTCTCTCTTTGTCTCTCTATTTGTCCCTCTCTGTCTCTCTTTGTCTATCCATGTGCAGGGACGTAGAGCTCTCCGCTCCTTCACACATGGTGAACTTCTTGTTCCCCGTGCGCGAACTGCTCTTAGACAGCATCGCGCCTTCTCTGTTGCTGGCCCCATGGTTTGGAATGGGCTCCCATTAACATTGCGCCTTAGTCCTAGAGTTCATTTAGATGCGTTTTACTCAAGCCTTAAAACCATCCTTTTCAGCCGGTGTTGGGTCGGGAGCGCTCCTGAGTTGTAACCTTGAAGGGGCGCTATATAAATCTTTGGAATGAATGAATGAATGAATGAATCTGTCGCCATCTCTGATTCTGGCTCTCTCTCCTTGTCTCTCTTTCTCTTTCTCTATGTCTCCGTCTGTCTCTGTCTTTCTGTCCGTCTGTCTGTCTCTGTCTCTCTCAATTATATATATTATATATATTATGCTTTGTTGAGTACTGTTATGCTATCCTGTATTATGATCATGTTATATAATCGTTTTCGTGTTTCAGTTCCTCCTCAGATGACCCTCGATCATGACGAGTATACAGTCATCGTCAACAATCCGATCCAGCTTCCATGTGAGGTTGCTGGAATCCCTCCACCGGACATCGTCTGGAAGAAAGGTGGAGATGACATCGACTACGATGGAACAGAGGACAACTTCCTTCTCCTTCCAAACGGGGCTCTGAGGATCAACCATGTCCGCGTCGAAGATGGTGGACTGTACGAGTGCATTGCCACCAGTGTGGCTGGAAGCGCCAGCAAGATTGTCACGCTCAACGTTCAAGGTATAGGAAAGTCAATGTAGAGTATTTCATCGCTTGAAATGATTATCGATTCTTAATCGTTATCGTAATGCAATCCAATGCTGGTGTGATCCAGAAGCGTAGCTAATCCAAAAGCCAATCTAATCCAAACACAATCTAATCCAAAAGCCAATCCAAAAGCCAAGCTAATCCAAACACAATCTAATTCAAAAGCCAATTTAATCCAACAATCAATATAATCCAAACGCTGATCTAATCCAAAAGCTTATCTAATCCAAAAGCCAATCTAACCCAACAGCCAGTCCAGTCCACAAGCCAATATAATGCGAAAGTTGATAATTATTATCGAAAGCTAGTTTAGTCCAAAACTTATCTAATTCAAAACATTTCTAAACCAAACCCAGTCTAATACTAAGAAATCTAATCCAAAGCCAGTCTAATCCTAAGTAATTCTAATCCAATGCCAGTCTAATCCTAATCTAATCCAGAAACGTTTATAAATATACTTGTTCCCATGACTTAGCCTAAGTGGTGCAAAAGACGTCCATTATTGCAATTTCAATCTCATTACATCTGAGTAATTCCTGATATTATGTGTGACCCTTGTTTCAGTTCCCCCTCGTCTGGAGAACCAATCTCCGTCAACGATCGTTGCTATGGCTGGTGAGGAGGTCCTTCTGCCCTGCGAGGTGACGGGGGACCCT
The DNA here is from genome assembly GCA_020284085.1 of Aporrectodea caliginosa. Lineage (NCBI taxonomy): Eukaryota > Metazoa > Annelida > Clitellata > Crassiclitellata > Lumbricidae > Aporrectodea > Aporrectodea caliginosa. Next base: position 26,290 of record JACEVL010000428.1, on the reverse strand, counting down.
CGTCCAGAGGTGGAATGGCGCAAGGACCTCGTCAAGATCGACTTCTTCAACATGGAGCACAAGTACCTGATGAAGGAGACCGGGTCGCTCGTCATTCCGAAGGTCACCGTCAAGGACGCCGCGAGGTTCCTGTGCGTCGCCGAAAACCCCGCAGGAGTGATCACTCAGGAGATCAACCTCATCGTACACGGTAGGGACTGACCCAATCTAGATCCAGTGCTTAGGTTGTCAGAGGGTGTTGCGGGTTCGGTCCCGTCTACTAGGTCTTCTTTTAACCCTCTCAGTTGAGTAACTGAAGAGATGTTTTTTTTATCTGTTTTGTCTGTTAAACTTGACATGTTCTGATTTATTATTATTTTGATTAATGCACTTCCTCTTATCACTCTGTTGTTATGTTACGTTTTATCATCTATGGTAATCAATAAAACAATTTAATTGATTGATTGATTGATTGATTGATTGATTGATTGATTGATTGATTGATTGATTGATTGATTGATTGATTGATTGATTGATTGATCGATCGATCGATCGATCGATCGATCGATCGATCGATCGATCGATCGATCGATCGATCGATTGATTGATTGGGGATCGGGAAACTAAAATACCTCATCAGTCGTCAATAATGTTTCGTGTTCAACCTATCAACGACATTTAGATGCGTTCGTCTACTTTGGTGACCTGTAAAATGTTTCACCCCTCTGTTCTTTTCTGACAAATAAAACACTGTAAAAGCCCAAATCTAATCTGAACTGGCGGCATCTAATCTGATATAATCTTATCTAATCCAATCCAATCTAATCTAATCTAATCTTAGCCAATTACTGGGCAGTGAATCACAAAAATAAGACAGTGAATCAAACAGAACTGGGTAAATTATGATTTCACACGGAACAGGATAATGAATACAACAGCAATAGGCAAGGATTTCACACAGAACTGCCGTTGCAGTGAATCGACATCTAGCTTAAATCATCGAGCAATGACATCAGCAGTGATTTAACAACCGTGCACTATAGCAAATTTTTCATTGTTCTTATATTTGCAATTGAGACTGAATCATTTCAATTATTTCGAAATAAGTTCTTATAATTACATTCTGAATTAACAACTGTTTGGTAAGTCGCATGGAACTGTCGTTGTTTCTTCCCTCTAGAACCTCCGTCCATTCCTGAAGACACCCCAACCGATGTCGACATAATAGAGGAGAACCGTGTCATTCTACCCTGTCCTGCGACGGGAACCCCACAACCGCGGATCCGATGGTTCAAGGAGAACATTGCCATCACGGGAAACGAGATCGGCATCCGAGTCCTTGGGGATGGTTCCCTCCAATTGGACCACGCTCAGGCCGGCAACGCTGGCGACTACATGTGCCTGGCGGAAAACGTCGCTGGAAATGTCACGCACTATATCAACCTCGTAGTTTATCGTACGTATTGCAATTATCTGGTCCGGGGTGCATAATGCATATACCCAAATCCCAATATGTACAGCAGTTCATAAATATATTTTATAGTAAAATTAGTAGTTGGATAAGCGATGAAAACGTGGTATTAATGCTAAATTATTGCAGTACCATTAGAAGTTGGATAAGCATATTTATAGTAGAAGTTGGACGAGCGATGAAAACTTTTTAAGAGTGCGTGCCAAAGTGCCGCTAACTCAGTTAAAACATACCTCGTGTGCCCCCGGAATTTTCTACAGTATATGATTATTTTTCTCATGTTTAATTGACAAAGCGTTAAAGACGAAAAATTATAAAAGACATTATTTTCAAAGATGGTTTAGAAAAGTAAAAATAAAATCGTTCATAAAATAAAAATGTGGATTGCAAGAGTGATTCTGTATTCGAATTTCGAAATTGTGGGGGATACTCTGAATTCCTCTTCCACCAAAACTTGTACCCGTGCGACTTTGCCACCACTGTTGCTCAAACTCGATCCTTTGCCATCATTGGACCCTCCTTATGGAATGCCTTCCCTTCACTCTGCGCTAGATTTTCCTTTCTGGATCATTATCTTCATATATATATATATATATATATATATATATATATATATATATGTATCTGTCTGTCTGTCTGTCTGTCTGTCTGTCTCTCTCTCTCTCTCTCTCTCTGTCTCTCTCTGTCTCTGTCTCTCTGTCTCTGTCTCTGTCTCTCTGTCTCTGTCTCTGTCTCTGTCTCTGTCTCTGTCTCTGTCTCTGTCTCTCTCTCTCTCTCTCTCTCTCTCTCTCTCTCTCTCTCTCTCTCTCTCTCTCTCTCTCTCTCTCTCTCTCTCTCTCTCTCTCTCTCTCTCTCTCTCTCTCTCTCTCTCTCTCTCTCTCTCTCTCTCTCTCTCTCTCTCTCTCTCTCTTCGAACCTATTTCTTCTCTAGAGGTTCTCGCAGTTGGAGCGCTACTGAATGGCCTAGGCTGTTAGCGGCGCTATATAAATTATTAATTACATTACTTTGGGTACGAGTGCCATGGTTTCGATAGACTATTTCATGGGGATACTCTGAATTCCGCTTTCCCCAGAATTTGTACGCGTGCCACTTTGGGTACGAGCTCCATGATTTTGTCACCCTTCAGCGTCTTACTGGAACGGTTACTTTTGACTGTAGTGCCACCAAGGATCAAAGGGTCCGATTCCGATGAAACAGAAAACGCGCGCGTGATCCAGAACGACACCGTCCGTCTCCACTGTCCCACTCACGCCATTCCTCCTCCACAGATCACGTGGTACAAGAACGGAGAGGAACTGATCGAGGAAGAGCTCGACGGAAGGATTCGAATCCTAAACGAAGGAATGGAACTGGAGATCACGAGAACGGAAGTGGACGATGAGGCTCGATATACGTGTATTGCAAGGAATCTGGCAGGAGAAAATGAGAAACTGTTCGACCTCGATGTTTATGGTAAGATCAGTAACGACTACTAGTACTACTACTACTCCTACTACTACTACTTTCGCAACAACAGCAGCAGCATCAGCAACAACAACTACTGCTACTATTATTGCTACCACTGCCGCTGCTACCATCACCACTACTGCTGCTGCTGCTTCTGCTGCTACTACCACTCCTACCATTTCCACAATAACTCTTACTGCTGCTACTACTACTATTGCTACCCCTGCCGCTGCTACTATCGCCACTACTACCACTATTATTACTATTATTACTATTACCGAAATTTATTTACCTTTTCTTACCTTCATATTGCCTTACATTTACCTTGCCTTCCCTCACCTTCCCCTTATCTTAACTTAGCTATCGTTACCCTAACGTCTCCCCCTTACACCACCTTGTCTTTCCCTGTACAGTGAGACCGAAGATCGACGAGAACACAGCCACCGATCTGAACATTTCGGTCATCGTTGACCGCCCATTGGTCATCGAATGTCCGGCCTTCGGAAATCCACAGCCGACGATCACGTGGTACAAGGACGGGATCGAGGTCGTCACGGACTACAATCCGGGAATCCGGATCCTGTCTGGCGGACGGAGACTGGAGATCGGAAGTGCGGATACCTCGGATGCTGGAAGATACGTCTGCGAAGCTAGGAACCCGGCGGGAGTCGCAGACAGAGAGTACATCCTTCACGTCTGGAGTAGGTTACACAGCAATATCCCCATGATTATTTAATGTTTATATTAATTTTAATATAAGATATTAATGTATTGAGTTAATGCTAATTATCGACGGAATTATTACTTTATATATATTTAATATAAGGTGTTAATGCACGGAGTTAATTCTATTATCGACGGAATTATTAATTTATAATGATTATATTTAATATAAGGTATTTGAGTTAATGCTATTATCGACGGAATTATTAGCAGCAGTGGTGGTGGTGGTGGTGGTGGTGGTGGTGGTGGTGGTGGTGGTGGTGGTGGTGGTGGTGGTGGTGGTGGTGGTGGTGGTGGTGGTGGTGGTGGTGGTGGTGGTGGTGGTGGTGGTGGTGGTGGTGGTGGTGGTGGTGGTGGTGGTGGTGGTGGTGGTGGTGGTGGTGGTGGTGGTGGTGGTGGTGGCGGCGGCGGCGGCGGTGGTGGTGGCAGCAGCAGCTGCAGTCGAAGATCAGTATTTTTATTTTTAAATTTTAGCGGCACCTTATGCCATAGCCGTTGACGTTAAACCTCTTCCTCCCTTATCTTCGGCGGTTTGGTTAGATCTAACGATTGGTTTCTGTTTAACGATTAGCTGTGTGGTAACAAAGACCATTAGCGTCGCCCTCCACCTTTATCCAGGCTTGGGACTGGCACTGTCAGAAAGCGAACAGTGGCGGAGTTAAAAGGATTGTGTGTGTCCACGGTTTAACGGCAGCTTATGACAACATAGGCCGTTGCTGCCGACAAAGATTAGTTTTTGGCATATTACTGTAACAGATCTAACAATAATTAAAAGGATTGGAGGAAAGCTTGGACTTAAAAGGATTGGAGGAAAGCTAGGACTATAAAGCGTTTGAAACAGCGAATTAGAGGTGTCTAAACAGAGCCAATAATTATTGTCAATTGTTTCACGTGTCTGTTGCCATATTGCAGCTGACAGCGCCGTTAACATACATGTAATTATTCCCATACATACAATGTCTTAGTTATCTAGACTGGGAGTTCAGACAGACAGAAAGACAAAGACAGACACAGACACAGAGGGGAGGTAACAACCTAACATTAGAAACCCATAGTCGTTATTATTAGAAAACCACAGTCGTTATTATTATTATTATTATTATTATTATTATTATTATTATTATTATTATTATTATTATTATTATTATTATTATTATTCTATTATTATTGTTATTATTATTATTATTATTATTATTATTATTATTATTATTATTATTATTATTATTATTATTATTATTAGTAGTAGTAGTAGTAGTAGTAGTAGTAGTACTATAGTAGTAGTAGTAGTAGTAGTAGTAGTAGTAGTAGTAGTAGTAGTAGTAGTCGTAGTAGTAGTAGTAGTAGTAGTAGTAGTAGTAGTAGTAGTAGTAGTAGTAGTAGTAGTAGTAGTAGTAGTAGTAGTAGTAGTAGTAGTAGTTGTAGTAGTAGTTGTACTAGTAGTAGTAGTAGAAGATCAGTATTTTTATTTTTAAGTTTTAGCGGCAACTTATGACCACCATTATACCCGTTGATGTTGAACCTCCTTCTCCCTTATCTTCAAGGTTTAGGTTAAATCTAACCATTCAAGGAAAGCTAGGACTATAAAGTGTGTGAAACAGCGAATTAGAGGTGTCTAAACTGAGCCAAGTAATAAATATTATTGTTTATTGTCTGTTGCCATCTTGCGGCTGACAGCGCCGTTAAATCTATGTATTATGCTCATAAATAAAGACAGTAGTAGTAGAAATAGTTGCCGTTGTAGTTGTTGCTGTTGTCGTAATTATAGTAGTAGTAACGGTAGTGATAGTAGTGGTAGTAAGCTTAGTAGTATTATTAGTTGTAGTTCAGTCGTAGTAGTTACTAGTTGTAATCGTTTTAGTATCAGTGGTGGTAGTCTTGGTAGTAAGCTTAGTTGTAGTGGTAGCATTTATAACTTCTAAAAATTCTGAGGAAAATACACTGATAATGATGATGATGATGATGATGATGATGATGATGATGATGATGATGATGATGATGATGATGATGATGATGATGATGACGACAACGACAAAGATAAATAACATTAATTACAACAATTAATGAAAAGAAAACAGCGCTGAAATTAAAAGACTCCATGATGTGTTGACACTGCAGTTCCAGCCAAGATCGATACATCGGATACGATATCGAACCCGGAGGTTATCGTCAATCGCACGATCACGCTTCACTGCCCTGCCTCCGGAATTCCGCAGCCATCCGTGTCCTGGTTCCGCAACGATGATCCGGTGGACGAGAGCTCGGCCAATGTCCGAATACTGGACAACGGTTGGAGATTGCAGATAAAGAACGCTGAGGTGTCGCACACGGCTCGGTACACTTGCCAGGCGAAGAACATAGCTGGGAACAGCGAGAAACACTTTGATCTCAACGTGTTAGGTGAGGAAGGCCGCTTGAATCTTGCAGTCTCTGTAGCGCCTAGTTTAGAGACTAGATAATTATCTTTGCATCTTAGAGTTTAAGATACGAGCGCAGCACTCGCCTAAGTCCATGGATATCTCTCAGGAGCGTAGCCAGACTTAAATTCAAGAGGAGGCAACTTCACAGACAATTGGCAACATTCTGGTTATTGGGGTCATTGGTCAATAGAAGTTCCAATATATAAAGAAAGCAAGAGGAGGCAACTCCTCGTGCCTCCATGTAGCTACGCCG
>JACEVL010000428.1:0-17500 GCA_020284085.1 Aporrectodea caliginosa | reverse complement strand
TCGGCAACCGCGACTTCACAAGCTATCGTTAAACACCTTAAAATATAATCCTATCGTTTTTCTTTAGACACCTTTAAATCAAGGGATCCCAATACTATAAATATATTTTTCAATTCGGTTTGATCGCTAGGGTACAAAGTTACCGATCCCATTCCAAGGGCAGTGAAAACTGTATTCACCGTAAACGGCCTTTGATGCCACAAGACGTCGTTAAACAACGGGAAAATAAAATCCTATCGTTTTCTTTAGACACCTTTAAATCAGACGATCACAATGCTATATGTTCTTCAATTCCGTTCAATCCTACTAAGATAGGGAATGACACCTTTGCTAGTGCAGAGAAAACAGTATTCGCCGTAACTGGCCTTTAATGGCCACAAGACGTCGTTAAACGCTCTATGCTAAAAAGACTTGTAATAGGGTATAGGTCCAGTTTAGCTAATGCGCAGAGTGCTCGAAAAATAAATCGTGTGTAATTCACGATATTGGTCTAGTGGTGAACCTGCTGGACTGTCAACCAAGAGGTTGGGGGATTCAAATCCCCGTTAGGGTCGAACTTTATTTCGAGATTTCGTCTCCATGCACTTGCGTGGCGAGCACAACTCTGCTATAATGAGTACACTGGCCGCACACTGTCGGTGGGAAGATGAGACGGCGAGATAGAGGACTGGCCACCCGACCTCATATGCTGAGGTTAAGAAAATGAAGTCGCTAACATTTCATACACATGGCTGTCTCAGGGCTAGCTTAAGGGACTGCTCTTCTTCTATTTTTCTGAAGCTATAATTATATGTGAAGCTATTTATGTGAAACTATTTATAGACGTCTTATCGATATTGGCCATTTTCTGATTAAATATTTAATCGATATCGACCATTTGATTGATTTCTGATCGAATGTCTACTCGATACTGACCATTTGATTTATGATTGAATGCCTAATCAATACAGACCAACTGATTGATTTCTGATCTGATACTTAATCGATATTAACCATTTTATTGATTTCTGATCTGATACCTAATCGATATTAACCATTTTATTGATTTGTGATCGAATGCCTAATCGATATTAACCAATTTATTGATTTCTGATCGAATGCCTAATCGATATTAACCATTTTATTGATTTCTTATCGAAAATGTAATCGATATTGACCATTTGATTGATTTCTGATCAAATGTCTGATCGATTTTTCCAGTTCCGACAAGTATCGACCGATCCCGTCTGGACTACTACCCGACGGTGATCGTAAACCAGTCGAAGACTTTGGACTGCCCTGTGATCGGAATCCCACCTCCGAAGATCACCTGGCTCAAGGACGGTGAGGTTCTGGTGCTCGAAGAACTGCCACATCTTCGAGTCAGGCAGGATGGAAAGAAACTGGAGATTCTGTCGGCAAAGGTGGAGGACACGGGGACCTACGAGTGCCACGCAGAAAACGATGCGGGGCGTGACCAGATCACCTACGATCTAAGGGTGTTTGGTAAGTGGATGTATTTTACAATACGCCAATATGCCTGTGTCACTGTCGGTGTTTAGATGGGCGGTAGATGGGACCCACGTTGGCTCTATACGAGTCCCTTGTGGGAATAGGGGTCTGTATTGGAATATGAGTCCCATATGGGAATATGGATCCTATATTGGGGTATGGGTCTCATATGCGAATACGGGTCTCATATGAAAATATGGGTCTGATATGGGAATATGGGTCCTATAGGAATATGGGTCTGATATGGGAATATGGGTCCTATAGGAATATGGGTATGATATGGGAATATGGGTCCTATAGGAATATGGGTCTGATATGGGAATATGGGTCCTATAGGAATATGGGTATGATATGGGAATATGGGTCCTATAGGAATACGGGTCTCATATGAAAATATGGGTCTCTTATGGGAATATAGGTCCTATATAGGAATATGGGTCATATGCTGGCAGGGACGACGTAGGGATCAACTCTGATTCATATTACTACCAAATGATAATAGCCATATTTGGGCTAATTTGTTTTTGCATTAATTACTTGTTTATTTCTAAGTTGTTTAAGTGTTTATTTTAGCCTGTTTGTCTATTTAATTAACTAATTGCTTTTTTATTGTTTACATATGCTTTTTGTGTTTTAATTAGTTGTTCAGCTGTTTATTTTATTTGCCAAACTGTTTTTATTTCTACATCAGTGCCGCCTTCCATAAACGTCCATCTGAGTTCACCTCCGACTCCACAGGTCATCGTTGGAAAATCCATCGTCATCAGTTGCCATGCCGACGGGGTTTCGTCTCCAAAGATACAGTGGCTGGCGAACGGTCAGCCGCTGGAAGAGTCCAACCCGAGGTATCGCCTGTTGAATGAGGGACGCCAGCTGGAGATATCCGCCTCTGAGGTATCCGACACCGGACGCTACTCGTGCATCGCGAAGAACGAGGCTGGAATAACGGACAGAGACTTTGACCTTGAAGTTCTAGGTAAGAACCCCAAGTTGCAGGTAGGACTTCAAAGTTTTACGTTAACCTTTGAAGTTTTATGTCGAATTTTGAAGTTCTATGTTAGAGCCCCAAGTTGGAGGTAGGACTTAAAAGTTTGGCGTTAGACTGTGAAATTTCAGGTCGGAGTTTAAAGTTCTAGGTAAGAACCCCAAGTTTGAGATAGGACGTCAAAGTTTTACGTTAAACTGTCAAGTTTCAGGTCGAACTTTGAAATGATAGGAAAGACTTCGGAGTTTGAAGTAGGACTTCTAAGTGCAAGATAAGACTTCAGAGTTTTAGGTAAGACTTTAGTCTTAGGTAAGATATTGCTGTTTTACGTAAAATACCAGTAGGTATATAAGACCTGACTGCTGTAGGTAACACTCAAAGTTTTAGGTAGTAACATTAAGACTTGAATAGTTAGGTAAGGCTTTAAAATTGTAGGTACGACCTTCACAGTTTCAGGTAGGCCTTCAAAGTCTTTTATTAGAATTCAAAGTCTATCCAGATGTCATTAATATAAAATCTGCTCTTATAATCCAGTTCCTCCGTACATCGACGACACCAACCTTGACCTTAAACCGAAGGTCATCAAGGGCAGGGTCATCACGCTCAACTGCCCCGTTCAGGGTATTCCGTTCCCGAACATCACCTGGTTCAAAGGTCGTGACCCTGTGGAAGAGAACGGACGGATTCGATTCCTGCTGACCGGTCGTCAACTGGAAATATCCGTTGCCGAGGAAACGGATTCAGCCACTTACAAATGCTTAGCAACAAACATCGCTGGAAAGGCGGAAAAAGAGTTCGACCTATCTGTGCTTGGTGAGGAGTTTTACACAACGCACTGTAAATGCATTGGAAAATAATGCACTGAATAGAACAGTACAACATGATACAATGCGATGTCCAAGATCACAATACACTATAATGCCATGCTCTACGGTTACATTACATTACAATACAAATCACTATAACACTTTAGCAACAATACACTACAGTGTTACACCACAAAATGAAACGCTACAACTCTATAAACTACAATACTATACATTGCAATAGAATATAGACAGGACGGTTCCAAGGAACACTGCGACCATGGTTCCTAAACTCAGGGGGAGGGGGTAATGGTAACAGTAAATACAAATTTATATAGCGCCACTTCAAGAGAAACTCATTAGAGGCGCTACCTAACACAATGAAACCAGGATCAAACAAAATGGTCTTTGAGAGTTCTTGGAAAAGAGGCAGAGAAGCGGGTGTGAAGTGTTAGCGACTTCATTTTCTTATGAGGGTGGGTGGCCATCTCTTTCAATCACTGCCTCGTCTTCCCAGTGCAAGTGTTCAGTCTGTAGGCCCTATAGGCTCAACGCCGGGCATTTGCTGTGGTTGGTCCCTCTACTTGGAATGACCTTCACCCCTCATTAAGGGCTAAACTAATGACTAGTTTGTCCTCTTTGGTCTCTCGTTCTTTAAAGACGTTTCTTTTCCCCCGGGGTTTTCGTTCTGAGAGCGATTCTGAATAGTTATTCTGAGCGAGGCGCTATATAAATCTGTAGATACAATACAATACAATACAATAGTCATTGTAGCTGAGTAGGTAAGATTAGGTGATGCAAGTGGAACCGAAATGTCACCAAATTTATGCTCTGTTGTGGATTTCGAACCCTTAGTCTTTTGGTTGACAGTCCAACACGCTAGCCACTAGAAAGTCGTGCGCAACTCACTTCAAGTGAAACATTGATAGGAACTGTAATCTTTCGTCGTTTACTTAAGATAGCATTATATACTCGACAGAATTATTGATTAGACACCTTTTTAATTGCTTCTCCCGACACAATAAATTCGTCAATTTCTCTCAATCGGTAGATCCTTCTCTCCATCTTGTGCATATTGGTAAATAAGGTCGACTGGGGCGGCCCTTGCGGCCACAAGATCGAGGATAAAATAACAAAGTCCTGTTAACCAGAAGTCATTAAACACTGGACAGAATTAAAATCATTAGACATAATTATAATAATGATTGATTGAATAATATCTTGTATTATATTGAAATGATTGATTGAATAATTATAATTATAAATATTAGACTTAATTATCAGACATCCCTAATTAACTTAAGAAATCGTCAAACACTGGACAGAATTCACAATATTAGGCTCTATTTAGACACCTTTTAATTGCTTCTTCTGACACAATAAACTCGTCAGTTTCCTTCACGTGTGGCGGTTGAGTATGCCTAAATGAGTTCGACGTGAACGGCCCTTGCGGCCACAAGATCGAGGAAAAATAACTAAGTCTTGTGAACCATGGACAGGAGCAGTGGAAGCTGACCCGCACCCACCGAGCTTTGGAAGGTCTTCATAATTGCCAATTTATATAGCGCCACTTGAAGAGAGACCAGTCAGAGGCGCTCCCGACCTAAAACAATGAAACCGCAATCGAACAAAATGGGATTCAAGCGTTTGCGGAAAAGAGGCAAAGAGAGGCTGAGAAGCTCATGTTGCAGGTTCTTATGCAGCTTGCTCCAGGAGGAGCTAGGGGCTGACCACAGCTAAACTAAGGGAGAAATACCTATTAATCTTCAATATAAATGAAGCCTGCGCCGCGAACGCCTCTAAGTGAAGATTTTGAAGAGGTGCTATATCAATTTCAATCGATTGATTGACTGACTGACTGACTGACTGATAGATTGACTGATTGATTGATTGACTGATTGATTAATTGATTGCCTGACTGACTGATTGATTGATTGACTGACTGATTGATTGATTGATTGATTGATTGATTGATTGATTGATTGATTGATTGATTGATTGATTGATTGATTGATTGATTGATTGATTGATTGATTGAGTAATATGTTGCAATCGTTTCAGTTCCACCGGCGATTGATGAGGCCAACCTGGTCGACAGTCCGAAGATCGTAGTCAACCGGACCGTTCTTCTGGAATGTCCGGTGGCCGGAGTTCCTCCTCCGAAGGTCAAGTGGCTGAGGGACGGAGAGCCCTTCGTCCCTGAGCCGGGGATGCAGCTCGTGTCCCGCGGTCGACACCTCGAGATCTCAAGGGCGAAGGTCGCAGACACAGCCAGGTACACATGCGTCGCCACGAACGAAGCCGGGGAACTGAGAAGGAACTTTGACCTCGAAGTACTTGGTTAGTACTTGTTGGGCAGTGTCAGTAATGGTACTAGGTGAAACGGGCAAGTCTTCCGTTTTTTGTAGTGACGGTTCTTTCTTCTGATGGCCCCTCATGGCAATGGTGACAGACCGATTCCGACTGATTAAAATCAGCTCTTACTTATTCCCCTCTATATGAAACCAGGTCTTATTCATGATGAGTCAATCAGGCCACAATCATGGTCATATCGATAACTAGAACTGTTCTTAATTAACGAAGTATTTCGGTTGATGGGCCTGGATTTGGAACTCTTTCCCTTTCTCTCTCTGTCTCCGTCTCTGCCTCTCTGTCTGTCTGTCTCTGTCTGTCCCTTCTCTCTCTGCCTGTCTCTCTCTGTCTCTCTCTGTCTCTGTCTTTATCTGTGTGTCTGTCCCTCTGTCTCTGTATGTCTGACTAGAATGTCCCTTGGCAGGAGTTCCTCCTGTGAAGGTGATTGTGGCTGATGGACGACAAGCCACTCGTCTCTGAGAGTCGTTAATGTCGTCTATCTGTCTGTCTGTCTAAATATCTGTCTGTCTGTCTGTCTGTCTGTCTATCTATCTATCTATCTATCTATCTATCTATCTATCTACTGTGGAACTCTCTCTCATCCTCTCCCTCCGGCCATCCCTGTTCCTGTCCCTCTCTCTCCCTCCTTCCCTCCTTCCCTCCCTCCATCCCTCCCTCCATTCCTCCCTCCCTTCTAATTGGTTGCCAGTTTGTAAGCTCTTCTCATTGGCTGTCATTTCTACCACAGTTCCAGCGAACATCGTTGGCGAAGGAACAGTGGAGAACATTGAAGTGATCGAAAACCACACGACCTACTTGGTTTGTCCGGCGGATGGTATCCCTCCTCCTTCCATCCTCTGGATGAAGGATAACGTTCCACTGCTTGATATTCCCTACGCGAACATTCGAGAGCTGAGCAATGGAAGGCAGCTGGAAATGAGGAACGTCCAACTGGGAGACGAGGGAATGTACAAGTGCCAGGCGACGAATGTTGCCGGTCAGAAATCGAAAAGCTTCAAGCTCAAAGTACTTGGTAAGTTTCTAGACGCCTCTTTCGACGCCGGTGTCACGAAATAGAGTATATGATTATCCCCCTTAGCGAAATGGAGTATCCGGTTTAGTTGGCATTATTGACGGTTTCTAAGTGTATTCAGTCGTACTGTTTGGATTTATTGTACACATAAAATATTTTAAGTTGCGTATCTTCTGTACAATGTACAATGTTGTACATCGACCTGAAATTAATTTACTTCGTTTTTGGTGATTTTGACTGGATTTCTTGACTATCGTGATGCGTATGACGATTGGGGATAGAATGGTTTATCCCCCCGGATACTCTACACCGGTTTGTTCCATCCGGTGGGATATGCTTTAGGCCGTTTAGGGGGAGATAGAATATCACGGGCCACTGGCGTTACAGAGATAACAATTACCTTTCGGCGCTATTGGTCAAACAGTTATAATAATAACGCGAAAGAGGGCGAAAACATTGGTATCCCGCACTCGCTGGACCAAAGATTCAAACCCTTCCGAGACATGAATAGAAAATAATAATATTAGTTGTAAAGCAAACAAGAATCGATGGAAAGAGAAACAGAGGCAAGACTAGGGTGTATGTTCAATACAAATAAGGACGTATAACTTCACTTGAACTAACACTAAGGGAAGCAATGGACTTGACAAATGACTGAGGGCAATAGAGATAATTTATTCGTACCCGTCGCCGCCAAATGGCTGGCGTCAGGAACTGATTATTTATGATGATGATGATGATGATGATGATGATGATGATGATGATGATGATGATGATGATGATGATGACGAACAAACTTTACATTGAGTGTATAGCTACTGCGGTATACACAGCCACTGAGATCCTATCTATTTCATTGTCTTGACGTTTCTAGTTCCGCCAAGGATTCCCGGAAGTCGAACAGACACCGATCTGTCGGTGATCGTACGACGTCCAATCCGCATGGAGTGTGAGCCGACCGGGGTTCCAGAACCGGAAATCACGTGGTTCAAGGACGGACAGATGATCAACGCCGAGGAGAACCTCTTCGTCCGGGTCCTTCGAGGTGGTAGAGTCCTCCAGGTGGTGGCGGCAGAGGTCCGAGACAGCGGGGTCTACACGTGCAATGCGCAGAACATTGCGGGACAGGAACGGAGAAAGTACAAGCTCCAGGTTCAGGGTGAGGAAGTATGCATGTACGAATGCTCTGAACATTTATATAGCGCTTCACGTCGTCAAAACACACAGTGGTACTGGAGGAATTCATCGTAGGTGTCGTCATTGTTTTCTGACTGTGCAGTCAGTGTTGAGGTTTCTCTTTCAGGTCCGTTTCCGCGTTATATCCGTTGAACTGGAGGTGGTGGAGGTGGTGGTGGTGGATGTCGTGGTGGCAGTACCACAACAGTATTTTTCAGTGTTTAAAGAACCGCATTAAGGCTGCAAGGGCGTTGACCTAGAGCACATTGGTGCCATCTTGTCATCTGTCGGGGAATTGAATGTGGAACGAAAGTGAGGGCTATATAGCGTTTGAGACATCGAATTCGAGGTGTCTAAACAGAGTCAGATAAATGTTTATTGTTTGTTGCCATCTTGCGGCTGATTGCGCCGTTGACGTTGACGTATTATTCCATATACAGTGTCTTAGATGTCCAGATTAGGGGAGTTCAGACAGACAGGCAGAAAGACAGACAGACAGACAGGCAGACAGAGTCAGACAGACAGATAAACAGTGATAGAGACAGAGACAGAGACGGAGACGGAGAAAGTACATGACATAATTATGGGCCTATGTACAGAGCCTCCCAATAATAATAATAATAATAATAATAATAATAATAATAATAATAATAATAATAATAATAATAATAATAATAATAATAATAATAATAATAATAATAATAATAATAATAATAATAATAATAATAATAGAGACTTTTAGCTTTTGTGTCAGGAGACCAACGCGAAGCCACATACTTGTTCCAACGTATATCTCTAGTCATACAGCGTTTTAACGCTGTTGCAATCTGCGGTACCTTTGCCAGCCTTTTGCCCGAGCCCGAGGAGTTCTAACCGTTCCAGACTTTTATCATTTTAATTAATCTTGAAGTCCCTGAGGGATCATGTTTACCTCGGGGCAAAAAAAAAATAATAATAATAAATCTAATTTTAATAACAATATCATGAATGTGAATAAATATGACCATTCTCGTGGAACAGTCTTAGATTAATTTATTATTATTATTATTATTATTATTATTATTATTATTATTATTATTGTTATTATTATTATTATTATTATTATTATTATTATTATTATTATTATTATTATGATCCCTCAGGCCTTTCAAATTAGCCAATATATCCGTAGATGTGATAGATGAATATTTAATATGGGAAACCGGGTTTGATTCTACGATTAAACGCAACTCATGAATAAATATAGCATCGGTGGAAGATATTTAAAGGTGTCATTAGCTTGCATTGGAGTTGAAGATACATCAGTTATTGCCTCACTATTTATTCACATTCATGATAGGGTGAGAAAGTATGTATGTACTAATGCTTCCGAACATTTATATAGCGCTTAATATCGTCAAAACCCACAATGGTACAGTAGGAATTTATCGTAGGTCTTGTCATTTTTCTGTGCCATGGGCGTATTTAGGGGTGGTTTTACGGGTTCAAATCCCGCCCCAAATAAGTTTACGAAACAAATTTAATATGCTTTTACATGCGAATTACAAAAAAACTTAATTTTTAAGACCATCGCCAATGGACCCCCCCCCGGAATCTTAAAATCCCCTTCGAAATGTTTTCCTGGCTGCGCCCATGTTCTGGGAAGTCTTCTGTGTCAGTAATGTAATGTAATGTAACAAGACATTTATATAGCGCCACTTTAGAGTCTCACAGAAGCGCTCGAAGTGTCGAGGTTTGTCTTTCAGGTCCGTTTCCACGTTACAACAGTTATTACTTTTACTATTATTTAAGTCCTATTTAAGTATCAAATACATTTATGAATAATAAATAAGAAAAAGGGTCAAGATTATTATAAACTACTAGCATTTTTTACCCGGCTTTGCCCGGGTTTTCCCCATGCGTAATTTTATCTCTACCTTATATAGGCCTATTATTTGTTCCCGGGCTAAATAATATAATAGTAAACGAAGCTCGATCGTGTTCCATTACAGCGCTCGTAATTTTTCGGAACGGAGCCCGTGTTTTATTTCGATTGCGCCTCGCGTGACGTAAGACAACATTTCTCTTACGTCACGCCGCTCAAGCGAGGTTAAAATATGCATATTAATGGCCTCCGTTATTGGTATTACGGAACCTCATAATTTTGAAGTTTAAAATGTCCATATGTCAGCGTTTAAATAAAATTGCGAGCTGAAAATAGTCGCGTTGATCTAGACGTGGCGTAATAACGTTTCGTGCGATTTTTCAAATCGCTAAAGCGTTCCGTTTCGGAGCCTTTAGACAACAGACAAACAAACATACGGAAGGACAACGTAAACAGACTTAGACTTATATTATAAGATTAGGTTCTCTTGGCTCCTGTTGCACTGTAGCCTACTTGCTGTCTCATGATTGTAATCTTAAACCTGTTCTGTGCAATAAACAAATTCAGTTCAATTGAAATTAAATTTCTCCAAGGCATTAAGCGATTATTAGGCCGTTCCTGCTGTTGTTCTTGAAGAATTTTAAAATGCCGCAAGGGTGTCTACTGAGCAAGTGACTGGTAGAATAGCTAAAAAAAAGATTGACTGACTGACTGACTGACTGACTGACTGACTGACTGACTGACTGACTGACTGATTGATTGATTTATTCATTGACTGACTCACTGACTTATTCATTGACTGGCTTACTGACTGACTGACTGATTTACTAACTTACTTACTGTCTTACTTACTTAGTGACTTACTGACTCACTGAATTACTTACTTACTGATTACTTACTGACTCACTGACTAACTCGCTCAATCGCTCAGTCACTCAGTAGTAGTTGTCGTTGTAGTAGTAGTTCTAGTGGTAGTAGCAGTAGCAGTAGTACATCAGTATTTTTTAGTGTTTAAAGAACCTTATAGCTGCAAGGGACGTTGACGAGTCGTATGTGGAAGGAAGTCAACCGATTGAACGGAAGAGAGGATTATATATAGCCTTTCAAACACCGAGATAGAGGTGTCTAAACAGAGCCAAAAAATGTCAATTGTTTTACGCGTTCCTAGCCATCTTGCGGCTGATTGCGCCGTTAACATGCACGTATTATTCCGATAAATACAGTGTTTCAGTTTTTCGAGATTGGGGGGGGGGGAGGGGTCAGACTAGACAGACAGACAGATAAACAGACAGACAGACAGAAAGACAGACAGACAGACAGACAAACAGTGAGTGATAGAGACAGAAGAGGGAGAGTAATAATTTAACATTAGCTAGTAGATTCCGCCATTAACGACACCTTATGGCTGCCAGGCCTTTGACGTCGAACCCCTTTTTTGTTTGAAGAAATTCTAGCGACATAGCGAATGTGAAGGCTGTATATATCGCGCTTGAAAGATCGAGTTAGAGGTGTTTAAAGAGAGCCAAATAATTGTTAATTGTTTCGTGTGTTTGTTGCCATCTTGCGGTGGAAATGCGATGTTAACGTCAACGCATTATTCCCATAAAGTGTTTTAGTTTTTGAGAGGTTCAGACAGACAGACAGACAGACAGACAGACAGACAGACACAGACAGACAGACAGACAGACCGGATAGAGACAAAAGAGGAAATAACAATCTAACAATAGCTACAGTAGTAGCAATAGTAGTAGTAGCAGTCATTAAGTCACTCAACCCCACACAGTGGCTCACTGACTCACTCACCTACTCACTCATATTTTTTCTCTCTTTTCAGTACCACCGTTCATCAACAACTCTCACATAATCGAAGAGCTATCCGTTGTCATTGGTAACACGATAGACATGCACTGCCCTTCCACCGGAATTCCAGAACCGTCCGTTAGATGGCTTCGTGAGGGCATGAACTTTACGTTTCTCTCTCACCCCAATCTACGGGTTCAGGAGGGTGGACCAAGCCTTCAGGTGCTCAATGCTCAGCTGCTCGACATCGGAAGCTTCACTTGCATCGCGAGTAACGTCGCTGGAAACGCAACCAAGGAATTCGTACTAAACGTTTTAGGTGATTATATTATACGCTCTTCACTCTCTGTTGTTATACGCCTTAGACTTTTCATGACTGGGGTTAAATTATGATCTTTGAAGGTTCTGTTTGATTCTGTCGCCTCAAATGTGAAGTCAGTGCTAGAATACGTAAGGTATGATGCATTTGTAATTTTTTACATGAGGTAGGCCTACATGTGATTCCTCAGAATTCAAACAATAGGCTAGGAGTTGTTATTATTATTGTTGTTGCTGTTGTCATTGTTGCTGTTGTTGTTGTCGTCATCATGAGCATAATCATCTTTATGATCATCACCTTCATCATCATCATCATCGTCGTCGTCGACATCATCATCATTATCATTATCATCATCTGCAATGGAATGAGCATATCACACATGTAGGCCCTATCAAAGAAATTAGCAAAAAATATAAGTGTTCTGTCACGAATTAAGCATTATTATCTGACTAAACCTGTTCTCCGACAGTTATATTACACGCTGTTTTTTCCTTACTTATCATACTGTAATATCTGCTGGGGCTCAAACTACTCCTCTAGATTAAAACGCCTTGAGACTCTCCATAAACGTGCCATACGTGTGACGTGCTTACTGGGATGGTCTGATAGTACAAAATTAATATTTAAAGAGCACAATATTTTAAAATTTGATGATATTACAAAATATCAAATTGGACTATTCATGTACTGTTATCATTATGGGCTTCTTCCATCACTGTTTGATAAATAGCAATTGCAACGGAAAATAAGAGCAATATACCGTGCGTACAACAGTAACATTAAAGCTACTGTTTCTGGAAGGTCTTGAGGACAACATCCTAATTTTCAGGTAATTTTTCCATAATTTCATGTTTATTTTCAGGATAGCATCAGAATTTTCATGTAATTTTTTCCATAATTTCACGTATATTTTCAGTTCCACCGACCATTGAGGAAGGTCCAACGGAAGTAGCGGCCACTGTCGACACGCGAACCGTCCTGATGTGCGATACACTCGGTCTTCCAAAGCCTGAAGTGACCTGGGAAAAGAACGAGAAGCCCATCCCACCCAGCGGACCCCGATACACGATGCACAGGACTGGTTCCCTGCAGTTCTCTGCCGTTCAGATCGGAGACAGTGGATCGTATCGATGCGTAGCCAAGAACGCCGCTGGATCGGTCTACCGTGATATACAGCTTACAGTTCAAGGTTGGGAACTAATTGCACGAAATTAGCATTGTGTTACTGAGCTATGTTACCTGTTGGTAGACTGGTTAAATATAGAAGATATATCTGTGATATCTATGTATTTATGTATGTATTAGAACACTTAATTTTGCGCATTTTAAAGCATTTAACAAAGAGCATAATTATATATAATATAATATACATAATATTATATATATATATATATATGTTGTGTGTGTATGTGTGTTTATGTGTGTGTGTGTGTGTGTGTGTGTGTGTGTGAGAGAGAGAGAGAGAGACAGACAGACAGACAGACAGACAGACAGACAGACAGACAGAGACACAGACAGACAGACAGACATGTCTGACAGACAGACAGAAAGAGAGACAGAGAGAGACAGACAGACAGCGAGACAGAGACAGATGGAGAGAAAGAGAGAGAGATGCTTCATACTCTGGGAGTGAAATCACGATGCTTGGATTCAGCGAGGGATCATTCATTATTCTGTCATAGGTAAAAACCTATCTTCTGACTGTTTTCTTTTCTAGTTCCTCCAAAGATCGAACACAAAGGTCAAATGCAGCTCAAGGTCGTCATGGGGTCAGGCATTGACCTTCCGTGCAAGGCCACCGGGGTTCCCAAACCACGGATCATGTGGCAGAAGGGAACACGCATCCTCACCGACGTACCGGGTATGAATGCATGCATGGATGTATTTATTTGTGTTTGTATGATTGTATACCTTCTTGTATATATACAATAAAAAAACTATGTTATGTTATGTTATGTTTTGTTTCTAGAAAATTAACATAATGTTTTTCAAGTGGCTCTGATAAGGGCTAAATAGCGCTGGGCTACGCGGTGCTAATGTTAAATTATAACAACTTATTCTATAAGAGGAGGTCGCCACTCGTGACACTCCGCATACACCTAGAACCCAGTGAACGGACTTTCAGCTAAAGCTCATTTCAGACTGCTTAAAAGTTTCGACCCAGACTACGCTGTATAGATAATCGTAATCGTAAACTCGGAACTTCTACAGCGCCCACAAAAGCGAAGTCGCGGGAACCAGCTTATTCACAGGCGCTCAATGAAAACAAAATCGTTAGGCAGGGGGTCAAAATCCAGAGATTCAGGCAGGCAGACAGGCAGGCGGCTAAGGTGGATGGTGTTTGGTGTTCAGACGGCGAGGTAGGCAGGGAGAAGTGTTGGATTCAGGATAGGATTTGTCAAAAAGCAGTGTTTTCAGTTTCGAGTGAAAGACCTGTGGAGAGACAGCGAGAGGTGGAGTTTTGGTGACTTCGTAGGATGGGTCAGATATTTGTCGTAGTGCTGGCGGAAGTTTGTTCCAAAGAGGTGGAACAGCTATGGCTATGGAGCGATTTGAAAATTTTAGTGATGAGGTGACGGAAGGGCGGAGCAGTGTTAGGGAGGAGGAGGAGTATATAACATCACCAGGACTAACACTGAGGAGAGCAATGGTCTTGAGAAATATCCAAGGACAATGGAGATAATTTATTCGTACACATCGCCGCCTAATTGCTGGTGTCAGGAATTGATGATGATAATGATGACTTAACATTTCAAGTAGGCATAAGGAGGATATTCCTTTTGTTGCAGGGTACCAAGTTCTTGACGATGGATCGTTGAGAATCGAAACCTCAGATGTCAAGGACGCCGGAATCTACATCTGCGTCGTACAGAATAATGCGGGCACAGCCCTTGGTCAGGTCAGGCTCGAAGTTCAAGGTCAGTACATTCGCTTTTCTTTACACTTCCTCACTACCAGTAAATATTAAGTACAATAAGTAAATAACAAATAAATAAAAGGGTACAAAGAGGTTTTGTAGCTTCTTTGATTCTGTTTTTATCTTTTCTCTCCTGTTGTTATTTCCTGGCTGTACCAATTCGCTGACGTTTTTATTTCCTAGTTTCTTAGCGCTTCCATTTTCTGGTGTTGTAAGCTTATTGCACTCAGAATATTAAGTAATTTACATTTACAATTTAATTTATGCTTGAAATTATATTTGAATTTACAATTAAATTTATTTTTAAATTTACATCTGAATTTGCATTTGAAATTACATTTGAATATAGGCTACATTTAATTTACAGTTGAATTTATATTTGACTTACACTTGAATTTAAATTTAATTTACACTAGAATTTACAGTTTAATTAATTTTTTAATTTACACTTGAATTTACATTTAATTTACACTTCAATTTACAGTTTAATTCATTTTTTAATTTACCCTTGAATTTACATTTAATTTACAGTTGAATTTATATTTGACTTGCACTTGAATTTAAATTTAATTTACACTTGAATTTACATTCACATTCAGTTCCCCCGTCTATCGAACCGCCGCAGTCCGACTTCAAGATAGTCCAGGATCGGGAGTTGGTTCTTCCATGTCGAGCGAACGGATTGCCGAGTCCACGAATCCGATGGGAGAAGGACGGACATCCAATAACAGCAGATGATAACAGATTCCGAATCCTACGCTCCGGATGGCTGGCCATTCCAACAGCAAGGCAAGAATCATTATCAACAAGTGATGCTGTCAGGTGCAATTTTTGTTGCAATGGCATTTGACGTCGAGCAAAAAACGACGAGCATATTATTTCCATTTTCGATTGAGCGATTGATGATGGATCCAGGGCATAATCATTGAGCGATTGAACGAAAGTGAGAATATATATAGCGTTTGAAACAGCGAGTTAGAGGTGTCTAAACAGAGCCAAATAATTGTTAATTGTATGTAAACATGTATGTATGTGGGTGAATGTATGTGTGCACGTGTGCATGCATGTATGTATGCATGTGTATGTGTGTGTATGTATGTATGCATGTATGTATGTATGTATGTATGTATGTATGTATGTATGGCTGCATGTATGTATGTATGTATGTATGTATGTATGTATGTATGTATGTATGTATGTGTGTATGTATGTATGTATGTATGTATGTATGCATGTATGTATGTATGTATGTGTGTATGTATGTGTGCATGTGTGTACTACTACTATTCCTTTATTTCACAAACTCATTGACACAAACGCAACAAGATTACAAAATCAACAGTTTAGATATCGATTAGACAAAAATAATAGTCAAATAGATAAGAGGGTTAGGAATGTATTAATAACTGAGACCTATTGCTAAAGAAAATTAGTGTATAGCCAATACACCATAAAGTACTCTAGGTATGAAATTTCGATCATCCCTATCCGGAAGAGTGAAATCATGAGGCCGGGGTCGCAGATTATAATGACGATGTGTATGTGTATGTGTGTATATGTATGTGTGCATGTGTGCATGCATGTATGTATGTATGTGTTTATGTATGTATTTGTGTATATATGTATGTTTGTTTGTACTCTGTGTCACTGATACACATGTAATGTTGAAGATCAAACTAAAAGAAAAGTCACACCTGACCTTGCTATAGTAGTTTCTAGTTTATAAAGACGTCCCCTCCTCCTTTATCCAGGCTTGGGACTTGCACTACTACGAATGGATCCAACAGTTTAAGTGCATATTATGGCATCAGATTCGGCCACTGACCTAGACAGGAAAATGTTTCTATACATGAAGAAAGCAAAACGATTTACCTGTTCAACGAAAGTGACATATATATATATATATATTGCGCTTGAATCAGCGATTTAAAGGTGTCTAAAACAGAGGTGGGCAAAATACGGTCCGCGGGCCTGGTTCGGTCCCTCAGGATCTTTGAACCGGCTCTTGACATGTCTTTTCTATTAGCATTGTACCTGGCACTTGGGGACCTTTTATCCGTTTATGTATTTTTAAAACTGAATAAACTTAAAACTAGTGCTGGGCATTTAACGCGTTATTAACGCGATTAATGCGTTAGCCTAATTAATTAACGCGATTAAATTTTTTAACGCAGTTAACGCGATTGTCACTGCGCCCAATTATTTCAAGAAATGCGCTAAAACAATTCTTGAAAAAATTCAGTTTAAACGTTAAACTTTAAAGTAAAAACTAAAAGTAGTAAAACAAGTAGTAAAAGCATGTTTGCTTTTTCTGTATTGGCTGCGAGCATTTATATAGCGCATATTGTACTTGTTATCTACTGTGACATGCGTTAAAAATTAATCGCGTTATTAAACATTTTAATCGTGCGATTAATTTCGATTAAAATTTTTAATCGTTGCCCACCCCTACTTAAAACCTACTATTTTGTTTTGTTGTTTTAGTGTAGGACTGCAGGTATTACGACATTAGATTAGGTATGGTTTGGTCACGTTGTAAGAACGATAAGGGATTAAAGGCAATGGCTATATTTCCACGTGGAGGGAGCACTGAGATTTTGTCGATTTTGCACAATCACTATTATAATGTTGAATATCAAGCTAAGTGGGAAATAATATGAACTGTGCGTATAATATGCTATAGGCCTAGTAGTTTCCAATGTCTAAGGACATTGCATGGCTGCCAGGGCATTGGAAGTACCCCTTCTCCGCCTTTAT
>JACEVL010000427.1:430000-863713 GCA_020284085.1 Aporrectodea caliginosa | reverse complement strand
TATAAGCGATGCACGGTGAGGCAGGCTATATTCATCCGTGATCAATGTATAATGTAGCATCTCAACGCTTATAAATGCGTCCATACCAAAAAATTTAATATAAGGTAGGTGTCTAAGAGATAGATCTCCTAAGTATTAATTTAGGCGATGCCTATCTTTAGTCATCAATTATAGGCCGTGGAAAGATGTAATTTCATTTAATCACTATATTAAAACGATAAAATGGCAAATATTAAGCGGGCGTATATTTTTATTATATTTATTAACACTCGAATCGAACGTATGTAACCTTGGGCTACGCCACCTAGCGACTCAGAGGCGCGACACCGTTTAACAGAAAATCAATATCATTAGGCCATTCATTATAGGCCAAACAGCCTAAATGCTACCTTGTGGCTTGTCCGCCACATCAAGACCTACCATATCGCACTTGGTGACTGGCTGTTTTTATCCATCTAGTTTAACTTGCAGGAATCTTGATTGCTTGATTGATTGAGCCACAGGCTAAAAAGTCAAATCTTGCGACGACTAGTTCGATCACTTACAATCATTCAATCGTCGTGAAACTTGGCGGATCGACTCGCCCTCGCACACACTTCATTCTATCAAAATTTCAGCTCCCCAAAAAGGCTAGCTTATAGAATCGGGGACTAAACTTTTCGAATCGGGGAATCCCCTTTTCCGATACCGAGCGCTGTGATTGGGCAGCGTTGTGATTGGCCGCAGTCGTAAAATGAACGCGGACTATATATTTGTAGAGGTAACTGCTTCATAAGACGCATTATAGGATACTAGATGGATATAGTAAAAAACTTTGTTTTTACGGGCTGTATTTTTTACACACTCTTCTTTCAATGCTACCATATTCTGGTAGTTGGCCTTTCTGTCCATTACCGTTTTTAGCTAGGGTTTGCAAATGATATACTGATGAGGTTAAGAGGAGGAGGATTACGATGGAGACTGGGATGACAACCCCGACCATTATCATAATGTCAATATAGTCTTCTTCTCCTTTTCATTCCTCCTTTTCACCCTGGCTGCTATCATCATTAACGTTATAGCAATCATGATTTTCAGCCACCATCACGGCATCACCATCATTACCATCATCAGTCATCATAATCGTCATCGTCTTCGTCGTCATCATTGTCATAAGTTTCATCACCACATTCATCGTCGCCAACATTATCATCGTCATCATCATTATCAAGATCATAATCATCCGTCACTATCAACATCATTACACTCCTAGCTCTTTTCGATGTTAGCTCTGTCTTTGATGCTGTGGACCACTCCATCCTTCTTCAGCGCCTCTCTACTTCCTTTGGATTGGTTGACCAGCCTTTAGAATGGATTCGATCTTTTCTATCTGAACGCACAAACTGCAGTTGTTTCCTCCTCTAGGTCCCTTTGGGTCCCCCGTCTCTTTTTTGTGTGCCCCAGGGCTCCGTCCTAGGTCCTCTTTTGTATCTTATATATACTGCTGATCTCTGTCCTCTGCTGACGTCTTAGGGGCTTCTGCACCAGCTCTTTGCAGATGATGTCCAAGCTTATATCCATTCCCATCCATCAGACTCAGTCGCTACTGTACAATAGGGTGGGGCAAAAAGTAACGAAAAATCGAATTCAGTTTCCGGACAAACGTAAATCAGGGGTCTATGTTAAATGCAATATTGTACCAAAAATGGATTTCTCATATATATAACCGTTTTCTAGCAACTTTGTCTGAAACACAAGCCCAAAAACGCAATATGTTGTAAAATGAGAGCTGGTTACATCAGCCGGTTTAATGGTTATGACTTTTAAAGTTACAACCCAAAGTTAGAGCTACAAACAACAATGAGTAATAAAAGAAATGAAAAAACATCCGACTCAGTACTGCAGTGTAAGTGTTTTAAAGATTATTTAGTTCAGAAAATCAGCTTTAGTTTCTATAGTTGGCAAGTCCAATCTTGATTTCTTCATTTGAATGATAACACCGTGGCGTGAGTCATGTCCGTAAACTCGGCCTGAGACTGCAGAAACGTCTTTGATATTTCTCTCCACATCTTGCGAATGACACGGATAGTGAGGTAGAACTACTCGTTCATTGCTGCCAATAGCTTCCGACGTGATGTCTTGCAGAAGTGGAGGTGCGTCGAAGTCGCACTTTTCCCAGTCAACCATGTTTATATACGAATCAGATGTAAATTTAACTGTAATAGTTTTCTTGTCAAAGCAACGAATTGTATCACTGGAGTGAGTATTTCTAGCCATTAGAATTTTCTCACATGCAAATTTCCTGATATTTTCATCTTCATCGCCAACAGCCGCCAACAAAATATTCTCAGGATGGCAAAAGTAGCTGTTGTTCTGAAGTACTGGAGCGATGACAGCTTGATCAGTTTTGTCAAGTTTCTGGTACAGTGATATCATGAAGAAGAAGTTCTTTGCTCCATCCTGACACGTCGGATGAGATTTGATCTGAAACCATGATGGTGCATAGAAATTCAGTATGAATTTCACAAAGCGTTGCAGGTTATAGGAAGGAAATTCTTGGCAAGCATACAACCTAAGCAATCGGTTGGCTTTAGTTAACCATCTGGCATGACTGATTGCTCCAGGTTGAGCGGTCTGCAAGTAGGAGATGTGATTCTCACTAGCATTATAGCCACGTTGAATCATCAGACATATTTTAAGCAAGTACAACTGATCTGTACTTAGGTCATTCATCACTGTATTTTCGAGTTCAGCAACACAACCTGAAACAGGAGAAAATTCAATGATTGGTTTGTGTTGTGGGTCAAATTCCAACATGCCTGATATCTGTCCTTCTGCAGTTCTTGGGCCAGTGGTCTTCCCATCGACGACTTCCATTAGCTTCCTCAAAGTCAGTTCGTTAGCATGCATTAAACAAATTAACCACTGAAGAGGTCTTCTGAGATGAAGTTCAATGTTTCGGATTACTCCATTGTTTCGACCGGTATTCACAGCTGTTCCATCACAAACAAGTGCTCGTAAAGTTGGTTCTGATTTACTGTCTCTAATCACGGACAAAATTTCTCTTGAAATGTCTGCAGACTTTCCTGATGCAGGAACAACATGTTCAACATAACTTCGGCTAGGGAAGGATACCAAGACATAGTGCTCTTCTTTGATTTTTCTACGAGTATGCCCTGCAGGGCCTGCACAATGTGTAAGAGTTACATCAATCTTGCCATCAAAACCAAGACAAACAATTCCTTGATTTTCTTCTTTCTGAGCTTCAACTGACTTTTTTCTCCAAGCAGACCTTTGACGGCGCACTTTGCTGGGGTGCAAAGCATTTTCAGGTGACAAAAGTCCGAGATCTTTCAAGACGGCATTTGCAATCAAACAGGCATCACGATTGCTTACATTTGCTCGATCAATAGCTTTGCAAAGCTCTGGATATTGATTTCTATTTTGTGGACCACTGGTGGGACAAGATTCACTGTCACTACTTTCCTCCTCTGTTTCCTTATTGTATCTGTCTTCAATATCTTGGTCTTCTGAACTGTACTCCATATCCCAATCTTCTGAAACAGCACTACATCCACCCAGTTTTCTTTTCGTTTCAGCTTCATATTTTTCAGCTCTCCTTTTCTTTTCCTCCAACTTTTGCAGCTTACCTGTCACAACTGCATCAAGCTTTCCAATCACCATTTTTCTAGTAGTCTTTTGATCAACCCAGAAATCCCACTCAATTATAGGAATCTTACAATCAGCAGAGCATTTGCAATCTTTTCTGTTGAGAACTCCAGCATCAACACACTTACATGGACAAATATCAAAAAGACTGTGGAAACTTGTCAAGGCTTCTTGATATGCCCCAGATGTTCGCTTTGAATCAGGATATTTTCGCATATCGTTCCCTTTCTCGATTAGCCTTTTAACTTTTTTCACTATGCTATCGAACGCAATAGTAGGTATGCTGGCAGTGTTATAGATTTCCATAGCTTCAGTCGCCACAGTTTTGACAATGTCATTAACAGTTTTAAACTCCTCCTTTTGCTGGTAAAAGCAGTATGCTGTGAAAATATCTTCACATGTCGGTAACACAGTTTTTGTAAGTTCCTTTGGATAACCAAATACTGAATGTCGACTTTTACTTCTTGTACAAGAGCTTGCCATAACGTAGCAGGAGCAGTTCACAATAAAACTATGGTTTGCAAATCCAAATGCACCTGATTGCGTATGATTGTCTACGCATAGGAAGGGGTTAGACGATTGCTGTTCTACTGTGATTAGCGTCACAGGTTTAGTGTGTAGACCTAGGTTACCGATAACACGGTGACAAGATTACGACCGGAAGTAAAAGTAACAGCTCTCGATTATAAGCAGGATTAGCGAACATCGTGTTCCAGCCTGATAGGGTATAAGGAAATTATATGCAATTAAGCTGGTCTGGTGACATGTAATCAGTGCCGGCCCTAGTATATTGCGGGCCCTGTGCAGAGTGAACTGTACGGGCCCCACGACACAAGTCAAATTGTTTTTCATTGCTAATCATTGTAATAGACATACATATGTGTGCTAAATAATAAACCCTAAAAATAAAATCCTCGAATATCTAAAAGAAATAATATAAAATAATTAACAAAGGTACCATACAGAGTCGCGCACAACAGTGGTTTTGAAACTTTTTGGAACAGAGATTCTTACTCTTTCTAGGCATGCATGTAGCTCGCGGACACAAGTATTCAAGATGTAAAATTTCTCACTTAAAATGTTTAGTAAAGTATAGCAAAGTATAACTATTTCTGGGTGCAGAAATGTTAATAATTTCTACACTAAATGTTATCTCTTGCGACAACATATAATATTATGTCAAAAATAAAAGTAAAATGGTTTCAACTTGGTACCATCTGATTTTAATTTTTGACCAAAGAGAAGATTAAATTGAAACCATAACATTATTATTGCGGTATCTTGTTTCTGTTAATTTCCTGTGACACTTTCAGGCTCCCACAACAGGGGGCCCGAAAATATCACAGGTTTTACTGTGAGATTTTCTGGCCTCCCCGCTAATAGGGGGCCCGAAAATGTCACAGAAAAATAAAGTTTGTACCACATGACTTTTATTTTTTGATTGAAGAGAAGATTTAATTGAAACCATAATAGGCCTATTATTAGGAGGGTGTCTTGTTCATGTTAATTTTCGGACATTTTCGGGCCCCCTAATTTGCGGGCCCTGTGCAATTGCACGGTTCGCACAATGGCAAGGCCGGTACTGATGTAATCTATAGCAGCATGATGAAAAACTGGCTCCTGTCTGTGCAACACGTATTATAAACACTTCCGGTGCATGCGATTGATTGCCTTGAACGTTATCATACGGTTCAAAAGTCAACCTTTCACGCATGTTAGTCATGTAAATCTTCAAAATGTCTCAGCGCCACACAAAATCCACGTCAGGGAGACCAGCTTAGTTAGCGGCGCTATTACATGTAGACCTATCATGTTTGCAATCGGCAGGCCTGGGTGTTTGTCCGTTTCGGTTTCCAACCGTTTTTGTATACAGTGTCAAACAAACATTCGCTGTAGGATATGTTTTACATGATTAGAGAAAACCAGTTTTGACATCTTTCGGGAAAAAAGGACTTTTCCAACAAATATTCAGCCAACAGCCTAAATTTTAAGGAATTATTTAGACTCAAAAGAGTGTTAACTTTCTGTAGCCTGATTTCTGGTGTCCGTGACTCATTAAAACTCGACCGGTCTTCTGCATTTCATTGTGAATTTTGACTACGATTTCACTTTGAAGAGGACGCCGATTAATTCTTATATGCGCTCTAAAAGTCACCATTTCATCAAATGAACAGATTAGATAAATCCTCTTTTTAAATGATCGGGCACTTGGGAATGTATCTAGGAGTTATGGAAGGCGTAAACGGAAGTATATCAAAGTATCAAGAGACTTTGGGGCGTTCCAGATCCACCAGGCCTCCGCATGTATTCCAGGTATGCAGTGGCGGCGCCAGACATTTTTTTAAACCAGGGCATAACCAGGGCAATCATACAAGTAACCAGTGCAGGGGCGATTTATGCCCCAAATAAATTCTTGGCAGGGCACAATTTCTGGCATGGCAACGACCAGGGCAAAGGCTTTTTTACCAGGACATTTGCCCTTGCTTGCCCTGGTGTAGTGCCGCCACTGCTGCAGGTATGGGACCATATATCTCACTGCCTGAATTGTTGAAGAGAATCGCGGATTTGGCCCAACCAGAGTCGTCAAAGGTGACATTCATCCAACCGTTTGACTTCGTTGTGGAGCATTTCCACGTGGAATCCGTAAGTATCCGTCCAGATGTGTCGGAGGCGAGCAGTCCTCCGTATCCACCGCTATTCGAGTTCTTGGCGTGTACGGCGATGACCTTAGTCGTGGCCGGAAGGTCAACAGTGTCCGGAAAGTCCCATTTGGAGGCATTTGGAAGAGCTGTTATTTGGATACCGTCCAAATATAACAGCAGGATGAAGTCATCCGAAGTCAGTGTTAGAACTGTCACAGCCAATCAACGATCGATGTAATGTTGTAGAATCGTTGTCTATGCATGAATTGTATGTAGGCCTGTGTATGTATGCCTATGTATGTGTATGCATGTATGTATGCCTATGTATGTGTATGCATGTATGTATGCCTCTGTATGTGGGCATGTATTTGTAATTTTGTATACGTATGTATGTATGTATGTATGTATGTATGTCTGTCTGTATGTATGTATGTATGTATGTATGTATGTATTAGGGTGGTTCACAAAAACAAAGTTCAAACTGGAAACCAGGGCACCCTCTCAGTTTGTTAGACCTGTCAATAGTATTATTGAGATAAAATTTCAGCATCTTATTCCAGTTGGAAGATGGTGCTCAATGACATAGAAATATTACCATATAGTAGCATTAGCGGTAAATCTTGATGCCGTATAACTTGGTCAACAACTCAACATTTGTCATGGAGATGAGCTTCAAATAGTTTCTTTTGTGTTATACTTACTTACTTACTGGTATTTTGAACAAGGTGTATAGTTCTTGCTGAAGGTCATGGTGTCTACTTTCTGTGTTCTTGGCAGACGTGTTTCCACAAGTGAATTTTCGAATTTACCATTTGCCAGTGGAATTTAAGAGCTCATATTTAACACTTTAACTTTTCGGTGTGCCGAAATTAGCCTGTGGGCAGGATACAATGAATCCATGGCCATTCATAATCTTCTAGAGTTGTGGAAACTTTCTGACAAGGTTCAAACCCTGAGCTTTGATATCTGTCAACACTGAGTTCTTGAACGGAGTGTGCGTTCTGCTGGAAGACAAGATAGGTCGAGAGCTCCTGTGGTTGGCCTGCCGTCACCATGTGATGATTTTAGTCAAAGTATTCACCTTGTGCTGCGGTCCATCTAATTCATCACATATTCAAATCTTCCAGACATATAAAGCTGCTTGGGAAAGTGTGATACAGGACTGAATGTCATATCCGGCACTTAACCATATCATGAAACAGCACTCAGTTTTCTCAAGAAGTTAACTGAAAGAAAATCAGATTCAGAGATCAGAGGTCAATAACTCATTGAGCTGAAAATGGTTCTCTTGGAAGATAGCCTTCAATAATTCACTGGAGTGCCCTGGGCCAATTCACCACGCAAGTTGGATGGCCACGTTACTGTATGCCATCAAAATCTACCCTTTTCGTGATCAACGTGGTGTATTCAATCTAACGAAGAAGAAAGAAACTCAGATTCATGTGCAGCTTTGTTGCCCTTCTTTACACAAAAGCATGGACATTGGACAAAGGCCTCACTTGCTGCTGAAAATCGTGGACAAGATCTGTCACTTTGTATTACTCTAGGAAAACACGAGTCAGTTGACCCCGAGATCAGCGCTGCTGCCAGGAAGGCTCTAGAAACCACTAGTGGTACCGTTCAGATGAGGCTGTAGGTCGGGCACTGTTCTCAGACCAACTTCCAGTGACAGATAAGGTGAATATTGTTCACAGAGTAACTACAAAGCCTGGTGAAAGGAAGGTCAGAGGTGATGCTGCGGTACTGAAGGAGGGGGCTTGCTGGGTGATTTTGCAACCAAGTGAAAACTGACACTGCTGTCACACCTGAAGATTAGTGATTACTTTCTTACATTTCCACAAGAGAAATGGATCTAGAATGAGGATTACCAACAAGGTAGAGAGAATTCAGCAGTTGAGAGTGGTGAATGACACGGCTCAGAGGTGTGTGAATTTGCTCGAGGAATTCAACCGACTCATCACCAATAATGCAGAAAAGCAGTGTCTTCTTCAAGTGGTCGTGGCAAATAGGAATGCTATTTGCCTCGAAACAACAAAGAAGTCTGTTGTTGACGCAGTGCTTGCAGTTTCTAGACTCTAAGACTGTAGCGGGTGTTGAAGTCATAAAACCGGAACAATCGACATTCATGGTTAGAACGATGTGTTTTTTTAATTTTTTGACATTTCCAATTCTTCAAACTTACTGAAATTTTATAGATCAACCTGACTAACTGTTCTACTATCACAATTGTTGTCAAATTACAGTAAATTTTGATTTATCGTGAAATAGAATACATTTGTACTGGAATGTATGCTCGACGCATTCATTTCCACAATTAGTGTCTTTTATCGGTATCAGGCAAATTGACACAGTCCGTGAGCACCGTCTTTCCGTTGGAATTAAAAGCTGAAATTTTGTCTAAATAATACTATTGATAGGTCTAACAAACTGAGAGGGTGCCCTGGTTTCTAGGTTGCACTTTGTTTTTGACCATGCATCTGTGAACCACCCTAGTATGTATGTATGTATGTGTGTATGTATGTATGTATGTATGTATGTATGTATGTAGCCTATGTGTCAAGACACTCACAAAAGCCTGCAAATGATGGTTACGATCAAGATGATGATCATGACGAATATGTTTATGATGATGATGATGACGACGACGTCGACGACGATGATGATGATTATGATAATAATAATAATAATAATAATAATAATAATAATAATAATAATAATCAGAAAATAAATAAAACTTGGCCAACTTGGTAAGTTTTGTATTTAGTCTACCTGTGCAAAACTGTGGCTAAATGATCTTTTTTTTCTTTATATCAGATCTAGGTCGTAGTCTGACGCTGTCCACAGGAGACACCAGAGAAACCTGCTTCTTGCTGCAGCGTCTCTCTATAACTGTCCAGCGGTTCAACTCGGTGGCTTTCCGCGGCACTTTAGCGGAGCCAGACCTAAGGGAGATGTGACACAAACGGCATTTATGACGTTAATTTCAGACGACAGCTTGTCTATTGATGTATTGATGTTGATTGATTGAGAGAATAAATATTGTTGAATAATAATAATAATAATAATAATAATAATAATAATAATAATAATAATAATAATATTCTATAAATACGCTCTATTTGATAAAGTGAAACAAAGAATAATAATGTTTAAAAATCTCAACAACAACAAATTAATAATAATAATAATAATAATAATAATAATAATAATAATAATAATAACAACAACAACAACACAATAATTAATAATAATAATTATTATTATTATTATTATTATAATAGGGTCTACCACGCTACCTGTAACCTGTTCTATCCATAGTTGTTAAAAACGGTAATATCAAAATAAAAAACGGAAAAACGTCGTTTTATTGAAAAAATAAAAAACAAAAAAAACGAGAAAAAAACGGAGAAGAAAATAATTTGACTTTCCTACATCTCTTACTGCATTGTTAAATTAAAAACCTTGTTTACACAATTTAATTTTAATCAGCAAATAACATAATTTTATTAGTAAACACTAAATAACAGTCATCTACAACAATTATTTTCTTTTTCATAAGTTTGGTTTAAAAAGAAATAAAGAAATAAAAATATTGAAATCTTTTCAAATTTAAATTGCATACAGAAGTCCACATAGGCCTAAGGTCATGCTGACATAAGCAATTAAAACTAAACTTTGTATGTATAGAGTGTACTTAATTAAAAATTGTAGATCTAGGCCTAGGCTACTAAGTCTTAGCCTACAATTCTGATTTATATAAGAACTTAATATGAGTAATATGATATCCGTCAGTTTATCAGTCAATAAGAGATTATTGAGTACAAAGACAATATTTGGCATTTCGGATAACTTTGAAATTCAAATAACTTTTATAAATTTTATTTCCTGAACTGTGCTGTTTATTTCTCAACTGATGACACTATAGATTGACGTAAATTAGATGAACCCTTGAAAGGACGGAGACAACGTATAAAGTATGTCAGACAAAAAAAATTAAACAAATAGTAACAGACTAATAACTAAATAAAGTTACATATAAAAAATAAAAAACGGAAAAAAACGAGACGAGAAATAAAAAACGAAAAAAACCGACGTTTTTTGGAAAAGAATAAAAAACGAAAAAACCGTTTTTTACAACTATGGTTCTATCTAATTCTAACCTGTCTAAGCAGCATACAACATGGAAAGAATTCCAAATGTTTGGCCATGACCAGGGCTTTAAACCACCGCAGCTACTGCTGTTGCTAATAACGATGGTGATGATAGACAGGGACGTCATTTAAGTTTTGCGGGGGAGGGGGCAAAACTTGGCCAACTTGGTAAGTTTTGTATTTAGTCTACCTGTGCAAAACTGTGGCTAAATGATCTGACATATTTTCTTCTTTTCTTATTTATTTCTTACTATGTTTCATTTTCTGCTGTCCAGCCTGTCCTAGACTGCTAGTGACGAATTTAGATATATTAATTAATCAAATGCACTGACATACATATTAATAATTGATGTTTTCATCAAATTCAGGGGGCATTCATCTCACTGTCCCCCCCGCCCACAATGACGTCCCTGATGATAGGAATGGTGAACTGTATATTTATAACTGCGTGTATTATTATCATCGCTCTTATTATAAGAAAACTTATTACAGCGATAATTATATATTTGCATAATTATATATATATATCGATGTTATATATTATATAACAGCGCTGATGACGGCGTTGATGATGATGACCAAACACATAACTTAGCCTATATTCCGATGAATGATTTCCGTTAATAAATTATTCTTTTTTATACTCAAAGTGAAAAATACTTACAGTTTTTAGCAGCAGTGACCTGAAATATTTAAAATGTTGATATTAGCCTAACAGATGGATGCTTGATTTAAACTGGTAGCTGGTTAAACAGTTCAATGTTACTTTTTGATGAACAGGTGGTCGAGCGATAACTGTCGCTATTTGATAGACTGCCAGAAATCTTGCAGAATTCATGTCATGCGCTAGAATTCATGTCATGGGGAAAAGTAAAGATTTACCAAACCAACTGTCGGCAAAGGCAGAAAAATACGGAGTGAAAAACTGAAAATTTTAAAAATGCATTGAACATTATTCGCTATAGTGACGAAGATGACGACGACGAAAATGACGATGACAACAATGACGATGACGACAATGGAGATAACTTTCATGATGATGATGATGATGTTGATGATGACGATGATGATGATGATGACGATGATGACAGCGACGATGACGACGACAATGGTGATATCATTCATAATGACGAAGATGATGACGAATGACGAAGAAAATGATGACGACGACAATGGTGATCTCGTTCATGATGATGATGATGATTATGATGATGACGACGACGAAAGTGATGCTAATAACTTTGATAAAGACGACGGCGAAAATGACGATGATGATGACGATGAAGGCTATGCTAACTGATGATGACGTTGTTAATGATAATGATTATGGTGACTAGTAGTAGGCCTATAGCTTGTGCGAAAATTAAGGTAACTTTATCTATGCAAGAGCGCTGAGGGCAGAAACCAGTGAAATGCTAGGGCGAAAAAAGATTTTTTGGATGCTCAAAGGTTGGTGAAAATAATTCTACTAGACTGTTACATAGAAAATTAATCATCAATTCAAATAATTACATGTACTAATTACATGTAGCCTACTTACACTGTGTCCGGATGAAAAGTAGAACACAACAAAAAGTGTCATAACTCGGTCAAAACTATCAGTATTTACCTGAAATTTTAAACACAACAACAGTGACCATATCTACACGAGATCCTAAAGCCGTTTGGAAATGTTCGTGAATTTATCATATTTATGAGCGTTTGCAATGGAGCACTGACAAATTAAAGTTTCCAACATGGGCCCTTACATATTACATAAGAAAGTGAAGTTCAGCTACAGCTGGTGTTCAAAATGTCCTCCTCGTTCACGGACACATGACCGTAGACGTGGACGCCACTGTTTGATGGCCCGGTCGATGATCGCGTGGTCAAACAGCTGCCACTCCTCAACCAGACGCGCCCTTAGATGATCGACGTCACGAATACGGGAACGATAAACGCGCTCCTGCAGTACACTCCAGATTTGGTAGTCAACTGGATTGAGGTCTGGACTGTTGGGTGGCCACATCTGCGGTGATATGAAGTCGGGTGTCTCCCGGGACAGCAGAGCAATGGTCTCACGTGCTCGATGCGCAGGGGCACTGTCTTGTTGGAATGTGAAGTAGCCGCCAGAAACCTGCTTGATAGCAGGTAGCAGATGTTGAGTGAGCAGCACATCGCGATAGTACGCTCCATTTACCTTCACACCCGGCTCAACAAAGATCAAATGAGTGCACCCCAGGGTTGACACACCGACTGAGACCATTAGTGACTTTGAAAAGTGTGAACGTGTTTTGAGGAGACGTTCAGCAGGCACGTGTTTCTTGCGCGTCCCAGCCGCCGCATAAACGCGATCATTCTGGAGGTTGACAGGAGGAGCGACGGTAAAAACTTTTTCGTCCGTAAACCATATGAATGGGACTGTGTGCTCAGGGTATTTCTTCAGCAGCTGCTTGACGCGTACAAGACGTGCCGGTTTCATCGATCTTCTTCAATAGCTTACTCACAGACGAAAGACACCAACCTTTATTCGAAAATTCATTCAGAAACCTTCTCGCTCCATAACCATGTTCTTGCCGCAGTACTTTAATTAAAATTTTATCTTCTTCTGTAAACGCCATTTTTGTTGTGCTTAGACCAAAACAAGTGACGTATTTCATCGATGACGACGTCACAGCGTCTGCGTAAGTAAGGGCCCATGTTGGAAACTTTAATTTGTCAGTGCTCCATTGCAAACGCTCATAAATATGATAAATTCACGAACATTTCCAAACGGCTTTAGGATCTCGTGTAGATATGGTCACTGTTGTTGTGTTTAAAATTTCAGGTAAATACTGATAGTTTTGACCGAGTTATGACACTTTTTGTTGTGTTCTACTTTTCATCCGGACACAGTGTATATTGCTAAACTATAATTACCCCCTGAAGTCGGTAGCTTCTGCACGATTTAGCAAGACCAAATTTGCTGGCTGTGAAGCAGAACAAATGGCATCCTTTTGTTGTTGAGATAAGTTGTAGAAAGAACATGAAGGTCTGTTAAGGCATTTCACTCCGCAGCTGATAATGCTTCTAGCGACCAGTGCCACGGTTGGTGCATCCAGGATACAGCGAGCAGTTCCGTTGTCGAAAAGGATGGCGCTGAAGTTGTTGGAGATGTTCGTACTCTTCGACGAAGTTCCATTCATTGTGCATGCAGTCAGCATGAGCAGAAACAGGCATATATACTTCGCGAGATATAATTATTTCCTAAGGAACCAGATAAAGAAGACTTGATGAAAGGAACAAGATTCAGATGTAGCCTAACAGAAATTTAAAATATATGAATAGCGTATTCACTTTTCAATGAAACAAGACTTAGAGTTAATATTTCTAGTTTTCTACGAATAATATATTCTTTCACATGAAAAGTTTAGATCTAATAGTCTACATCTTCAGCATTCTGTATTTGCTTTCCAATTAAATAAAAACCAACTATTATGTGTTGCCTTTCCAAAGAAACAAGATCTAGATTTAATCAAATTTTCTAAAAATAAAATATTTTCGTTCTCACGGAACAACCTTAAGGTCTGAGAAAACCTATTGATAATGTATTCACTTTACTTACTGACAAAGATTTAGATCAGATCACTTATATATATATGAACACTGCGTGCTTTTCTTATTAATAAAGTTTCCGATCTAATATATTCTGTTTGAGCTCACACATCTTGAGGGAAACAGGAAGAAGCCTGCTAGGCTGCTACAACACTCGAGCCTTGATTCCCGGCTCCCGAGGAGCTGAAGAGACGAATTGCAGCGGGCTATGGAGGCTCTTGGCAATTGGATGTCATCCAATCGTCTGCGCCTCAATGCTTCCAAAACGCAGTTTATATGGCTTGGTAATGGGCAGCAGGTGAGAAAAATAGATCCTCAGGCCATATCTGCTGACTTCCCTAACTTTGTCTTCTCGACGTCTGTCCGCAATCTAGGGGTTGTTCTTGATCAGGAGCTTACCTTCTCTCAACACCTAAATCTTTTATACCGTGCTTGCTTTTTTCAGTTGCGGCAATTGCGGGTAATTTGACTAATTTCCCGTTCACTTTCACCAAATGCTGCACTTACTGTTGTTCATGCTTTTGTTTGTAGTAGGATTGACTACTGCAGTAACTGTAGGCCTACCATCTATGCTGGCCTCCCATTGGGGCGCATTGCTCAGGTTGAGCGTGTGCTTCCACTGCTTCGTGCAGCTGCTAGGCTTGTTGGTGGGTTTTCTAAATTTGACCATATCTCGCATTATATGCGTGACGTACTCCACTGGCTTCCTGTTTCTCAGCGCATTAAATTTAGGATTTCGGTCTGGGTCTGGCGGTGCCAGTTAGGGAGCGTCCCAGCTTACTTGCGTGAGTTCTGTCGCCCTATACCCAGAGGCGCGTTTATAGAAAACGGGGCCCTAGGCGCAAACATTTTGGGGCCCTTCTGAACTTGTAAACAGAGTCTTAAACTGGTGTCTGAGAGGTGTGACGTCACACCAGGTCTATGTAATTAAATTTAGCAATTAACAACAATTTAATTTTAACAATAACAGCACTAATCGTGAGTATTAAAGTTTCATTATTTTTTATTATTTTAGTGTATAGGCTACGGGCGCATCATTATTAATAATTTTGTAATTATTTCAATATTTGGTCACCGTTAGATTTTAAAATATGCATGCTCTCCCTATTTGTTCAACGAAAGAGCATTTTGATACGCCATGGAAATTTGGTTTTAGGGGTGGGGTCAGAGCTTTGTGACGTCATTTTCAAGGGGTGTTACTTTTTGTGACGAGGGGAGGGGTTCAAAATCGGCCAAAATTGCGTGACATCATTCTCATGTGCAACAACCTACGAAGTTGAATTAAAAGCCGTTTTTGTCACACACGACGTGTAAGGTGCCAACAATGAATTTTGCTCGTCCTTTCAATATATGACGTCATTCTTGGCAGTTTCGTCAAAAAACAATTTAGAGTACGTTTTCTTTAATACAATACAATAGGCCTACAACTTATATTTATAACGCGCCTTAATAAAACATAGGCCTAGTCTTACTCAAAGGACGCGTTACAATGTAGGCCTACTTAATAATCATAGTACGAGACGAGATAAGTTTTAAGTTTAGATTTTAAATTTTTTTGATGTTTTCTTCGGCTGTTCGTCTTCATATGCAATGTCATAATGCTTTCAATACCAAGTTTGAGTTTTGCCTCCGTCTCTACTAATTTTTTGGAAATTTTCTCTGACGTTTGAGCAAATTTTTTAACGAATTAAATAATTCAAATTCGACAGACACAGCCTTTGATCCTGCAGAGATTAGCTGGTGACATTTATTCTTTGCACAAACACAGCCTTTGATCCGGCAGAGATTTGCTGGTGGCATTTATTCTTTGCACAAACACAGCCTTTGATCCTGCAGAGATTAGCTGGTGGCATTTATTCTTTGCACAAACACAGCCTTTGATCCTGCAGAGATTTGCTGGTGGTATTTATTCTTTGCAGCATTTATTCCTTGTATAAGTTGCGTACTTGTCAGCTTATTTTTTTGATAAACGAAAATTGAGTAATTGAAACGAATTCCACAATATTGTCATTATCATTAGAGCTATCTTCTTTCGTTTTGCAGCTCCAGAATATTAGCAACGTTTCATCGCGTCAGATTGTAATCCATATTTAATACTATTAAATTTCAATTAGGCCTACTATTAGGCTACTTAAGGTTATCAATAGCAGTGGCGTAACGAGGGGGGGGTCAGAGGGGCGGCCGCCCCGGGCGCAGCACCTTGGGGCACAAAATTAGCGTTGAGTGTTAAGTACTATGCGACAGAAATTGTATTATTAAATTCAATAATTCAATATATTAAATTTAAAATAATCACAACTTTGTTTTCAGTTTAAAATTTTTGAAGAATAGTCAGCGAAGTAGCAAGCTATAATTGCGTCTCGTGCCAAGCGTAGGCTAAATCTAGCGCCCCACCCTTCTCCAAAGATCAACAGAACCAATAAATACGTAAATTATGCTAATTATGAGAACATAGTCTAGATAAAACATATGAAAATATATAGATATAGGCCTACGATGTATTGTAAAAGTAAGAACTTAATGTAGTGTAACAGACTAACAGTTCTGAACGGCAATTAACTAATATTTGCAAACGTTTCAACGACAATTTTAAATAGGCCTGCACAGGTATCTGTCTATTCACACGCAGTAATTTGTTATTTCATCTTATTACATTTTCATTTATGATTGCTATTTCATGTAATCTTATCTGACGATAAAGTAACTATAGTCTCAAATTTGCGCCCCTCTTGAATTGCGCCCTG
Organism: Aporrectodea caliginosa; assembly: GCA_020284085.1. NCBI lineage: Eukaryota > Metazoa > Annelida > Clitellata > Crassiclitellata > Lumbricidae > Aporrectodea > Aporrectodea caliginosa. The sequence goes on along the minus strand of JACEVL010000427.1, from coordinate 846,955 downwards.
TTCTATGGGACCATGGCACCTCTGGAACACCCCTTGCTGCGGTAGCCTACTGAGAATAGTGAGTACCAAGAATCCGCTCTATTTTGTCAGTTCATAAGAAGGAAGAAAATGTTCTCACACGTTTGGTCAATAAATTGGCCTATAGGCATAGCGTTTACCATATACTTGTTTGATGGAGTCACTGACGTATTGTTTTAAAATACAATTATGACAATATGCAACTAGCCATGTTACAATAGCGAATCTTTTAAACAAGTCAAAGCCACTGATCACTGCTGAGTGCTGACCTCTCTGTTCTTTAAATTTGTCTTTTCATATAAAAATCTTTTCCAAGTTATGTTGCATTACTTATTACAGAGAAAAACCATTGAATAAAATCTGGAAACTATAATATATGTAATTGTATTAAATTAGCACACATTGTTACCCAGTATTATACTAGACCTATGATACGAACGATTAACAGTCAACTAGAAAATTATGAAGGGGCGCACTTTTTACACTTTGCCCCCGGGCGCAGAAACCCCTCGTTACGCCACTGATCAATAGGCTACTAATAAAAGTTTTAAACACTAGGCCCCTATGAAATGACGGAATTATCAGGCTAAACTTTCAACACGCAACACTGCAGCAGACGCCCGTTGCTGCTTGTTGCTAACAAGTTTGATGTTATTTTACACAAAAATGAATTATTAGCCCAATTGCTGCCCAAATGAACAAAGCAATAATAAATTACAATAATATACTTTTACAATTACAATTATATACTTTTATGTGACTGCCAAGCTGCAAAAGATATATAAAAAATTATATTTAAAATAATTTTAAATTTAAAAATGCTATTTTTTGTTAATGAACAAATATTTTCATTCGTTTGGGGGCCCTCCAAGATGTGGGGGCCCTAGGCGCGCGCCTAGTGCGCCTACTGGTAAACGCGCCTCTGCCTATACCTCAGGTTTAGCTACCCACAGAAATCTTCGCTCTGCATCTCGTGGCGAACTTGCTGTTCACTTTGCGCGCACTTCAAAGATGCAACTTCGTGCCTTCTCAGTGGGCCGACCATCTGGAATAATCTTCCTTCAGATCTGCGTGTTCTTCTAGCTGGAGACTCTGCATACACCTTTAACAAGAATTTGAAAACTGTTCTCTATCGCCGTAGTTGGGCTAGGTTATCTTGGAGGGGCGCTATATAAATCCTCTGAATGAATGAATGAATGAATTCTATGAATAACGTATTCTTTACCACAAGAAATGAGTTTTTAAATCTAAAAATTACACGAATATATCGTACGTATTTTCTTTTGCTGTGTTTGAAATGCTTGCCACTCTTTCTTTTCTTTGCTGAACTGACGGTCGAAACTAACCCGTTAAAGAGTAGGCTATATATTCAGTAAAACACATTGTCAAGCCTAGTCCATAGCTACTTCATTGACACTGAGACTTATCGAAGCGTACGTCAGAAGGTCATATGAATATGAATAACTTTGGCCTTCAGGTCGAACTATCGTAGGTTTAAGCCCACAAATATTTGTGCAGAACTTACTGTCTATTATTAGGCCTATACGGTACTTAGACTGGGAGGTAAGCAACAAGTAATTCGGTTCTCTGTAGTCTGTCGTTTCTAGATCGGTTTACGTAATTATTAAGAGTTACGATGATGGACGCTTGCTATTACAGTGCTACGCAATCATGTCTTCCGAAACTGCTGACTCTACCTATATATATGTATACGCTTACTTCATCGAAATGGATTCCATTCATAATGATTGATTTGAAGCTTGCAGCCAGTCACTGCTTCCCGCAGTCGTAAATTCTAAGTTAACGCGCTATCAGCCAACGACAGACAGACAGACAGACAGACAGACAGACAGACAGACAGACAGACAGACAGACAGACAGACAGACAGACAGACAGGTAAGGTATATGTGATATAGGGCCTAGGCTATCACCGACATAATGTCCACTAGCAACAGAGTCTCTTAATGAGTATTCGATGTTGACGAAAGGAAACGTAAACCTTGATATATAATAGCCAACGTAGGCCCTATATACGTAGAAATTTACACATAAATTCGTGTACACATGTATGTACAATTGTACATGAATTACATAGGACCATAGTTGTAAAAAACGTATTTTTCGTTTTTTATTACTTTCCAAAAAACGTCGTTTTTTTCGTTTTTTATTTCTCGTCTCGTTTTTTTCCGTTTTCTATTTTTTGTATGTAACTTTATTTATTTATTAACTCTCTGTTATTATTTGTTTAATTTTATTTTTGTCTGATATCCCTTACGTTGTCTCCTTCCTTTCAAGGATTCATCTTATTTACGTCACTATTTAGTGTCATCAGTTGAGAAATAAACAGCACTGTACAGGAAATAAAATTTATAAAAGTTATTTGAATTTCTAAGTTATCCAAAATGTTGTCTTTGTACTCAGTAATCTCTGATTGAGTGATAAACTGACGGATATTACTCCATATCAAGTTCTTATATAAATCAGAAATGGTTGTAAACCTTTTAAAATTTGTAATTAAGTACACTCTGTAGCCTACTTACGAAGTTTTGTTTCTAATTGCTTTTATCAGCTTGGATTTATGTGGACTTATGTATACAATTTAAATTTGAAAAGATTTCAATATTTTTAATTTCTCAATTTCTTTTTAAACCAAACTTTGGAAAAAGAAAATAATTGTTGTAGGGCCTACATTACTGTTATTTGGTGTTTACTAATAAAGTTATGTTATTTGCTGATTAAAATTAAATTGTGTAATCAAGGTTTTTAATTTTAAAATGCAGTAAAAGATGCAGAAGAGTCAAATTATTTTCTTGTCCGTTTTTTTCTCGTTTTTTTTCGTTTTTTATTTTTTTCAATAAAACGACGTTTTTTTCGTTTTTTATTTTGATTTGACCGTTTTTAACAACTATGCAATGTTAGGGTGTTCAACTTGCACATGGGGGAAAAATAATTTCACATTTTCATCACGCATACCCTCTGGATTTGTGACATTTGGTGTTATAAACAATTCAGTGAAATCTTATGGCTCTGGGATCATGTTAAGTGACAGCTCAAAGTTGACAAAGTTTTCAAAAAGTGCAATTTTTCTTCAAAATTAAAAAAATCTCAATGAATTAATGTATTGTATCAGTTTCTGTTACCAAATGCAGAATACAGTATTATAAACTACACAGGTTACAGTACTGTTAAATGAGTAATCTGTTAAGACTGTTACTATTCAACAATACAACTGAAGTGGGAAGATCTTCTTGGGTGGAGCAGTAGCCTAGGCATCGGCTTTCGGTGGTGTTCGAATACTTGGAAGATGAGCTGACGCTGCTGTTCATCGTGTGTGAGTGCCAAGTTAAAGTCAGTTGCCGACTTTACTGCACGCTTAGCACAGTCATTAATAAGAGAAAGTGCAGCAACAGTGTCTTTGACATGTCGGCAATCTTCTCCGCTATTCCACGTTTCGGGATCAGAAGATACAAAATCTTGACCGAGTTTTAGGGTAGTAACTAGATGCATCGATCGCTGTGTCACGAACTCAGATAAAGTTTTCTCCTTAAATGTCATGATGGTCTTGGATCAACTCTTGTTAAATCTATTTTGTTCTGTGGCATGTGTAATGTGGAAACCATTCGTTCCTTATTGTGGGCAAGGGCCTTGTAAGAAATATTGACAATCCGGCCAAATCTTCACTGATGTACCAGATATGCCTTTCAGTTTATGAAGGGCCACTTCTGCAATTTGGCTAACAATGCTGTGAAATGCTTCCATGCTCTGTAGCATTCACAGGTCATTGTAAGGAACATCACAACAGGTTACGGGTGCATTGAACCATGCCTTAACATACAGGGTGATGGTAAACTGGCAGATTTTTCTCATAGCATGCAGTTCTTTGGATTCATCTTGAACTGTTCTCTGAAAAGAAGTATCTTCGTGCAATATATGCCTTTCACCATCCACCTGGCATGATGATATGCATAGGGTTGACTGAAGTGGATACTTTCACCATCACCAAAACGATTGGCCTTATCAAGTGCAACAATACTGAGCTTTGTGAACTCTAAGTAGTCTTGCCGTGGATGGTTGACTCTACTCAGCTGCGCTCACAGAAACTGAACTACAACTTGGTGGTTCTGCTCTAGCCACATTTTCTCACTGTCAGTCAAAGAACAGCCTTTTGTATCCTTACTAGGTCAGTCAGTGTTACTTTGGTCTATGAGAGGCCACTGATTTTTTGAATAAATCAAAAACTGCTGCTGCTGCAATTATTTCAAACAAATGGTGTCTGCAAACCAAGAAAAATAGGCGTTTGTCAAAGGCCTCTTGAATAACGGTTAAAGCACAACCCAGCCAGCCATTCTGACACCCCTTCCTACTCTCTGAGGGTTTCAACAACCTTATTCCACATCAGGCCACCAGTTCCAGAGCCAAGCAATTTTGGAATGGTTAGAAGCTTTTCAATTCCTATGCCAGACACAACAACTGCCATGCGATCAGCATTGCCACCCTCATCATCTGGCAGAAACTTACCATCGAAAGGAACAACAAGGGTGTCTTAGGGCAGAATTAATCTATAATGCCTTGTTCAATAGAGGAACAGGTCTTCTTACGTGCCTCAGAGTCAGATCATTAACATTGGTACCCACTGCTTTTAATGCTGGGGCAACTATGTGCATTGCCTGACGTGGCGTGCTGTTTGTTCTATCCGAACTAGCCACAAGTAATGGGTAATCAATCAAACATCATCTGTTCATCTTTGCTATATTATCAGGTGGAAGTGTATTAGCAGGAATATGGATTGGAAACACTGAAAAATGGCAAATAACTATTTTTTAACAAATAACTACATTCGTCACAAATATCACTATTGTTCACTCTATTTCAAGAATTTACACCTCCTTGAGAGGTCACTTGCCATTGAGATATTGAAGTAGGATTTCTCTAGGTATGTTGTGTATATAAATGTCACAATTTAGGCCCCTATGCATGTGATTTTTCAAAAATTATTATTTTCTGAACAGCCTACTATGCATAGGACTAATTATATATGTGAAATGCATGTACGTATACGCGTTAAATGCTTGTAATGTATATGCTATAGGCCTACATGTATATGCATACATACATCTATAGTCTACATAAATGCATAGACCTACACCTATGCAGATATAATGCATGAATACATGCATAATTTTATATAATGCAACACGTATACATATAGGCCTATACCTAGGTCTATAATTGGTGTACGATTATAAGCTTCTGCAAAAGACGTATGAAAAACGTATGAAAAACGTATGAAAAACGTTCACAGAAAGCAACGAATGGAACAAATAAATTAAAAGCTTCTTCATTCTTCTTTTAACGATTTATGAAGGCTATTGTCGTCACGTTCTCTGTTGTAGGCCTATCAAGACAAAGGTCCAATTACAATAGGACCCCGTAGGCCTAATCATGGTTCATCCGGTCCAGTTGATCTCTGCCATCTTCTAGCTGTCATCTAGCACATTTTGACGCCCATAGAAGCCCTGTCACCTCGACTTAAATGGCTCGTGGCATGCAACCCATTCAAAGGAGCAGCGGTGGGGAAGCATCTCACCCCATCAATTCATTTTTAAAATGTGCAGGATTGAGGAAAGCGTGTACATGTAGCATAGTCATGTACCAATTAAATGAACAATTTAAGGCGGTTTATTACTCGCGAGATACGCTATAATTCCGCTCATAGACTATACCGACCCATTAGCTATACAACAGCTGCTGACTCTAGACCAGCGGTTCTCAACCTGTGGGTCGCGACCCCCACAGGGGTCGCCTTACGATTTCCCAGGGGTCGCCTGGGACCTTCAGAAATTTGTAAAAAAAAGGATGCCCAGTAGTTTAAGAACAAAGCTATTGACGTCGAGAAAGGCAGACTTGACACCGGGGCAAAGTACAAACAGCAAAACGTGTCAGCTGTTGAAGCGTCATAGCCTGTTCGGTTTGCTCTCAGAATCGCAAAAGCCAAGAAACCTCACACAATTGCCAAGGACTTGTTGCCAGCACCCAAAGACATTGTTCGAATTATGCTTCAACTGAATATGTTAAAAAATTGAATCCAATTTCTTTGTCAAACGACACCGTCAGCACAAGAATTGATTACATGTTTGCTGATATTATAACCAATAAAAAATTACAAATTGGCCTGTTAATTATACTGTTTGATTAGGAAATAAAATCTGGCCAACTTGTATTATTCAGTAGGCTATAGGGTAGGTCTGCAGCTTGACGAATCCACGGATGTTGCAAACTCTTAATTGTAGGCCTACATAGTACAATACACAGCAAATATAAAATTTCAAGTAAACACTTCATTTTACTTTTAAAATTTTCAAAATGATCAGTGACAAAAAATTACAAAGTGGCTTGTTAATTATTATTTGATTGTGCATGATGCGTATAGATTTATGGTGAGAAGTAAAATGCGGTGCAGGGGAGCAACGCGATCAGTTTTATTGTTGGGGGTCGCCGCAACTTTGGAAATATTATCAAGGGTCTCGGCACTAAAAAATAGGTTGAGAACCGCTGCTCTGAACCTACGTACGCTCAGCTGAGCTGAGCGTACGTAGGTCTATAGGCCTACGGGTCTGTATGCGTGTAGGTGCATTTGTGCGTGAGAATACGATTTCTAATACCGATGGTGGCTTACTTGAGAGATTAAAATCTTATGACAAGGGTCCGCACACAAGGACCTTAAAAGGCGTACGTGGCACTCATTCAAACAGGCGGTCAATTTACCCTGATAAATTTAGTGAAAATTGAGCAGGGCCGAGGCCAAACGGTCGCTATAAAAAAGCGTATAATCATAGTTACAATTCCACTTACTATAGGTAAAACACGAAATAAGGAGCCCAAATACACGCGTAGGCTTAAGGTAGGCTATCATTCAGGCTTCAACCCAAAGCTGTGCAAATGTACACCAAACAGTCCCTTATAGTAGGTATATGATATCTGAGCCTATTGTTCAGTGACAGCACGTGTGTTTTAGACTGTAGGCCTATATATAAGTCTTACGCAGGCAGGATTTCCTGGCAACTACGACCGGCATCTTGTCCTTTGTCTTCAGTAGGCTATTTAGAAATGTTGTCACTGGTCCTCGATTAGGTTTTATAAAGGTGCAATAATACAAAACTTTGCACTTGATGTATTCATTGATAGCTTAATGCAGAATTGTATGACATCAATATGCAGAAAAGTGACAGTAGCACAGAAGCAGAAAGGTATAGTTTGTGCAAATACGTTCGTCTTTGGCCAGAGGAAGTTCACGTCTAAATGAAGCAAAATACTGCCACAGTTCATCCGTTGTCAGAAATGTGTCTTTCATACATAAGTCCGTGCCAATAAAGCAGTCAGTGCGAGGTATAGGCCTACGCTGTACGTTACAGTAAAGATTATGGCCAGACATGACACAAGCTATAATTATGGGCAAGGTGAGGACCGTGAGGTGATGTATGCCTAATCTGAAGCACGGTAAGTAAGTAAGTAAGTAAGAATGTTCTTTATTAAACGCAAGCAAACGCTCAGCGCTTTACATACAAAGTCAGAAATAATTTATGTACACAGAAAACGATAATTAGAGGAAAATTAAGTCAACTACAAAACATATGTCTAACTGTACAACATCCTAGCTAAGAAGCCACGCCTGGCAAGGGAATCAAATCTAGGGAGAACACGGTTATGTGAGCGTGGGCGCAGGTCATGACCAGTGCAATTGACAGGGGAGAAGGTCGTGGAGGGTGTGGCTAGTATTTGTTAAGATGTTTCTAAAGAGGTCTATATCAGCTTTTTGCAAAGCTCCTCAAAGGTGGGGAAAGATTTAGGTAGGAAACCAAGGCGTACCAACTTGCGGACCAGCGCGCTCAGAGAGTCAAGTTCCTGCTTACTGGCGAAGCCCCACCATACTTGGGAACAGTATAGCATGCGGTTGATAGTGGTAGCCCTGACCACATCATGAAGCCTGACCCCGAAAGCCCATGTGAGATCAAAATACGATGGGCATAAAGAGATTGCTTGGCCCGAATGCAAACTCTTTGAACATACGAGGAAAAACCGAACTTTTCGGTAATCTCAATGCCCAGTATATTCAATGACACTACCCTTTTAATGCCAGGCAGGACTGGAGGGGCCTGTATAAGATTCACTTTTGGTTTGGTAAATACAATCTCACAGGATTTTGAGTGGTTCAGGTGGAGATTACATTTACGAGCCCAGGTACTAATATGATCTAATTCTGCATCTGTAGTGGAGATGTTAGAAGCCAAGATCACAAGAATGCAGTCATCAGCATACTTGAAAATACGATTAAAGCTATAGAGAGGTTTTAGGCCGGAGATGGCAACCAGGAAGTTTGCAGGACCCATGCCAGAACCCTGAATTATGCTGGCATTGATTTCAGCCAAGGCAGATAAAAGTCCACGGAACTTGGTGCAATGACTACGATTGCTCAGGAGGGAGATAATCCAGTTGAATATATTAGTTGGGATAGGCAGAGAGGTCAATTGTTCAGCCAAGTATGAGTGTCTGATCGTATCAAAGGCCTTAGAGAAATCTAGAGAAATAACACGGACATAGGGTTCAGAATTAAGTGAGCTGAGAATGAAGTCAGAAATGGCTATAAGAGCGGCAGAGGTAGAACCAGATGGCCTGAAGGCGAATTGGTCAGCAAATGGACGGTTCAGTTCGTGATTAGTGAGGATGGGATAGATATATAGGCGCACTACAAGTTTTTCTAACAATCTGCATAATACCGGCGTGATGGAAATGGGTCGGTAATCAGCCTCAGTGGCAGGGCAAGGGATCTTAGGGATAGGAGTAATGCAACTAGACCTCCATTGGTCAGGGACAGAGGAGTTTTGCAACGAGAGGTTGAATAAATATGTAATTGGTTCAGCCAAAAGATGGGCCATGTTAGAAAGGAGCCAGAGAGGGATCAAGTCGGGACCAGTGGAGCAACCACGAATGGAGGATAGGACAGTGTAAGTGCCAAGAACCCCAAATTTTGGCGGGCAGGAATCAGACCCCGCAATCGAGCTCCGCATAGTTGGTTGAAGGTATTGGACATCAGTCGAGATATCTCATAAGGTATAAGGTAAGAAACAGTTACAGTATTATAGCGGGACGGTCGTCGCTAGGGGCCGCTAGCTGCTGTGGAACTAAATATGAGGTTCTTAACTTCGGTTCAAATCCAGGGTTTGAAGGTTCCAAGTATCTAGGCCGATTCATTGTCATGGATGCTTCTTCCCTTAGTCTTAGGAAGCGGTGTGCTGCTTCATTATAAGAAAATATCTCTTCATTTTCCCCCAGAATGGCGGGTGGTTCGTCCCCGACACCAGTGGCGGATCTAGGCTATTATTTTTGGGGGGGCGAATTCGCCTTGAGTGGAGAGTTGCTCGCGCCGAAGGCGCGAAGCCCCCTTACGCCTGTTTTTGGCAATATATTTCGGGGATTATTCAATCATATAAATGTATGAAAAATTGAACATAATACGGTTCAAAAGTAAATTACGTGCATTGAAAACAAGCCACATTATTTCACATAAAAAACCTTTAATCAATATGTCTGACAATTAGTCCATCAACACACTTATACTGCACTGGTCAAAATAACAAATCATTAGTTTCAGACCAAACTGAAGTACTGAACTACCCTTTGAATATCAAAACAACGTACAATTCTCATATAGGCTACTGTTGAACAGTAATTTAGACAACAAATTCCATTAAACGCTTTCTGCTTCGCGCATACCGATCAATGATATTGTCAATATCCATAACAATTTCTCGATGAATTGTCATCAAAGCTAAACCAGTTAGTCTATCTTCGCACATTCGTGACCGGAGCCAGTTTTTCAATCTCCTTAACGTGGAAAAACTTCGTTCTGCAGTGGCAACGCTCACAGGAAGTGTTAGCAAAATGGAAAGCAAGCTGTGAATTGTGGGATATATCACCTTATCTTTTTCACATGCAACAAGAGCATCACACACTGTTTGAGGGAAGCAGCTGACATCAGTGGCAAAACGCAACCACTTTACCCTCCATAACTGCAATTCTGCAACAAGCTTTACATGCAGAAGTTCTCGATTTGAGCTGACATCCAGTAAATTGCTATACAAATTCAGTATTCGTGACACACAATGCTGAACCAACTTATCATCGGCATTATTTGAAAGTTTCACAACATTTGATGGAATCAAGTTAGTCAATTCAAACATATCGAGTGTTTCTGACTGAAAACGAGTCTTCAGATCAACAGTAATGGAGTCAAGCAATGGAAGGTAAATAGCCCTTCTGTAATACTCCTTTGGAGTAGTTGCTGGATAATTAGGCCTGTTCATTTGCTTCTTCACTAATCTCGGTAACGACAGTTCAACATCTAACTCAGCTGCGTCAATGAATATTTCAGCATCATCAAATATCGTATCAAATAATGACAAGCAATTGTTTCGTTTATCCTCCAAAACTGCTATAACATCCGCAACACTAGTTGCTGCAGATTGCAGATCAAGAGATACTGTCTGCAGCAACCTGCTTAATGGAAGCGTAACAGATAATACGTCACAAAGGCAGAAAATTGTGAGAATGAAATCACTACAACATATGGCATGTATTAGCCCATTGGCTTTACTTGAAGAATCACGTTCTTCCCACTTGGAAACAATAGTGAGACTCTTTACAATTTCTGGAAGAGAACATCGAAATTGCAGTACAGCATCATGTCTTTCAACCCATCGAGTATCACAAATCCCCAACAACTGACCCTTAAGAACGCTTTTCAGTACAAAATTTCTTTTGGCAGAAGCAGTAAAAAATGAAACAACTTCTTTCATAACAGAAACAGAATTTCTAACACTTTGAACTCCAGATGATTTGCACACTGATAAATTCAATGCATGGTTAAAGCATGGGCATCGCACTGCATTAGAGGCAAGAGACTGTATTTCATGCACAGCGCCACATTGCTTGGAAGTCATTACACTGCATCCGTCCGTTCCGATACCAACACAGTATGCAAGATCCAGAGAAAAGTCATTTAGCTGTTTAACAACTGTTTGACCCAAAACTTTACCACTAAGAATAGGTTCTAGTGAATCAGTATCATAATATATTTTGTGAGCATCTATAAATGTCAAAAAATCTTCACGAACACACCCATCATGGATATATCTCAATGATAAACTCATTTGTGATGTGTGGGAAATATCTGTTGTTTCATCGAACAAAATGCTATAATATTTTGCAGCTTTCACTCTTTCTAGGATAATACATGTTATTTCCTGGCCACAACAATCAATAATTTGATTCTGTGTTGTTTTGCTAATGTATGTTGCTCGCGAATTTACATTTCTCATTTGAGTGCCTAAGGCGCTGTCACCTGATTCAATTCGAAAACGCAACAATTCCCTAAAATTTCCCTCATTTCTCAGTTCAGTGACAGTGTTGCTTTCTACTCCTAAGGGTCCGTCATCTCTGTGACCCCGAAAAGGCAAGTTCTGTCGCCCCAGGAAAACAATTGTTTTAACAATTGGTCTAAGGCGCTCTCTGTTCTCGTTTACTTGACTTAATCGCTGAGTGCTAACCTGATTGATCACTTCAAGTGCCGGATTATGGAAAGTAGACACAAAATTATTTCCTGCCTCCACAGCTGCAACATGATATTTATTCCGGCTGTGAGTTTCTAAATCACCATCCTTACCAAGTAATTTAGCGAATTTCAGCAATGGCTCCGTTACTAATTGTTTCAATGGGACATTTCTCTGAAATCCACCGGAGTGTGAGGTCACAAAAAAGGGACAATACTTGCAAAAAAGACCCTTCCGGAAGTGGGAATAAACAAGCCAAGGATACTGCTGAAGATGACTCTGACTCAAGTACCTTTTCTCTACCTTCCCCTTTTTGTTATGTATGGAAAATGGTAACTTGTAATCTTTTGGTGGTTGCCAGGGGCTTTCCAAAACTTTAAATTTTGTGTAATCGTCAATAGCCTTGCTAATGAAACCGCCAATATCGTTATCATAGCAACATTCACTTACAGCATCGCCCTCACCGGATGTCAAAATTGGCATCGGATCATTGCACTTTTGAACAACAGCAACATAATCAGGGTTAATCTGAATGTCACTTGAAGTGCTACTATATGCAGATACTTTCACATCGTTCTGTAAGGACGTCATACCTTCAGCAAGATCGGTGTTAACATGGAGTAACTCTGGTGTATCTATTGTAAACGGTTGTAGGCTCACATAATGGTCATTCACAAACCCCAGAAGAATGGGCAGAGCTGACGTTTCGGTCTTTGCAGCAACATGCTGAACATGGTTCTGTCCATGTGGAGATACGATGCGTATCGGTCGACCATAGAGTTGTACAGCTGCTGAAAGAATGGTTCCGTCACCCCACGTTCGATCCTTCGACATCTGTTGAATGTAGGTGCTCAGTTGATCCTCATTCATTAGACCACTCTCACAAACCTGCATACAGGCAATGTGTGTGTACTTTGTGGCAAGATCACAATAATGATAACATAACATAACATGATTTATTTGAACCAACCCTGACAGCAAACAATCCAATTTCATAACAGAGAATCCAAACAAACATTTTTAAAAAAGGCATAAGAATGTTTACTTAACTAATATCAGTTTTAAATAAGTTTCATGTCAAATCATAGATAAACAAACACAAATTTGATTAGAGTAAATAGCCCGAGTAGTTAAGTCAATGATATTCCATATTTTAGGACCTGCCACTCTAACCGTAAAATGCCGTATATTTGCCATAGGAAAGACAATATGGATATTAGTACTAGATCTGGTATGATGGGTATGAATAGAGGTATTAACTTTAAAATGTGTGTGTACTTTGTGGCAAGATCACAACAATGATGATACAATGGTGAGTTTTGTGTGGTACTCACCATTTCCGGATGTTCTTTGATGAACGTGACAAGTTCAGCACGAATTTCTTCAGCGGATTCATTCTGATTTGCCTTACAGCGTTTCAGTTGGTGTGCCAGAGCACTGAACATACAGTTTCCGTCACTAGCTACATCGATAACCTTACAGTTCTCGTTTTGAGCAAGAGCTCGTAACCTGTCCATTGCACAAGTTTCACCAGACCGATTCGCTGACTTCTTCTCGACACCTAAGTTCAAACACCAAAGCAGTCTGATAATAGCTTGCTAATGAAAATTACGATTATTCCAATAGCATGATGCTAGTGTTATGGGCACTCTATTAGTTCCGGAGTCCCAAATATACACGCTGCCTGCCTGCGTTGCGTCTTCAGTTTTATCCAGCTTCTTGGAATTTGGAAAACCGGAACTAATAGAGTGCCGTGTTATGGTTTGTGACAGAATATTGAAATTCATTCATTTAAAGCGACATAGAACTTACCAAAATTCAGCTGTGATTGTCGCAACCTCTTCAAAGGCGGTCCACTACAACTTGATTTATGAAACATGTTTCTGTTATAATAGTTACTTCAATTTTCAATTAGAGTAACAGCTACTAGTAAGTATTTCCGGAAACAAAAACACTTAATAGGATATGCGAAGAACCATGAGGACCGCCAAAAACCGTTCTCTTTAATTTCGCGGTCTATTCTCTTTTTATTTATGCCATCGACGACGATTCGACGTACATAGGCGCCGAGTTGACCCCGAAAGTGGCAGGGCCCAAAAAGGGGCATCTGTCCCCCGAAGTCTTTGGGCCCTGACACTTTCGACAACGCTTTGTAGAGTATTTACTGCCAATTGGAGCCTGTTTTGGACACTTGATTTAGGTCCCCTAACAAATTTTTCTTCTCGTTAATATGCATACCATGTACTTAAGTCATGCATAGAAATGTGAAAATAATATGGTAATAATAATTCGATCCCACAATAACTTTAGCAATTAACACTTAAAATTTCTCAACCAACCATAGGCGGCTAGGCCATAGCCTATAGTTCGATGGAGCATTTGCTCAAAGGCTTCTATGATTTAGACGACTATGGAGTATGGACCCAAAGTCAAAGAAGTCTGCAATTTCGTGCATAGGCGGAGACTTGCCGCTTAAGTTGGGTAGGACGGATTATGGATGCGTGCCCGAATGAGGCCGGTGAGGGTCGGTTAGGGTCAGTTTTTATGGTCGTGAGTGTCAGTGTGAGTGTCAGTGTTGGAATTACAGTAGTCTTTAGATAGTTGTTGTGGTCGGATAACAGCGTCGGCTCGATCTTTTTACTTTTTATGGACAATTGGGGGGGGGATCTCCCCCGATTTTCCCCCAGAATGGCGGGTGGTTCGTCCCCGACCCCCGAGCAGAGGGTGACTGTTGCCTCACGCAACGCGTCAGGGCTCTTGTTTGCTCCACTAGCAGTCTTTAACCTATCTCTTGCCAAGTTCACATGTATTATGGACCTATGTAAGGGTGTCAACTCTTCATCAGCTGAGATTCGAACCTCGTATTCAAGGTCATCATGTACCACTTCATCTAGAAATCTGCTAGAGGGTTCATTATCATGATTTCCTTTCATTCTTGCATTAGTTGGGTTCAAATCCTCCATAAAATCATCTTCCAAAGACTGTTCTTGAAAAGAATCATTCATTTTTATTATTATTTCAATTAATAAAGGAATTACAATCTATCTGACAGCAGTGACCTATTGACCTTCACACTCCCAGGGTGTGGAAAAGTACAATGTGACAGCATCAAACTTCTCAGGCATTATTGATTTCACACAAATTTAACACTCGTAATTCTACTCTGGAGTTCGAACTGATTAACTTCAAAATAAGAAACAGTGAAAGGACTCCCTGTATAATTTGGTTTCCTCGATTTAGATATTTCTTGCCGACGACCAATGAGGTTTTGGTGACGTTCGTGAACCCCGTAGGACAGATAGGTTACACACTTTGAGAGGTTCTAAATATCTATGCACATATAGTGTAGGCTACATAGGCTTACGTTACGCACCGCCGCAGATAGGCCGAAGTAGGATGGTAGTTCATTAGCATAATTATGCGCATCAAGACACTGATCTGCTCCGTTCCTCGCCTTATTCGTAGATGCCATAGATGGTGTAACAAATGAGCGATTCCTTTCTTCAGACTGTCGACCTTAACAAATCAGACGCATTGTCAACGCATGTTGCAATTCCTAGAAAGCGAAACTGGCACGAGAGACCTTTGCAATAATTATGATCGACGCTCTATAGCAGAGTTGTATTGTCTCGAGACACTGTCTCGGTCTCGAGACGTCTCGAGACAGGTTTTTTGATGTCTCGGTCTCGGACCCTACTGTCTCGGTCTCGGTCTCGGTCTCGAGATCATATCTTGACTTTTTCGAAACTGTCTCGAAGCGAAAGTCTTATCTTTTTGGAAACTGTCTCGAAGCGAAAGTCTTGTTCTCTTGTAGAAGCGGTCTCCAAAGTTCTCGTACAAACTGTATTTTGTTCGGAATTTCGTACAGTATTGCGCTATAAAATTGTCTTGTGCCGAACGGATAACTAGTTAATCGGAAGTGCCAAACAGACAGGAAGTTTTAAAAAGCGGTGTTTCTGGTATTAAGATTTAAGAGTATTGAAAAAAGCAGTCTTAAGTTTGCACTTTCAGTCCAAAATTTCCAAATATCTTTAAATGTCTCATAAAGAACCTGAAATCGAAATTTGATTCAAGTTTGATTCACTCAATTGAAAACACAAAGCGTTTCGCTTATGTTGGCTTTACACAAAAGTAGTTGTCTTTTACAATAAACTGGCTCATTTCACCATAATCTAGTTCAAATCCTACATTTTCTGCGTACACAGACCATATATAGGTCCGAAACCACATCCCTGGCGATCTTTATCCTTTAACCTCGGCTAAAGATCGCTAAAACTGGCGACAGTCCGAGCCTAAGTCAAGAAACTTCAGTCACTAACCTTATGAAACGCCGAACCCTCAACTCTCCCAGTAGGCAAAAGTCGTGACGCCCATGCTTATATTTCCTCATGGCTTAAAGTGTTGCACAGCAGTTTCGATGGAAATGAGTCTTAGTCATTTGCATGTAATGTTAACAAGTTATCGTTGTCAACCCACGAATTAAAGCTTTCTGGGTACCCTAACCACTTAACTAACGATTTCTTTCCACGCCTTCGTATAACCTTCTCAATCCTAAATATTTCTTGAGTAGATTTTTGCAGTTCCTGTTCATAGAATGAACCCTGAATTTCTTCTCCGTTATAATCTTTAATCTTATAGGTTGGTGGATCAGTGTATTGAACTCCAGACACAGTAAATAATTCCTGGGTCCATTTCGGCGTGTACCCCTTCTCAAATAAATTCTTTTTCTTCGTAATTCTAACTTTATCACCTACTGAGAACCTAGGTACAATAGGCTCTGAAATCTCATCACCGTATAAATTCATAAACACAGTCTTTTCATTATCTTTCATACTAGCTTTAGAGGGCGTCATTTTAATAGAAGAATGCCTAGTGTCATTATAGTTACTAACCATTTCGCCTAATATATCGATATATCTTCTAGTTGAATTAGCTGTAAAATATTTAAACATCTTCTCCCTCATCGTCCTATTCCATCTCTCAACTACACAGGATTTCTCTTCGTTCTCGGTAGAGTACAACTCGACCAAACTCTTTACGTCTTTATTATAAAATTCTTTCCCTTTATCAACCCAAACTTTACCCGGTTTTCTTCCGCTCTTTAATATTTTCATGAAGCCGTTAGCAGTAGATTTTCCACTTTTATCATTCAGTGGAACAATCCAACCGTACTTCGAAAATACATCTATTACGGTTAAAAGATATTTTACACCGTCGTTATCTTGAGCAAATGCTTGCATGTCCACCAGGTCAGCAGCCCAAATTTCATCAATACCACCAACATAAACCTTCCTTTTACGAAAATGCCTTATTACGGGTTTATGTAATTCATTCGCGAGTCTTTCAGGTCAGTCCATTTTAAGCTTTTTTTAAACCTAATCCCAAACTCGATTTAGCTGATAATATAGGTTTAACTATAGTCCTCTCTACACGTTCCCGTAAGCTCGGGTTAGGAATATTATTCAAAGCATTAATCATCGCTCTATCGGCTACATTCCTAGAAGCCGTATCAGAGTATTGGTTGTAAGCTAAATCGTGAATATATGCCGCGCTATCTACTCGATCAACTGGTTTACTCCAATCTTTAGGAGTGCCATCGGGATTCAGTCTTAAATCTAGTCTAGTTCCTGGCCCCGTAAACGAGTGACCAGGCAAATGCATTTCACCTGGGAATTTAGCCCAAGGTAATTTGATGTTGCTTGTAACTGAATTTAGAGAACTAACGAGATCACCACCTTGTGCTGCTTTCACGAATTGAGTTTTAGTCGTCCCACATACGGCGCACACGCCTCTGAGCATGGGTCTATTGTTTTTACTAACGACGTTGCGAATATCTCTCGTTTCAGTTTTTGTCTTACACTTTACACAATACATTGTTATTTTAAATACGAAAACATTTATATTTAAAACGAACATGGAAGTTAAAAATTTATCGGGAAATTTGTTCATAATTCCAAAATTGAACGAGAAAGGGCAACAGGGAATTCCACTTCCGGTCCTGGATTTCGTTAAGTTCAAGGACGTTTCCTTGGAGATGCAAAACCACTGCCTGCGTATTACAGCCAATGTGGAGAAGTCACCGTAACCATGGAAATATTTTTAACATAATGACGCTTGTTCAGCGTCTGTCTTATATGACATGACTTTGCTTTTATGAATATATCCTTGTCACTAAAGATAGACTAAATTAAAACATTTTAAAGAGATATAACGTATTTAATGGACGAGTTAGCACTTGCTTTCTGTTATAAAATTGACAAACCCTACTCAAAACTTCACTATAATTATAGTATATATGCTTATATAAGTTTTTGTATTTACCTATACTTTTGATTGCAGAAAATGCTTTTTCTTTACTGTTTTGTAAGTGTATTTGTCTTGTTTTACCGGGATCAATAAATGAATTGAATTGAATTGAATATGCATTTGCATATGCAAATTCATATATATGCACACAAACATTTGCGTATATAAAAATATCTGAAGTGGACGGTTAGCATTTTTTTTCTACTATATCGTTGATAGAGCCGACTTATATTTGCATTGAATTGCGTTACAATAATTATATGTGTATTAATTTTTTTTGTTTCCAAACAGTGTCTAGATGATGTTCTAGTTTTATATATTACCGTCAAAATTCATTACTTACGAAAGTAAACTAGTTTTTTATGCAGATAGTCTATCGAATGTTGAGTTACGAAGTACATAATACGAGACAAGATGAGGCAAGTTGAGCAAATCAGGGCTGAAGGGCACTTAAGGAAGCAAGGTCAGAACGACCGAGGTAAAAAGATTCGAAGGAAGGAAAGAACGAACGAAGGAACGAACGAGGGAACGAAGGAAAGAAGGAATAAAAGGAAGGATCAGTGCAGTAATGTCGTTTAAAGTAAAGGTTTATAACGGGTGATAACAGGCTTATAGTCATCCTACGGGGAAGCGTTCTGGAATAATCTATCCATCCATGCATGGCAAAACAATTGACCGTTCACCGTCGGTCGAGCCTCTCGAACACGACGACGAACAAACGAAGGAAACTTAAAAGATCTTTATTAACAGAAAGAATCAAATAAGTTAAATTTAAGTCAGCCCGTCAAATATCACAATCGCAGACAGCACACAGGTTGGCTGGTCTCGATTGAACTTCAATCAAATATCGTTACAAGAGCACTTTATCAACGTGCATAAATCTTCGTCAACTGGCTCTTTTGTACAGACGCTGCACCTTATATATAGGGTTCTGATGGATTCTAGAAAGTTCTATGACGTCATCGTACTTTTCCCTGGAAAGTCCTGTAGAACGCGTAGATTATTGATACATGCATTGGTCCGCTATTGACAGTCCGTGGCAGAATTTTCCCTTAGCTGTAAACAATGTTGTTGACGCACAGCGGGTATTTTCCATAGCTGCACGTATCAGCGTAGACCACGACATTCCCTCCGCCCTCAGATGATGACACGTCTTCAGCACCATCTCGAACGGGTCATCACGATCAAGCTGAGCCGTCGGATCCCATCTCGTCACAACATGTACAAACAAAACAAAACACATCATTAAATCAACTTATCTACACAGTTTTCGGGCTCGATCCTCGGGTGCCGGGCTATTCCCCTTTCCCTCATGTCCCGAGTCACAACCGAGAAAGGAAATCAGCTACCGTGTTCTGACGCCCAGGACGATAACGGAAGTCTACGTTAAATTCCTGTAATGCTAATGCCCAACGAGTCAGTTTCGCGCTCTTGGGGCTTGCATCCGTGAGATAAGACAAAGGATTATGATCCGAATAAATGATTATCCTTGATAAGAATATCCACGACCGGAATCGTTTAAGTGCCCAAATTACTGCAAAAGCTTCTCTCTCAATTGTAGACCAATGCATCTGTGTGTCCGTGAGTTTAAGACTAGCAAAAGCAATTGGTTTTTCATGACCTTCTTCGGTCCACTGAAACAAGCAACACCCGACCGCGGTGGCACTTGCATCTACACTTAAACCAAATTCCTTAGTGAAATCAATGGTATGTAATTGTGTAGCTTTACTGAGATCATCCTTTAACTTATCTAGTGCCTCTTGATGCTTTTGCTCCCAAGGCACTTTCGTAGGCACGTTATCTCGTGTCAAGTCAGTTATTACTCGTGCTTTCTCAGCGAGAGCAGGTATAAAATTTCTAAAGTAACTGAAAAAACCCATAATCCTTCTAACGTCCTTTTTTGTCGTCGGAGGTTGGATATCATTGATCGTAGCGATCTTGCCTGGATCAGGTTCGATACAACCTGACCCTACTATATGGCCAACAAACTTTATTTTGTTCTGTGCAAAATTACATTTCCTTAAATTCAAAGTAAGTCCTGTCTCCTCAACAGTTTGCAAGAATTTCTCTAGATGTTCCAAATGGTCATTCCAATTCATTGAAACCACTGCCATGTCATCAACGAATGGTTCGGTAAAACTTCGGACTGGATGTAAAACTTGGGTCATAGCACGAATAAAAGTATTGCTAGCGGATTTGAGTCCAAACGGCATTCTTGTGAACTCAAAAAGTCCTGCATCACATACGAATGCTGTAAGCCATTGATGTTCCTTCCGAACCGGGATTTGCCAATATCCTGATTTTGCATCGAAAACACTAATGAACTTTGCCCGTCCCACCTTCTGTAAGACGTCAGCAATGTCTGGGGTCGGATAACAATCACCTAGAGAATACTTGTTAACATGGCGATAATCGATTGCTAAACGAACGCCATTTTGACCCTTGGGTCCCTTTAAAACACAAACTACCGGACTGGCCATTTCACTTTTCGATGGTCGAATTATGCCTAAGGACAACATTTCTTCTATCTGGCGTTGCACTTCAGGTTTAAGTAGCTCCGGGACCTTATATGCCTTTAAACGCTTAGGAGTGAAATCAGGAGTTATTTTGATTTCATGTTCTAATACTGGACAGTACCCAGGTTTATCCACGAATACTGCCGAATGTCGATCCAAAACCTCAAAGAGTTGCTTTTGTTCCTCTTCTGACAGATGCGCCATGATCAAAGGATCAATACGCTTACTCGGGCTCACTTGTTCACGTTCTTCCTGATCTACAACCTCTACTACACCAAATTCCTCATCTTGATCAACAATTATTGAACAGCTATTAATCATTGCTTGTTCGAGTCGTTCATGGTACCGCTTGATCTTATTAGCGTGTAAATGTCTTTGTTTTCCCTCTATTTCTACTATATAGGAATACGGGGATTTAACTCTGACCACGGTTGCAGGTCCTTGCCATCGACTATAAAATTTAGAACTACCAAAATCTGGTGCTAATACTGCTACTTTATCTCCAACTTCGTATTTTCTGTCAGTACTGCGCAAGTTATAATAATCTGCATACCGTTTCAATTCTATATCACTATAGTAATCCGCATAAGCTTTCGCAAATTCGAGGTTTTCTTTCAGTGATTGGAGGTACTCTTCAGGTGATTTACCTAAGTTAAGAGGTAATTTCCGTTCGCCCGCCCATGATTCCTTCAATACACTAAGTGGACCACGAGGAAGAGTTCCATAAACCATAGTGAAAGGCGAGATATGAGTCGTGCCTGAGGGTTTTTCTCTAAGGCTCCAGAGAACGAAGGGTAGCAATTGGTGCCATCCACGAGGATCAGATTGAGCGAGTTTAAAGATCATGGTTTTCAAGCTCTGGTTGCATCTTTCAACCAATCCGGCTGCCTCGGGATGTCCAGGGGTATTGAATCTGGGACTACAACCCATTCGCTGCAAGAATTCCTTCGTCAAACGGCTAGTAAAGTTGGTGCCACAATCCGAACTAATGATTCTTGGAATAGAAAAAGTTGTGAAAACTTGCAACAGAGCTTCACAGACTCCCTTTGCGTTCAACGATCTAAGGGGATAAGCCATCGGCCAACGAGAAAATTTGTCCACCAGAACTAAAGCATAATTGTACTTAGGTTTCGATTTATTAGATTCTCCAGTCACTACCATAGGGCCAATACAATCCATATTTAAATGGTTAAAACAAAGTTCATCTGCCCTCGGAATAGGAGTAATCGGGACTCGATCTGCAACTTTAACTGGAGTTCTAAGTTGACAAATTTGACAAGATGCACAATACTCGCGAATTCTCTCATCCATTCTCGGAAACCAAAAGTTTAATTTGATCCGGGCTCTCGTTGCCTTAAAAGCCATATGCCCAGCACATGGGGCATCGTGTGCTACTCGCAAGACAACCCCAATTCTATCCTCCGGTAGACACAATTGATTTACCTTATGTCCCATAATCTCCCCTTTATGGTACAGGAGATTATTGTCTGTGAAGAAATTATTTTTATTCTGGTTCGCTTGTTGCCAGCAAGGCCTAAGATTGTGACAATTTTGTTGCTCTCGCAACAAAGTATCATTATCCGCTTTTTCCTCACCAGATTTAAACTCTGTCGACTCAACATCGAGGAAATTATCTGAATCATCAACTGGTTGCTCCTGGGAAGATTCATTCACTTCCTCATCCTTAACGTCTGACTGCAGGGATTCGTTGTTGTTATCCTTCTCAATTTTATCTTCCTTTACCTCTTCATTTACCTGTACTGATCGATCTACACCAACCGCCATCACTACATATTCCGAACTCTCCATTAATAGGTCTACAATATGGGGTGTTAGAATAACCCGTTCATTTAGTTCAGGGACTACAGCAAACATGACGCACAAAGATGGCGCAATATTCGTCGTTCCTTCCGATGGATTAGCTAATTTCAATTGTAGGTATACCACATCTGCCTTACATCCTTCTCCCTGAAAACCAATTATGTTAATCCGTTTAATCACAGGCAAGTTTAGTGACTCAATTAACTTCTTATCAATACAACAAATTTCTGCTCCTGAATCAGATAACGCTGGTTGAGAAGGGAGATCTTCAATCTGTACATGGATATACGACCTCTCGTGTAGTCCATCAATACTATTATCGTATACTCTTACAGCAATTTCCGATTTTACTGGTTCGAGGTTGTCCAATAAATTCCCTTGCCTTACCTGTTCAGATACCTCATGTGCCACGTTGACCTTCTCCACCAATGAGTCGATCACCTCCTTAGTTGGGTTCCCAACCATACAAGCACCCACCTTTTTATAACTTCGATTGGTCGGGCACTCCTTTGCCCTATGACCCTTCTGATGACACAAGAAACAGAGACCCTTCACCTTGGCCTCCTCCTGAGACATCTTCGCACCTATCTTGGCTTCACCCCTTACTTCCGGTTTGAAAGACTTGGGTTGAGCTGTCTGGTTATTGACTTGGACTTGTGGTTGACTTCTCGTCCAATTGTTATACTTCGGTGTCGGATGACTACGGTACACCAAGTCACTCCCACCATCATGCGACGCTACATAAATGTCAGCTGCATTAGCTATATCTTCACAGTTCAACCACTCCTCTTTTTCTTGGGCCAAGATATAATCCAAGCAAGCCTTCGACAAGGACTCCTTGAGCCGATCCGCCACCAGTAAACTTACAAGTTTATCAAACTCGTCAGTTATCTTTCTGCTTTTCAGATAATACATAAGAGCAACACGCAATTTGGATGAATAGATCGTAAAAGATTCGTCCGATGCTTTATGCATCGTCCAAAATCGGGTTCTAAGGGTTGAAGGGCTTATCTTAAATTCCCTTAGCAAAAACTCCTTCAAGAATTTGTAATCATTGAGCTGTTCCTTAGTTAGGCGCATAGTTAATGCCTTAGCTCTTTCACTCAAATTAGCCAACAATAATTTTGCTCTAACATCTTCATCCACCTCATACACATTAAACAAACCATCCAAGTGATCAAAGAAACCTGGAATTTCTATAGGGTCGGAGGGGAATTTCCAAAGAACATTCTTAAGTGCATCACTATAACGCTTAGTGCGGCTTGCTAAAGAATTTCTAATAGTTTGTTCTTCCATCTTTTCCTTCTTCTCCCTTTCTTCCTTCTCTTTCCGTTCCTTCTTTTCTCTTTCATCCTTCTCCTTCTGTTCCTTCCTGTCTCTTTCTTCCTTCTCCTTCTGTTCCTTCCTTTCTTCCTCTCTCCTCCTTTCCTCCCTTTCTTCCTTCTCCTTCTGTTCCTTCCTTTCTCTTTCTTCCTTCTCCTTCTGTTCCTTCCTTTCTCTTTCTTCCTTCTCCTTCTGTTCTTTCTTTTCTTCCTCTCTCCTCCTTTCCTCCCTTTCTTCCTTCTCCTTCTGTTCCTTCCTTTCTTCCTCTCTCCTCCTTTCCTCCCTTTCTTCCTTCTCCTTCTGTTCCTTCCTTTCTCTTTCTTCCTTCTCCTTCTGTTCTTTCTTTTCTTCCTCTCTCCTCCTTTCCTCCCTTTCTTCCTTCTCCTTCTGTTCCTCATATTTACGGATTTCGAACTCCAGACGGCGCTTCTGCAGTTCGTAAGCGGTCTCTTCTGGAGATGCTGGACTAGCCTTGAATTCTTCTTCCTTCTTTCCTATCTCCAAGGCCCATTCTTCCATCAATGTATTCCTATCCCAAGTCATAACCTCATCTTCGTCCCTTCCTGCCTTTATAAGATATATCCTAAGGCGCTCAGACGACCTTTTATGAATGTTCGCCTGCATCTCTGCTGTCAACGCTTCCATTTTTACAAACAGTCAATCAACAGTAGACAACAAAGAAACAGACACCACGCAGGAGACACGCTACACAAAAAGAAAATTCCACACAAAACAAAGTGTGACTACGCAGTAGCCAAAGAAGTGCACTCGCCAAGTATGCAAAAGCTACACAAGCTCGCGCAAGCCTGGCCTCGATCCTTACGATGGATCAAACTACAAAGAAACAATCAGCAGAAAATAGGAAAGAAAGACAATAGCCGCCCCCAACTCGGTTGCAACTCCACTCTCTTCTCTCCTTCCCAGCCCCGACAACACCCAGGATCTTACCCGTATGTTGACTGCTGTCTTCTGCCGTCTCAGCCGAACGACGCGCTTCGTCCGTCAGCTGTCGTCTGCCGATCACCCGTCCTTCACGGTAGAAAGGCGTCTCGATCCGTTCACTGTCTGAACAGACCGTCTCTCGATCCGCCCGTTGCCTGAGCAGACCGTCTCTTCGGGTTGACTCCTTCCTCCGCCGGTTCGTTTCTTCTTCTTCACCGGATCCAACACCGATGATCCCGCTTCTGACACCAGAAATGTCGCGGTCGAGCCTCTCGAACACGACGACGAACAAACGAAGGAAACTTAAAAGATCTTTATTAACAGAAAGAATCAAATAAGTTAAATTTAAGTCAGCCCGTCAAATATCACAATCGCAGACAGCACACAGGTTGGCTGGTCTCGATTGAACTTCAATCAAATATCGTTACAAGAGCACTTTATCAACGTGCATAAATCTTCGTCAACTGGCTCCTTTGTACAGACGCTGCACCTTATATATAGGGTTCTGATGGATTCTAGAAAGTTCTATGACGTCATCGTACTTTTCCCTGGAAAGTCCTGTAGAACGCGTAGATTATTGATACATGCATTGGTCCGCTATTGACAGTCCGTGGCAGAATTTTCCCTTAGCTGTAAACAATGTTGTTGACGCACAGCGGGTATTTTCCATAGCTGCACGTATCAGCGTAGACCACGACACGGTTAAAAGTGTCGAGAAGCCGAAGACACCAATGCAGTAATTACCAGACACAAGTCTGGTAAGTACGCGCAGTATTAGTGATTTGAAGGATACACATTTTATTCGGCATTCTGCATAGAATGAATACTACCTGTCTGGCAAGAGCTATTGAATGAACACACTCAACCAGACAATCACTGCACTATCTATATTGAAGCCTGAAATTGGCAGACATTGCATCTAAGAGAGGTCACGTAGATCGATATAGAAAAAAGCATGTTTTTCACGATTCCACGAGATTCGAATCCGGGACTTTCCAAAGTTCGTTGAACATGCGTTGACCAGATTGTAGCCTAGACCAGCTTTAATCAAGATGCGAATCCACTCATGACTCCACTTATGTCCAGATTCGTAGTCACTGTTCGCTTACAGTTGTCGCCAGACTGACCTCGCTATAGCACCGATTTCAAACTAATTACACTTCGTACAACTGCACTACTCAACATTCATAAACGATCATCGATTCAGATAAAAGTCACTCTGTAAGAACGTTATATAAGTTCGAACTGGAGTTACATACGGATAATCTTTCCAATAGAATGTTTAACTCCCTAAACGGATAGAGTATAATCAAGATATACTCAGAATATATTCAGATTATTTATTAATTTATTAGGAGGTTTTATATAGCGCCCCTTCAAGACCATCTACTCAGAAGCGCTCACGACCTAGCCCCGCCTAAATAGGACAGTCTTAAGGTTGGAATAGAACGTGGTGGAATATAACGGACTCAGCTGTCATCAAAAAACCAGTTATACCGTTGGCAGTCACGTGGCAGGTACTCATCAGACTTTCTCTGCTTAACCTCACGCCCTCGTCGCGTTAGCTAGCGCTTTTCCACAAGGCTAAGCCACCATCTAGATGTGCAATAAGAAATGTAAAACGAACAACTGAACTGGAGATAGAAGAAAAGGATATGCATGAATGCAAACAATAGATCAAGTAGTTTAAACCGACCAAAAAATCATCTGCTCAATGATAAAACCAAAATACCGTTTCCAAATGTGACGACTTCAGACAAAATGGTGACCATTTGGATGTCAGACTCTATACCGAATGCCATCGCTTATGCCATCTTAATTCAAAACGCCCTGATTACACCTTGACATGCAGCGATATTTCAAACAGGTTTAAGAGTTTCCTCAATACCACATGTTCCACAGAGAATTGCTGTTTGAGGAACGTCCTTCCGGAACTCTCCAGCAGGCATCCGAAAAGTTTGGTGGTAGTGGAGTTGGCTGTCTCCAAGGCACCGACCATCAACATTTCCGATAGCCAAATACAGGTCACATTATCTAGGATTGTGACTCTCCGCAGTTCGCACCAGACTTTGGAATGATTCGATTGTCCAGGTTGTTAAGATGATTGTAGGCCTGAACGTCATCTTCGTGCTGACCTTGAATGCGGCTGTGTTGAAGTGCAACGTGACACATCTTGTTCCAACTGTGGAAGTGGTTAGCAGCGCAGTGATTAATTTTCTAGTCAAGCCCTTGAAACTTCCTGTTACTCGCTCCTGATTCCGGTGCTGAACAAGAAAGGTCAAAAAGGAGTTCCATTTCCGGTTCTAAGTGGTATCATATTCAACAACACTGTTTTGGAGATGCAGAACCATTGTCTGTACACTACAGCCGACATAGAAGTTAGAACGCTCGTAGTTAACACAAGACTTTAAAGAAAAGATGGAACGAAATTAAATCATACCTGATTGAAATCTAAGTAGCTATAAAAAAGTTGCTTAGCCTATATCCTGTCAATTAGTGACGAGAAGCCATTTTAGCGAGATTTGCGTCCTGATTTGACTATAATATATCTTTTCCTGATTAATTTTTGAAATCTTGAGAATGATTAGCTATAGCAATTCATCTGGGTGGTAAAACTTGCAGATTAAATGCATTCCAACTGAGTGATCTAGTGAATTATAGTGCTCGATTATGAACCCGGAGGCCGAGGGGAATGATGTGGAATGATGTGTGCAAAATTTTCGCCGATTCAGATTTTTAAAATTGATTAAAGTATCTGGACGGTGACTTAGCCATGTCGAGATGCGATGGTGGTTGACCTGTTCACTTTTCCCTGAGAGCTATGAGCATCTCGCTGAATTTCCTGGTTTATGGACTAAAAGTTGTCCCGTGACGTCCAGATCCACACTCCTCCTTCTAGAAGCGCCTATAATGAATACTACCTGTACGCTGCGGATCCTCTATGCTCAGAGTAGTGGCGTTGTCGTAGCTGGAGATCATCCTTAGCGTGGTTGCGTTCTGATGTGGGACCTCCAGCGGAATGTAATCGTGACCGGGTTCTTGTTCTGGCTTACCACTAGCTCACTGTGGCTATAATTGTTCGATGATCAGTCTTAATGGCTGAGGAGAGGATCTTTACGTTTATGTAACACGGTCTTGATACAAAGAGCCTATCGAGAATGTTGTTTCCTCTTGTCGGTTGGTCGACCAATGTCAATCCTGTCTTCTCAATCACCTCTTTCTCCGGCAACTGGTTGAAATCATCACCCATGCTGATAAGTGCATCTGGGTCTTCTATTGCATCTCCGACGAATGCGCCAAATCAAGCGATGCCCAGTGGCGGCGCCAGCATGGGGCTAGGGTGGGCTGAAGCCCCCCCCCTATCGGCGGCTCAGCCGACCCAAACAAAAGTGGGAAATCACTGCCAGTGCCAGAGAGGAGGGGAGAAAGGGAAGGAATTGGGGTTTTAGCCCCCCCAACCTGAAATCCTGGCGCCGCCACTGGCGATGCCTACATGAGCATTGCCTTCATAATTATCTTAGTCTATTCACTTGTATTATCCAGGATTGACTACTGGAACTCGATACTCTCTGGTCTGCCAAAAATCCACCTTTTCACCGCTTACCTCTGTTATCTACTGCAGCTCGTCTATTCAAAAACCTTGGCCCTAGAGGTCACATCAACCATTGTTTACCCATCCAGGCTCGGATATTCTTTAAAATCTGTCTTTTCATGTTCAAAGTAATGTCAGGTTCTGCTCCTCCATATGCTTATCATCTTTAGTCATACCATGTGTTGCTCTTGAGTCAAGACGTGGATTGCGATCAGCTTCCAAGAAGACTTTGTAATCAAAAGAACACACCCGGGCTTGTTCCTCCTCCCTCCTCCAGACGGGTATAAAATATAAATAAGAGAGCTCTAGCTGAGCTCAGTGTGTTCTTTGTCTGTTGTGATGGTGTGCCGTGTGCAGATATATATATATATATATATATATATATGAATTATCACTAGACAGCTGTTGAGTGGAATTATGAGTGTGGTTGCGCGGATAGTAGCAGTGATTCCAGTGACACCGAGTTCGATACTGAACAGATGAGTGATGCACACGAGAGAATAAATTGATGTTCGTACGCTAACGTATGGAATAATAACGTACGCGTACCCTACGTACTACGTACGTTATAGGAAAAAAGAACGTTCCGCACGCACGATTGCACATTGCAGAACATCTTGGCACGGTGATTAATCACCGTGGTGGCGTTCTCAGTCTCTATTGGCTGTAGCCTTCTACACCCAGCCCTATAGAGCAGGAGACCGTGGGCTGAGATGGCGGAGAGTGCTGTCGCCCGAACTGAGTGCGACGCATTTCTCTTAGCCTCGTGCTACTGTCGGCGACTTGTACCAATTGCGCTAATGGGGCTAAGCTATTAGTCACGCTCCACTGACCCGTGACTGATGTCTGTCCAAATCGGCGGATTGAGGACCGAAATTTCAGGAAAAATCGTGAAGCATTACGACTTCCTTGTTGAAACTTACGTAGGTCATATGTCCAGTAGTATGTTGATCTTTTATTTTGAACTGAAAATCACGCTAAACATATTCTTAGAGACCGTGGGCGTGTGGGCAACCACGTAGGCGCCAACTCATGATAGATAAAGAGAAAGACAGAGAGGGACAGATAGATAGACAGATAAATAGGCGAACAGGCTGAGAGATAAACAGATAGATAAATGCATGGAGGACGCAAAGATAGACAGACAGATTAACAGATTTTGGAAATTACCGCCAACCCATTTGTTTTCATTACCTTCAACATGTGTTGAAGAAATCATTACCATTTCTCACTCCCTATAAATTTCACATAATATAAGGTTCTGAACCAGATGGTATTGATTAATTATCACTTAACTGGTCTATTGCGCATTTAATAGCAACATCTCTGACATTATAAATGGTTCGTTCGAATCTGATTTTCCATAATGAAATGAATTTACAATGATGTGGAGAAGAAAGGAAAAGGAAAAGTGGGAGAGGCAGATGGAGAGCGAGAGGCAAAGGCAGAAGCAGAGGCAGAGCGGAAGCGTAGGCAGAGGTAGTGGCAGAGGTAGTGGCTCGGCAAGTTAGGAGGCATCGACGATGCAAATGCCCGGGGTGGGTTGTTGCCTCCAATGGCCTCAGTAGTAACCTCTGTTCAGGTAGTACAGCATCAGTGTGCAATCGTACGTTACCTACCGGAATAACGTGCGCATACTGTAGGTAGCCTACGTTATCGAAAATATATCGTGCGCGTATGTCAAAAATATAATTGCAGTTGCACTGTTGCAGAATGAACAAAACACATTTATGGAGGAATCTGTGTTCATTCATGTAAATGATGATCTTTTGGACAAAATAAATTATGTGGATTATCATTAAACAGTAGTTGAGTGGAATTATGATTGTGGTTGCGCGGATAGTAGCAGTGATTCCAGTGACACCGAGTCCGATACTGAACAGGTCAGCGATACACAGAAGAGAATAAACTTATGCTAACGTACGCCAACGTACGGCATAATAAATTACCGCCAACCCATTTGTTTTCATTACCTTCAACATGTGTTGAAGAAATCATTACCATTTCTCACTCCCTATAAATTTCACATAATATAAGGTTCTGAACCAGATGGTATTGATTAATTATCACTTAACTGGTCTATTGCGCATGTAATAGCAACATCTCTGACATTATAAATGGTTCGTTCGAATCTGATTTTCCATAATGAAATGAATTTACAATGATGTGGAGAAGAAAGGAAAAGGAAGAGTGGGAGAGGCAGATGGAGAGCGAGAGGCAAAGGCAGAAGCAGAGGCAGAGCGGAAGCGTAGGCAGAGGTAGTGGCAGAGGTAGTGGCTCGGCAAGTTAGGAGGCATCGACGATGCAAATGCCCGGGGTGGGTTGTTGCCTCCAATGGCCTCAGTAGTAACCTCTGTTCAGGTAGTACAGCATCAGTGTGCAATCGTACGTTACCTACCGGAATAACGTGCGCATACTGTAGGTAGCCTACGTTATCGAAAATATATCGTGCGCGTATGTCAAAAATATAATTGCAGTTGCACTGTTGCAGAATGAACAAAACACATTTATGGAGGAATCTGTGTTCATTCATGTAAACCATCTCAAGCACTGGCTGCAGTTGCAGTATCTCATCCGTGTCGATCAGGTTGAGTGGAGGAGCCAGCTGGATAATACAACCTGTTCATCGGTTTCGTTGAGAGACCAGTTCGGAATCAACTCCAGTCGAAAATCTGTGAAGCTGCAACGACCATCGTAAATGGAAATGCGAACCGCCTGTTGTCTTCATTTCCTCTCCAACAGACGGTTGCCACAGACTATCTATTCGATTACCGATTCCTTTCAGCGCCTCAGATCCAGAGCGGTTTCATGGACACAAAGCACAAAGCCGCGTTCTACTACAGAGGAGACAGAACCGATGCACCGATACAGGTTAGAAAACTTAACCATTTTTGATGTCTTAAACAAATTTAGGGAAGGTTTAAGCTCTGGTTTTGATTTTGTGTGTATGGTATTGCATGATGTCTGAATATCCCCTAAGGGCATTAACGATTAAATACTTAGAGGCAGAGCGGTTTAGTGGTTGTATGAATAAGTAACAAGCACCGGTTTTCTTTTCCTTGAGTATTAAGAACCAGCGTACACCTGTAATATAGCCATCTAAACGTATTCCTTAGCTATTCAATTTGGCGGTAAGCCATTAATATACACCAGAGTTTCGTGCTTGTCAAACGCTTGCCAGACGAAATACTTGTTATATGTGTAGGCCCTTTTGAAAGCTTGAATCATGGCCGCTTGAACGATAATAATAACGTTATTACAGACTCATCATTTAATTTTTGAAGCACCGATTGCAGTGGTGTCCAGAAAAATTATACATTGCAGAAACCAATCATTCCCTATTTTGTCCTATTATTCTATTCATATATTGTCTAGAAATATGTTTTACAGAATTTTAAAATGTTAAGACCCCGAACATACCCTTCTTAAACTCCCAGGACTGAAGGCGCCCATGATTTTGTCTTGGAACTAGGGTCCATTGTCGATTTACTCTTTTTATCACAAAAAATTAACTAGGAGTCCAATTTGGATGAACCTTTTACTGTTTGTTTGTCTCGATGAGGGCTATATTCCGCTAAAATATAGATACTAAATTCAGGGTAATTCAAGGTCATTTCAAGGTCATAGGAAACGAAATCTAACAAAAATCGAAGAAAAGTGATCAGATCTCAGCAAATAATTGTTGAAATTAGTTAATTCTTTCTTGTATTTCTCGTCTTGACAAGGGCTATCAGTATTAGAAACAAGGATACCAGATGTTAGACGATAAAAGTTATTTTAAGGTCAAAAAGATCAATTTTAGAGAAAAATCATGTATGTTTGTATGTTTGTATCTCTGTATGAATGTATGTATGTATGTATGTATGTATGTATGTATGTATGGATGGATGGATGGATGGATGGATGGATGGATGGATGGATGGATGGATGGATGGATGGATGGATGGATGGATGGATGGATGGATGGATGGATGGATGGATGGATGGATGGATGGATGGATGGATGGATGGATGGATGGATGAATGAATGGATGGATGGATCGACGGACGGATAGGCGGACAGATAGACAACAATAATCGAATTCAATTCATGTAAATGGATAATGTGTGTTTTAGGCATTTCCATTTCCAACGACGACAACTTCAAGCCAAATGCTAACCTGGGTCTCAGACTTCGTACTGAACACCATTGGTAACGCAGTCTATCGGCAAAACATCCTTCGCTACAATCTGTCGAAGAGAGACATTCAAGGCAGTTACAGGAGTAGCCTGGATACCACCTGTCCCGGGTCATACTGCATAGGCAGTATTAGGCACCATCGTTCCAATTCTCTCCACTTATTATCCGAACGCCACCGTCGAAGTGGAGATGACTGCTACCCAAGCACCCACTTCGACCATATCATCCAACGGGATACAGGTCACGTTTTCCGGGAACATCTCAGCCCGTGTTCGGCTTCCGAATGGCGCAGTAAACAATTTTCTTACAGTCAGTGTTACCCTGAACGTCTTCGGCTCTGTGACCTTGAATGGAGCCACACTGAGAGGTACTGTGACGAGAATCGTTCCTACAGTCAGCAATATCAGGAGTTCTGTGGGTTCGGTGCCTGAAAGCGCCATTTCTAGCGTCATTTACCTCATCGGAAATATGTTCATAATTCCAAAACTGAACGAGAAAGGCCAACAGGGTATTCCACTTCCGGTTCTGGATTTCGTTAAGTTCAAGGACGTTTCCTTGGAGATGCAAAACCATTGTTTGCGCATTACGACCAATTTGGAGAAGTCACCTTAACATGAAAATATTTTCTAGATGGGGCGCTTATTCAGCGCTTTAATTGAAGTACATAATGAGAATATCGCTTATCTTACAGGACCATGCTTTTAAGAATGTTTCACTTTCAGTAATTCGTCTAACATGTTTTTAAAACTAATTTTCAGCTATATCTAAATTGATTGATGAAAAAGATGAACTAAATTAGAACATTTTAAAGAGATATTGCATGCTAAATAAACGGCCAGCTTTTGTTTTCTGTTATTCAATTGATGAGGCATAGTGAAACTGCACTATTTTGTATACATGTATGCATTATATACACAAACATTTGCATATATAAAAACATCTGACGTAGACAGCATTTATGTTCTGCTATATTAATGTTAGGGAATACTTATATTTGCATTACATTGTGTTACAATAGATTGTGAATATTAATTTCTTTGTTTTCAAACGATGTTTCTAAAGATGTTATTCTAGCTTTAAATTCAACTGTCAAAAATTCATTATTTAAGAAAATACACACGTTTCGTATACAAACATTTGTCTGTTGATTGTTGAGTTGCGAAATACATCAATCAAGGCAAGATGAAGCAATTTGAGCAAATTGTGACAGAGGTTACAGATCAGCGTCCCCCTCCTGTTACCTCCTCTTCCTGCACTCCATCCTTCTCCTTTTCCTCAACCTTCCCTTCTTTCATCTACTCTCGTCCTCACTCATCCCTTCCTCACACTTCCCTTCCTCTTGCAGTTCCTCCTCATTCCTTCCCTCCTCCTCCCTCCCTTTCTCCTCCTGCATTTTCTCCTCCTCCGCTCACCACTTCTCCTCCCCTCCATTCTCTTGCACTTCCCCTTCTCCCCTTCCTCCTCCTTTGTACGCAGAAATTTTATTAGGCATCTGATCTAGTCTAGCGTAGGCCTAGTCTTAGTTTGTCTAAACTAATCTTTTCTATTCTTGTCTATTCTAATCTGACCAATTCTATTAACACACGTAACAAGACATTGATCCGTTACTCTAATTAAAACCGTTGTCAACACTCCTGTTCTATTAGTAAGTTCCAGTTAAAACACATGAGATCCAAGACGTCAGGAGGCGAGCAAAGCGGCTGGAAGGGGAGGACCATTTGCAAGGCTACAATGGCCGATTAAATGAAATAACATAACAAGGGTTTGAAGTGGTTAAAACCAGTGAATTTTAACCTGTGATGATTGATAGCCCATCTCTCCTATCTTCTAGTGAAACGCTGTGACAGTGTCAGCCAATTCCTCGGAGTCAGTCGCTAAGAAATTTCCGATTGACATAATGAGTTAACAATTGACTTAACAACTTAGTCGATTAAGTTGTTAAGTCATTTCTATGGTGACCACTGATGACACATTGACACACCTTCTCTGTTATCCAATAATTATAATCTACCTTTCTGCCTCTCTAAGTATTTACATTTGATGGCTATGGTGCCGACTTAATAGTCTTAATAGTGTTGTTTAGGCTTATAATTTAATTTTTTCTCCAAAAATTTATATGGCGCCCCATCAAGATTCCTACTCAGAGGCGCCCTCTGCGTTACAGTAATCTAAATGATGTTAGAGTCAACATGACCAGACAGTCAGTCGAAAACGAACACAGCGCGAATAACAGATGACTTGAAGGGTCGCCATTGGCAAGGTCCCGCAAACACGATAAGCCCAGTCAACGGATTCTCATCCAGAGCTGATGGTTGCGACGTTATTCGAAATTTCTGGTCGCTGTAGCATCGAAGAAGATGAATGACGACAGACGACGAGGGTCGGAAAACATGCACCTCGACACCATGCATGCAGTTCCTCACAGACGGTAGAAGTCTGGGCAACCCTCTGGCACTGCCGCAGAGGACGATGTTCGTAGTACCCAGCAAATGGTAGAATAGTGTCACCGATGTAGAAAGGTGGGCGCCATAACCGAAGGCTTTGTTGTACAGGTAACAACCTGAAGCCCCTTCGGCGGGCGAAACCATTCTGCCGGTCAGTGACGAGTTTGCGGCTTCGATGGCAAGCGTCCGAAAATCGTCCAAACACACCAGAAACAGCGACTAAAGAAAGAAGTCTCTCCACGGACGTATACTAGGCAATTTTGAAAATCGAATAACAAAACTAGTTCGAACGCCCAAATGGTCAAAATTGACACGCAGATAAAAACATGCGGCCATCTTGGCCGTCACATGAGAAGGTATAGGCCTATCAGGTATAGTTCTATCAATGCACTTATTTTCGTTATGGAATAAAATAGTTGAATAGCAAACAAGTTTTGTATGGAGTGAAATTGCCTCAGTTGCAAACGTGTTAATTTTCACCCTGTTATTATCAGTGTTAGGCCTGCAATTATCAGTGTTGTTGTCTGTGGCAAAAACTTCTCTAGGTAATGAGGCGATTGCACGGATATATTTGACTCGGCTGTAAGGCTATTGAAGCACGCCACTGTGGTTTTGTTGTCAGCTCACAACTAACGTAGGCTATTCAGCAGTGCGTCCTTAGAGCACACATCGTGTTAGACGGAATAAAAAGCATATTTACCAAGGGTGTGAAACACACTATACGCGGTGACGTCATTGCTTGGTTTATATTTAATACCGTCGTCAAACGATCACAAGCGAAGACTTCTTCACACCTTCTGACGCTTTGCAGATCAACATGGCGCTTCCGATGGTACTGGTCTTCTTGGGTTTGGTTCTGTGCGGAAATGGGGTTCAATCCCAGGTCAGTCGTCCTGAAACTCCTGGTATTGTACTTCGTGTGTCGAAGGGGGCTTACGAATACGCAATCCAAATTGCAAGAGCCCTATTCGCCGAAGAAGCGCAGAAGAGTCGAATTCCTGACCAGAACGGATCGAAATTTTTAACCATTGGAGACGTGAATTATAACGTGACAAACGTACAAGTAAGTTCCTTTATGTACAATTACATCAAGAAACCGTTCGTTTATTAAAGATATTGCGTATTAGGTGGCACTGAGTTCCAGTTCTTCGGAACGAACACCCAAACGACCTCCATCGGTTCACACGTCCTTCACCTGGTAGTGTCGTGTATACTCTATCCTGTAGGCCTAATGCCATTATTTTGCGTCAGGAGAATTTCATTCAAAGCTCAAGACTGAACTATGTAAAGCATCTTTTCAAGATTCTCTTCTTTCACCCTACTTTCAGTATTCAAGGTACAATATACATTTTCCTCATTATCACTGATCCCTGATTCGGCCTCTCTGGATATCGGCACAAAAACGAACCTCGCAGTCTGGCTATTGCGTATTTGACTGACTTAGGCGCCAGAAGAAAGCTGATTTTCCAGGCGTAACTCTTTGTGGGGGTGAGAAATTTCGATGATTAAACGACCATACCCTTCCCCCCCCATTACACGCATCACCTTTCATCACTTTAAAAAACTTCTATTTACCCGCTGGAACTTTAGGGAATGCTATTCATTGCATCGAACCGATAAGAAATTAGACCAGAACATCGTGGGACCACCAAGTGGACGACGGCAGTGATCATCATCAACCCGCGCAGCACAGTTTATCCTTGAGTTCATTAAACAAATATGATGTGATTTATCAAGCACAAACCGTATTTGGCACAACCTACAATACACCCACAATATATTTAACGGAGGTGGTCATGCATTCAAACTCTGTCATTCGAAGTTGATAAATGTTTCAAATATGATTTACCTGTAAGTACGTCAGTTAAAGAGTCATCTCGCTTATAAGCCAAGTACAAATCAATAGGACCTCGTGGAATCATAATTATAGGTTCTCCAGGGTTTCTGTGCTCTAATAATTATATGTTATCCATAGGTGACAAACTTAGTTCAACCGTCGTCGAACGTCACTCTCAGTCCAGGCACCATTACCTTGAGACTAACCAATGCGAGCATTTCAGTAACAGGTAACTGGAGGTACAGCTGCAGATGGTTCATCATCGAGTCCAAAGATTCAGGCAGCTTCAAGGGAACAGTGAACAATGCCTCCAATGTATTCGTTGATGAAGATTAGGCATTCATAGAACCACTGAATAAGCGAAGCTAAATCAAACCTATTTTAGTTTCGATAGGCCACTATCAATTAAAGAAAATAAAGCATTGTAGTCCCTGAAGCCAGTACAGGCTTGAGATAAAGACTACTTAAGCATTTGTTGAACCCTGGAATTATTATGCTTGCCCTTGCTTTTCTGGTATTCGTTGATGAAGATTAGGCATTCATAGAACCACTGAATAAGCGAAGCTAAATCAAACCTATTTAGTGTCGAATCTGTCGATAGGCCAATATCAATTAAAGAAAATAAAGCATTGTAGTCCCTGAAGCCAGTACAGGCTTGAGATGAAGACTAGTAATACTGAAGCATTTGTTGAACCATGGAGTTATTTGGCTTATATCGAATGTTATTTGCTCATGTTGATTCGATTCCTTTATAAGGGCAGACCACCATAAATAATTATTATTATTCGTAGACGCCAATCATCGTCGATATGACGGCGTCGTTAAATAAACTTATTACACGCAATTATTCGTAGCTGAAGATCATTAAATTTTCTGCTTAGACTTAGATGATCTCAACGGATGCAGTATTATAGTTAGTATAGGCCTACATTGGCAAGAAGTTGCTTTAAAAAGTACTACTTTGTGAAACAGTGCAAAATTATGGATAAGGCTGAATGTGAAGCTTTCACCAACAAACTGCTTGCTTTTCTGTGAGTCTTTGATGAATTCACTCAAGCAGCACGACTTCTTCTCTTCACAACATCTTTAATAAAATTTAGAGAATAATATTAGCATAACATAACACACGGGTTTTTGATGGCTCAGAATTTCGTTAAACCAAGCATGCTAAAATAAAGTTGATTGGTTAGCTATAAATATGGTGTGATTATAGCCTATGTCGGATTAATCAGTAAATACAAAGTGGTAATCCCGTAGTTTAGGTTGGGTAATTACTTTAATGCTTTCAGTGCAATACTTGACGTTGGTAAGTAAGCAGTCTACCTATGTCCATGATAACTACCTTCGAACCAGCCTCCATTTTATTAAAAAAATTACCGAAATTCTATGTAAGCAAAAAATATTTTTCATCAATGAAACAACTATTCTCATGGATTAAGCTTCTACTTACGGGTACAATTTTTGTCATCAATCCAGCGTCCATTTTAAATTGACCATACGTAATAATTTACCAACTTAAAGCATGGGATTAGCTACAAAGGCCTTAGAATTAATTGACCAGATAAACACCCAACATCCTACAAATTAGCGAATTTATCCATGGTAGACCTACCCTTGGTATGGAACAACATCCCTAATATCAACATTCGTCGATTGCCTAACTTGAAATTATTTAAGAAGACTATAATATATATGCGTAGGCCTACTGGTCTAATAAAATGCTTAATCATTTAAATATCTATGTTGCTGATAGCCTACTTAGTTAAAATTGTTTTAATACTCCACTATGCTTATTATTTGCTAAAATTAATAAAAATGGACTTTTAGTTCTTTAAAAATGGCAACCATGATATTAAGTGCATAATTGTTGATTAAAACTGGGAACAATAAATTGTTTGAAAATGAAAATTGAAATTGAAATCTCCCCGGGGAGACTTTATTTCAACGGGGGATGAAACATTCTCTCCCCCCCGGAGACTTTGTTTCAGAATATAGTCTCCGGGGGCGAATTTATTCTGAAACAGATCCGCCGGGAGAGAATCTGTTTCGAAATAGAGTCTCCGGGGAGACTTTTAGGGGAGACTCTGTCACGCGACACCGGCTTCCTCAGGTATAGCCTAGGCGACTGCTCTTCTTATTTTTTTATGTATGGCTTGACGTTGGGCCACCAAACTGCAATTCGGGCCCTCCGTACACTCGCTCCCACCCACGCGCACGCACAAACGCCACACACGCATGTACGCATTGATACTAGGGAATGCAAACCCAAGGCCTTTTTTCGAAACCCGGGTTTCGGGTTTCACGGCCGTAAAATCCCGGATAACCCGGGTTTGGACGGGTTTACAAATTTTACATGATAAATATTATTACTGCACTATTTCTTGCGATAAGAACAACGTCGTTGTATGCAGCTACAAGTTGAGAGTTCTCCAACAGTCAAGAATTTGCATAAAAACAAACTGTAGGAAAATCGCGATAAAAGTTGTTTCATATAGGACTTACGCAGTGTGTTTTATATAAAATTCAGAACAATTATGGAAGACATTGCAAGGGTTGCGGCGGGCTAAACCTGAGCCTCTTATTTTAAAACATCTTAAATAACAATAAACACTGAAAACGTTTAAATTAAATTAACGTAATTAAATATTTGTTATAACAAATTTAAGTGAATTAAATTATTTTTAGCAGCTTGAAAAAAATCACGATACGCTGTTCCGGAGCGTTCTGTCTGAAAGAAAAATTGCATGCCTATAAGAAAAATTGTCAAATGACACCTTAAATCGTCTGCATCGCGGTTTAGGCCCTGCCAGTGACAGCCCATAATTATGCTTTCAGAAGATAATTAGTTACTCTGCAACCCAATTTGGCAGAATCAGAACCTACCAAAGTAGATGCTGCGTGGGAGCCATCGCTGCCTGTGATTGTGCTTGGACTAACAGGCCTACCATCCTTGGCTTCGTCGGAACGACAAGGGTCACCCAGGTCCTAGCGTTTCAGCAGGTTTATCTTATACTTGGACCCGAGATGAATAGCCTATACATGTATACTTCTTGTTGCACCGCCGGCAATTTTTAGCTGCGATTTACATAACTGCGAACGAAATGTTCACAAACAGGCAAATACCACTCTTTACATTTGCTGATTTAGACATTATTTGAATATGTGTCTTAAATCACTAAATTGAAATAAAAACACATTACCGCAATTATTTACGAGTCCTATAAGCTACGACGCCGACGTGTCAAAAACTCAACATTAGTCACTGGTCGTGTGAAATGTGAAGCCACACTCATATGAAGTCACCAATAAAGTATATGGAATGAGCCGGTAAATAAGTAGTTAGAAGTTGTATTACGTAAACCCGTTATCATTCACTATTATCGTTATATTTCCATTAGGCCTACTCTGCATTTGTGATTTTCACATCGTGAACGACGGTGAAAGTGACGATTTTCAAACCCGGGTTTCAATCGCGTTCAAACCCGGGTTTCGGGTTTGAAAAAAGCCGGTAACTCGGGTATACCATAAACCCGGGTTTGCATTCCCTATTCCAGTGGCATAACAGCCATATAACGAGGGTGGACAAAGTCCAGGGCCCCCGAAGCCCGAAGGGCCCCCGAGGTCCGAAAGACCCAAACTTTTTAACGTGAGTTAGCAGGAACTTGAAACAGTAAAAACTTGTTGGATATACTCAAACTCATAACGAGCTCTCACATCACGTCGTCCCTATGCCGGAATTGGCTACTGCCTGTGCGCTGTTTGCTGCTCTCCCAGTCACCCTCGCCAGTGCGGAGTGCTCGTTCTCCAAATTGAAAATCGTAAAGACGTATCTTAGATCCACTATCTAACAGGACAGGCTTGATGGCCTTGCTCTTCTTGTGATAGCAAACGAATGTGATTATGTGGACAAATTGAATATTGATGACTTGATAGACACATTTGTGAAAAGTAAAGCTGGAATAGCCAAATTCATGAAGTAATTCTCTGAAGAACTACAGACTACTGTAACAATCTACATTACATTACTGTGTAGCCTATAGGCAGTGCGGCAGTAGCATGCACAGGCGGCAGACCAATAGGGCCTACATTTCGTTTTATTTTTATTTTTTGCATCAAGACAATTTAACTTGAATTAAAATATCCTTGAACTATATTCATTTCTTAATACTCTCATCATAGTAACCTAGAAACATAATAGACTATCGTACTGTGCATGATGTATCTCTTTATTCGCCATTGAAAATAGGGCCTATGCAGGAGCGTAGCCATACTTAAATTCAAGAGGAGGCAACTTCACAGACCATTGGCAAAATTCTGGTTATTTGGGTCATTGGTCAATAGAAGTTCCAGTATATAAAGAAAGCAAGAGGAGGCAACTGCCTCCTCGTGCCTCCATGTAGCTACGCCTATGGGCCTATATAATTTTGTTATTTACAGTGTTAGTGTAAATAACAAGTCTATTAGCCACAGGCCAAATCGGCCAATATATTTCGGTTGTATTTTTGTTCTGTCTTTAACTATTAATGTGACTTGAACTATGGATTATTGAGGATAGCGTTTAACACACTTTTTTTTTTTACCAAACTGCAGTTTTAAAAGCTCGATGGCATCGTGGTTAGTCGAGAGGTTGGGATAAAATGCCCCATGGCAGAATTTGGTCCGAGATTTCTGCTCCACGTACACGGTACACCCCTATCAAGCTCATCTCTAATGAGTACACTGACCGTACACTATCGGGGGAAGTTGAGATGGCGAGGGAGTGGACTCGTCACCCACCCTCATTTGCTGAGGCTAAGAAATGAAGTCGCTAACACTTAATAATAATAATAATTACGACAATTCATACCCACGGCTGCCTCAGGGCTCACTTAATGGACTGTTCCTCCTCCTTCCTCCTCACTATTTTCACTCTTTAGTCTCGTTAATGGGAAAGGGCCACCAAGCTTAGAGTGTCCAAGAGCCCCGGCTAGGTTGTCACGCCTCTGCCCTACTCCCAGTCTTGCAGCGCGTCGAGTACAGAATCGTTGCGCTGGTTTGGAGCTGACTTCTTGGCCGGGGGATTTCGAACCCCCACGCTTTATTTTGTTATCTGAATGCTTTCCCCTCGGACCAGTATTGATCTATAGACCATTACCTTCAAATTAGTACTGAAAAGAAACTTCTGCATCTGTTTGAAATGACTGGAGTAAAATCCACATAAAATTTCGCAAAGGACGGAGGGGGTTTCGAACCCCCACGCTTCGTTTTTTAATCTCAATGCTTTCCCATCGGACCAATATTGATCTAGAGACCATTACCTTCAAATTGGTACTGAAAAAGGAAACTTATACATCTACTGAAAATGACTGGAGCAAAATACACCATCCAGCCAACCCGCTCTACCAGATCTTCCTCCATTCTCACTCTCTCTCGAACTCCTGTCACTACTCATCTCAAGTTCTCCAACCGAGCAATATCCAACACTGCACCACGTCTCTGGAACGACCTACCTCCTGAATTCCGCACTTTTTCGGTTCCTTAACCATCATCTCCAATCACCCACCGTCATCCGCATCAGGCTCCATCTATCCATCACCGCCAAGGCTTTCCACTCGAAACTAAAGTCTCTCCTCTTCAAGAACTCTTACCCCGACTCAACTGATCATCTACCTTCAAACTCTCGACCTAAACGACACCCACCTTAGCAGCTACTCTGACCCCTCTGATCTTCTGGAAACCGGACTCGGACCTCCTCGGACTACTCTTTTGGACAACCCTTCTGACTAGACGCAGCGCTCGTGAATGAGCTGGTGCCCTGCGCTTGGCTTTCGAGTGGCGCTTTAGAAATTTGGAGATTACGATTACACATATTTTGCATAGGCTCATTAGGCTGGAGGGGTTTTCGAGCCCCCACGCTTTATATTTTGTTATCTGAATGCTTTCTCCTCGGACCAATATTGGCCTATAAGACCATTACCTTCAAATTTGTATTAAAAAGAAACTTTTGCATCTCTTTGAAATAATATGGAGAAAATAAGCATGTTTCCCATAGGCCAGAGGGAGTTTTCGAGCCCCACACGCTTCATTTTTTTATCTGCATGCTTTCCCCTCGGACGAATATTGATCTACAGACCCATTACCTTCAAATTGGTACTGAAAACGAAACATTTACATCAACTTGAAATGACTGAGTGTCTGGGCTTCTCACTATTCCCGCAACCCTCCCAAAGGTCCACTCAGCCTATCA
Organism: Aporrectodea caliginosa; assembly: GCA_020284085.1. Lineage (NCBI taxonomy): Eukaryota > Metazoa > Annelida > Clitellata > Crassiclitellata > Lumbricidae > Aporrectodea > Aporrectodea caliginosa. Next base: position 804,143 of record JACEVL010000427.1, on the reverse strand, counting down.
TTCGCGAGATGGCGCTTTCGTAAAATGAGATGTAGGACGTGATAGACGCCTTGCATGGCTGCCGTATTCAGTTAAATTCGACTTCTGTAATAACTTGTGATCATCCGTTCATACTGATTTGTAGGCTAAGGGGTCGTCCATTAATTATGTCAACAAAATAGGGGGAGGGAGTTTGGAAAAGTTTGACAGTTGTTGACAAGGGGGAGGGGGTTCGGTAAAAGTTGACGACAAGAAATTTTTCTCCAATAAATCAACACAGACCCTTCCAAATGGTAGCGAAAACATTAAGAAATGCTAAAAACGTATAAAGTGCTTAATGTTTAATACTACTAAAAGCTGGTAATAAACTAAACTCATATATTTTGAAATTCGAGATTGCATTTTTAATGTTAAAAATTTAAAACAAATGATTCTACATGTGTTGAGCCATTTTGTTTCTTTTTTGTAGGGGGTGGTTCTGGGATTGTTGACATAATTTTTAGGGGGGTCCGTCAATGTTTGACAGTTGTTGACAAGGGGAGGGGGTCAAAACTGCCTAAAATTTGTTGACATAATTAATGGACGACCCCTAATCATTCGGCGTTGTGTCAGTTTGAAATTAAACGAAGATTATCATTATTATAATTATCATTAGTATGACTTGATAAATTTAGATTTGTTTATGTAACAGGTCGGTTTAAGTCGACTTGTGGAAAAAACAACTTAAAGTCACTTTTCTGTACAAATTCGACTTGGGGGTCAGTTGCGCTAAGCAGAAACGAGTTTCAAACGACTCGACTCGACTTGGGATGACCAAGTCGACCCCAGTCGACTTATTGGGGTCAACTCCCAGGTCTAATTGTAGTCATTTCTATAATGTCTTGCTGTGTCTATTCCATCGAATCAAATTCAATCCAATCCGGTCTTATACATTCCTTTAATCTAATCTAATCTAATCTAATCTAATCTAATCTAATCTAATCTAATCTAATCTAATCTAATCTAATCTAATGATCAGATAGCACCGTTATCGTAGCGTATAATAAGGCATCAAACGAAATCCGGCAGCTATGGCTAAAAGCTATAGCCACAGATGATCTATCGGAAGCGAAACAACGTGCTTTGACATATTTTTGTTCAATGCTGAATAGTAGTGTGCAGTCTATAACGTTTTAAGACTATAGACTACAAACTTAAACCCCTCAAACTTTTGGAAAAATAACCTGAAGACTGTAGGCTACTGTATCCACTGTAGCGTTGTCTCACTTCTAAGTTTAACACTTCAGCACTGGTTGTGCCATTATTCCTAATTGTGTAGTCAATTTTTTATTAATCTTTATTTGTTCTCTTCATTCTTCAGCTTCTCTCTGATTTCTCCGCTCTTTGGAGCGTCATGATCTCATTGCCCCACAAACCAGAACCACTTTGGCCCAAACTAGATCATTTGCCACCATTGGGTCTACCCTGTGGAATGCCCTCCCCTCCACATTACACGTTTCCATTCTTTTTTGGATTTGTTCCTCATTTCTCTCTCCTCAAAACCTATTTCTTCTCTTGAGGTACTCATTACTGGGAGTGCTACTGAATGGCTTGTGCTGTGAGCAGCGCTATATAAGTTAATAATTACATTACACAATTGTTCAAATTTCTGCCCTGAATATATTGGGTATCTGGATGTCCGCAAAGCTCGGTTTTTCCTCCCATATCCAAAAGATTTGTGTACGGGCCAAGCAATCTTTCCACGCCCATCGTATTTTAATCTCGCATGGGCTCTTGGGAGTCAGGTTATATGATGTGGTCCGGTCCACCACTGTCAACCGAATGCTTTATTGTTCCCAAGTGTGGTGGGGCTTTGCCAGCAAACAGGAACGTGACTCTCTAAGTGCTGTGGTCCGCAAGCTGGTACGCTTTGGCTTCCTACCAAAATCTTTCCCCACTTTTGAGGAACTCTGTAAAAAGCCGACCATGACCTTTTTAGAAATATCTTAAATAATCCCGGACATATCCTTCATTACCTACTACCCCCTGTCCTATATACTGGTCACGATTTGCGCCCACGCTCACATAACCGTGTTCTTTCTAGATTTGATTCCCTCACCAGGCGTGGTTTCCTGGCTAGGATGTTGTACAGCTAAGCCATATAGGCTACTGTTTTTTTAGTTTACTATTTACTAACTTTTTCGCTACTATTTGATAACTTTGTATAACTTTGTATGTACAGCGCCGTGCGTTTGCCGGCGTTTAATAAAGAACACACTTACTTACTTACATTAGTTACCTAGTCAGTGTTTTGTTTTTTCTATGTGGTGCCTAGTTGGTAACAGAGTTGTAGTTTTCCTGTACTTGTGTATGTTTGTACCAGCTGTTACTGTTATCAGGACTTCTGCATTTGTGTTAACATTTCATGTCAACAATATTAAGTTTGTCAACACTTTAACAATGATGCCAGTAGTAAACTGATTCTGCCTCATTGGTTTGCCAGTCGTTTTTAGTACACTCTCGTTGTTAAGTGTTAATGTATGTTACTGCTAAACCTTGTAACAACAACACTGCAAATCATTTTGAATGAAGTTTTTCAGTAAATATGGAAGAAGATATTTCTACACTTCTGTGTTCCATTCAAAATGTTCAAATGCAATGGACTCGTTATAACTGCTCCTTGTGAAGTTGAATCTCATGACCTGCAATGAAACAGCTGTCACCACTGAATTACATAATTCATTAGACCTCAAACTGTATGGACATTTAATTTCCCACCTTTACGGCAGCACGGTCATGAAACCAAATCATCGGGTGAAGGACCCATAAATGGGTAATTGGAGTTGACAAATTAACGCACGCTGCTCCACATTAACGTTACTGTGGCCATATGACTGCTTATGTTGGGTCAAGGCTGCCTGATCATGAGCAATACCCCACGCTGTTGCAGCCGATTAAAAAGTGCATTCAATGGGAAAACAAATAGCCTTAACACTTCATTCATTTCAAAAATTTATATAACACCCCTTCCAGGTTCCTACTCAACGACGGGTTGCATTGGTTTCCCAGTCACTTACAGTACACACTCGTTGTTAAGGTGTTAAGCCAAGCCAATGACGGTTTTGATACATCTGTGCAACAAACATCTTTCAGTTTATAGGCTGTTATCCTGCCTGCTTAAATAAGAAACCAGTTTTTATTTCCGCTCTGACCACCTGTCTTCATTTCAATCAACTCAATGTCATTTTCAAACATATCTACATCAACTGATTCTGCTCGCTGTCAATAAATGTTTAAATTGTACAGAAGTCGTGATATAAAATTTCTATTGTCCTTCGGTGGTAGTTTGTACTCATGGGCCCGTGTTCGTAGGTTGTAGCTGTGACTGCAAGACTCGGGAAGAAATCTTCTGAGCACATGGCTCTGGTCAGATATTATGGCCCTGAATAGGGAATCATCGGCCGAGACGGCCAATTGCTCCGCAGCAAGGGCGTTTGGAGGGAGAAACCAGTTTCGCTTTAGCCTGTCCAGAAGTTTCTCGATCTTGGCCCGGTCGCGTGCCTGGGTGACGAGAGTACCTCTGTAAGATGTGGAGTCATGCTGAGGTCAGAGCAGATGGTCACTCCCAGTACCCGGATGGAGTTGACTCGCTCTGCACCGGGTACAATCCGAGGAGTATGAGCTGTGCTGCTCCTTCCCTTCTTGAAGATGATTAGCTCACGCGTCTTAGATGGATTGAGGCGGAGGTTGTTGTCTTCTGCCCATGTAGATATGTGGTTAAACTCTTCTGCGGCGGTTGCTATGTTGTTTGAACCGACGAGGAGCAGTAGTAGTGGTGACCTTTGGAATGGGGTGGATAAGTGCAGTTTTCCACTGGATTGGAACATGTGAGAGCAGGAGGGATCTGTTGATGAGATGTGCCGAGGCGTGTGAGATGACAGGAGCAAGATGGCGGAGAAACCAGGCAGGCATCCGGTCACTACCCTCCGCGGTTGGTCGAAGGTGGTCTAGCATGTTAAATACAGACATTTCGGCGAGGATCGGGGTGTCTGGTTGAGCGGTATATCTCAGAGGAGGAGCTACGTAAGCAGGATCCGTTGAGATGGCGGCATAGTGGGTGTTAGGTCCTCAGCTGAAACCTGACTTGTCTGATCCTGTCCGCGAGGCTTGTGAATCAGTTTGTTGACTCTGCGCCACAGGTTCTGTGTCCCATGACGAGGGTCGAGGTCATTGAGTTCCTTTCTGTTGGCCTTGACGATGGCCTTGCCGATTCTCTCCGCAACCGCTGACGCTTCCTCCTCCCGATTTGACCGCATCAGCCTTTTTTGCGTCTGAGAAGGTGTTTGACTTCAGGAGTGACGAATTCAGGCTCTCTCGTTGTGACCGTGACAGCTCTGAGTGGGTAGTGCTCATCCAACCACAGCGTCATGACAAACGTGCTGCCTATGATGATACTGTAATTGACAAGACCACACACGGCAAAGGTGACGAGGAAACAGCACCCTACTGCTGTCAAAAGTCTTCTTCTGTTTCTTTGGCTAAGAAAAGTCCATGTCAGCCAGTGGACGATAAGTCAAGTTAGTGACATGTGACAGAAGCAGCAGTCTGCTTGTGTGCAGGAAGTTGTTCCTGCAAACAAAATAAAACATACTTGGTATAACTGATTTTCCTGAAACCGATATCATAACCCAATGACCCATACTTGCTAAGCAAGAACATGAGCTGTAAAACCTTCCAGCATTCATGGAATAGGGCCTACATAATTCTATTAAGATTTTCAATAGTAAACTAGCATATCACTCGGAACTGTCAAAAACTTGTTCTTTCAGAATCACAGATATGTTGCAATGAACTTCTATTTGAACAAGATTTCATCAGGCCCACTTCTATTTAAGCAAAAATTATTTTCATCCATCTGACTTCTCTTTAGCAAGAATAGTTAATCCCACTTGTATTCGACCAATGCTGAAACCCAAGCAATGCTGCAATGGCGAATAATAATTTACTAATTTACGACGCTAAACTACACGTTTACCAATTAAAATTTAAATGTTATGCCCTACTGAAGTGACGCTAACATCTGGGACTAACATAACAAAACCATGGATACTAGTACCAACCACAACGTAGTTGAAGAAATCCGGCATCTCAATCGTCCGAAGTCACGCAGTGTATAGGCTAAGACTGCTAGATGTGAAGGTATACGGATCGACACCATTAATTCACGATAACCTTACAAGAAACGTTCTTCTACCAACTAACAACTTCTTCGAGTGCTTTGACAACAGTTTTTACTTAAACGCTGCACAACAAAATAATATTTTTGTGGTTGCACTCCGACATGGCCGCCACAGCTACCGCAATTTAGGTCACGCCCATTTGCAATCGGTCTATTGGCATTTGACCGGACCCATCTTGGAATTTGGCTTGCTCAACAATTTTGATTAATAGCGACCATCGACTGATGCCTTGAGCATCATGACATAATTATTATTGTCGCTGTAGATGTTCTTAAATAAGATCTGGTTAAAATATCCTAGTCAATCAAATTCAATGAAATCGTAGTTAAATACAATTTGATTTAATCTCAGTTGACGACGCCATTAATTTTGATATGGCGTCATTATCGTGGAATAAACGTAATGACAGCATTTTGAAATCGTAAGTCAAATTGTAAGGTATATGATAAGGTTGAATGCAGCGGTTCTGGAAGCCATTAGTCTTGACGTAGTCAAACCATAGATATCGCTACTACTATGAGATCTCTTCACAAAATTTACTCCATGATGACGTCGTTTGCGATGACGTCATAATCGTAAAGAAGACCGAGGCGGCTGCGACGAAGAGCAACACCAACACCCAAGATGGCTATATCGGCGGTACAGATGCTGGCTGCTTCGATCGTCAATGCCCTGACCTTTGAACTTCTCGTCGACATCCCGATAACATTCGTCGTCAACAATTCCGGTCCATGGGCGACGAGCGTCGGCGTCGTCGGCACTCTGCTGTTCCTAACAGCCTGCGTTGTCTACGCCTTTCCGGACATCGTCTGCCATATGAACAAGGAAGGACTGATCGCGGCGTTCTATACCCTGCTCAGATACCTGTTGCCATGGATCGCGCTGAGGTTGCTATGGACGCCGGGCAACTATCTTCTCTGCCGCCTGACGGTGAAACTATTCCGTAAGCGCTGCCATCGCCAGATGTTCCTCAACATCGCCCAGCTGGTCTTCGGCGGGCTCTGCCTCTACTCGGCCCTCCATCGCACTGGCCTGACCAGGGACTTCGAGTGCTGGCTGGTCTGCTTCTGGCGGCAGACGTTCATCTACCGCCTCTTCTTCGGTTGCTGTCAAAGCCCTGGTTTTGACATCTCGGACATGCAACTGCTGAAGCAGGCGTTGGAGAGGGCAGATCTGGAAGCAAAGATGGAAGGAAAGAAGCGGGGATCAAAGAAACCATCAAAACGACGCTCGAGGTCATCATCAAGAAAAACGAGTAAAAAGGGAAAACGTTAACAAATCTTATTATATGAAGAGATAAATTATCTATAGTTACGCTAGACGGATAATACCAAGCAACTTTTTCATCGAATACCCGGAACTAGAACTAGATTATAGCTTGTATAAGGAGGACGATTCGACAACACCAATGATCGGTTATGCTAACGTATTGTGTGATGTATAATAAGCGACCGCCTACATCAGTGATTTTTGCAGATGGAGAGGGCAGATCTGGAAGCAAAGGCTATACATCTTTGACGATAACATGTAATTAAGAAATGAAATGATTATAAACTTGTAAGAAGGATTAGTTATGCCAACTGATTGATAAATAACTCTGGCTATCGAAATTCACAACAAGCACTAATGAGATAATAACTGCTAGAGTTTTACTGTGAGATACTATTAGTGTTAATTACTAGTTCCTCTAGCCTCTAGGCCCATTCGTATTAACTAGACACTCGCAATATTCATTAATTCATTCATAACGAATGAAAATGAGTAAGAGGCTGAACTAAGTGGGGCCGAATTTTGAGAAACACTGAAAATTTGGGGCTGAAGCGCAGAGAAAATCTTTAAAAAACTCAAAATTAAGTGGTGTTGCACTGTTGCAGCAATGCGCCGATATTTTTGTTTCTTCTATCTCCGCAACTGAAGCGGTGAATCAGCGACAGTCGCAACTCATGCAATAAAATGTTTTATTATCTAATAATATAGATTTAAGTAAGTTGAAAATGTAGACTATAGCTAAAACGGATAATCGTCAGAAAGGCTAGGGGTTGGACCACTCCCACCCTTGGCAATTGTCACCTTGCCTATTATGTAGCTTAATAAGATCGACGATCGTCATGAAAACTGCAATCTCTTAGAGAAAATAGCATATTCAAAACTAAGTGGTCAAGGATGGCATTTTGGGCCGTCGTTCCGGGCGGCATTTCAGCTCCGTACGCTTCTGGTTATTCAATTACAAAACTTGTACTTCAATTACATATATTTCAATGACTAAAAAACACTGCCGCTGGTGTAGACTAACATCTTTTAAAATTTGTGTAGCCTATGACCACTAGAAGTAACAGCTTGGAGCAGGTTCTGTAGAATGAGAGATTTCTGACCTCACAATGGAATAATTTCAGCTACCTTCTCAGTTTAAACTTCACTGCAACGATGCGGCCATTTAAGGTTGTTCAATGTTCGTTGTTTATTTCAAAAGCTCGTTTTTTAGAAGTTCAAAGTTACTGTTTATCGAGCAATTAAGTTTTTATTCTGGCCTATATTCTCTCTATTGGATGCTGGGGCATAATGGAATAAGGAAATCCCATTTTACACCTAAGGTGGGCATAACGAGATTTTTGACACAATAGTAGTATAGCATTGTCTTCAGTCAAGATGATGTGTAAGTGAATTATTCTAGTCTGTGTTGCACTCCACATGTCTGCTGACACGCTTTGAGTGCAAGAAAACTGAGTTTTTATTAACTATTATGAGGTAACCTGCAATATGTCTTAAGCGTCTCATTTTATCTCAGTCTACCTACGCCTAATAATCATTGATAAGCTTCAATATGTACAGGAATTAGGCCTATTAAAAATTACGTCTTGATGGAGTGGAATCATTTTATGTAGGCCTACAGCCACAAGCAAACGGCAAGGAATGTGATCAAAATAAGGTCAAGTTAGCCATGAATACAAAGTAACTACATCCGCCACCCATGCAAACAACACAGTGCTTCTTCATATCAGGATATGAATCCTGCTTTTAATGTTCTTTCACAGACAAAAATAAAAATTTAAATTTCGTTCATATGAAACACTGATACACGATGACAAGCCCATGAATGGAAGCAAAAACACAAAAATAACAAATTTCAAACCGAATTTCTGCCTTAATATCTTTCAGCATAAACACTGCATAAATATTGCAAACATAATATCTAATTCACAAAAACAAGTCCACAGACCAACAACGCAAGTGAATCCACCTGCGAAGCATTTTCCTCATAAAAGTGCTAAACCAAAGCTGACCTTCAGCTCGAACCTATTGGATAGGGATGGGACAACCAGCATTCGGCGTTCGCTAGGTGGCCATTTTCAATCACAGCAATAATTGTGAAATAATAACAATAATAACAGAGAAACAGCAAATCAATATCTCGTGTGGCGATCTGTCGTGACAGCAACGTAGGCCGATACACAGGTATGCGTAGGCCTACCAGAGGCTGTTGGCAAGCGGTGTGCATGAATTGGCTTGAATTGGTTGCTCGGATCACTACACCTAATTAGATCGGCATCGTTTCAGGTCTATTTAGGCCTTGAAATTATATTTGTTCCCTCAGAACTTGGATTTGACGATCAGGTTAGGCATTGTGACATCGAAAGACTTCAAACGGTTGCTGTTTGTGCCTAGCTAGAAAAGTCCGCGGCGCTTTGTGATGCGCGCGGCATACCACCTGAACGATGCTACTAACATTGCTCGGCGTCAGCTGTTGAATCTAATGCACTTGCTACACAACGAGGCCTTGACTGCTGCACTTATCTAAGGTAAAGTCAATCTATTTTTAAAAAAAACAGGCAAGTGTCATCGATTTAGAAGCTTAGAACCAATCGTAAGAGGCGTTCTAATCATTTTCAAGATGTAATCGTCATCATCGATCATTATTAGCATTAATTCGTCATTGTATTCAATCAGATTGTTGTCATCGTCATAATCGTAATGGTAGTTTATTTATCGCTCTACTCTACCTTCCTTGCTATCATCATCATCATCATCATCATCATCATCATCATCATCATCATCATCATCATCATCATCATCATCATCATCATCATCATCATCATCATCATCATCATCATCATCATCATCATCATCATCATCATCATCATCATCATCATAAGGATCCTGCGTGGCCGAGTGGGTTGGTTGCCGCTCGTCACGCCGGCGACCCGGGTTCGATTCCGGGTCGGTCGGTTTATCAGAGGTGGTTTAGGGGTATGTTCGGTGCCTTGCAGCTGGAGGGTAGCGGGCTCGAATCCACCTCAAAGTCGCCGCGTAGGGACCCTGGGCAAGTCCTTCACTCGCAATTGCTCATGCGCTTCGGCGTGAAACTCCGATTCAGCGTCCGCGCAGAGTCGGGAGCGCCTCTGAATGGGAAATCTTGTAGGGGCGCTATAACAATACAACACACAACACAACACAATATACTGGGGCGCGGTGGTTTGGGGTATGATCGGTGCCTTGCAGCTGGAGGGTTGCGGGTTCGAATCCACCTCAAAGCCGTCGCGTAGGGACCCTGGGCAAGTCCTTCACTCGCAATTGCTCATGCGCTTCGGCGTGAAACTCCGACTACAGCAGTAGTCGGGAGCGCCTCTGAATAGGAAATCTGGTAGAGGCGCTATAACAAGTGTTCAAATACAATACAATACAATAACAAGTGTTCAAATACAATACAGTACAATACAATACAATCATCATCATCATCATCAACATCAACGACAACGACAACGACAACACCAACATCCCTGCTGCTATAGTTAACTCTCTGCATTTCGACCGACTGCCTGAAGCAACCAACTGACGGAATTCTAGTGATTGTGTATTCATGTGAGTGGAATTCTAGAGGTAGACTGATCCTGTGATGTGCTACTTCAATCTAGCTTCAATGACCTGTTGACTTTTGTAGACATGAGTTTCAAAATAATCGCTGCCATTGCCTTATTTCTACTTCGGTGTTCTGCTCCTATAGTCAGGTCCTTGGAATCTAATGATGCTCTTCTGTTCTGTGCGTTGTCTTTAAAACATTTTTGTATACTCAATGCCGTTCATTATTCATTCCATGTGCACTTGTCAAGATCAGGATGCCAGTGATAGGCCGTATACCGCCCATTCTTTCTGCTAGTGTCCTTAACTTCCGTTCAATATCTTGTCTTTTACGTCTGATACAAATATTGGTCTATACTTTCTTTTGTTGTAAATTTTGTCCTTTATACTTCTGCTCTTAAGTTTTCCTATACTTCTGCTCTGCATCTTGTCCTTTACTTATGTTCTAAATCTTGTTCTTTACTTTTCTTCTCTACCTTGTCCTTTACTGGTGCTCTTTATCTTGTCCTTTACTTCTGTTCTAAATCTTGTCCTTTATTTATGTTCCAAGTCTTGGCCTTTATTTATGTTCTAAGTCTTGTCATTACTTCTGGTCCATGTCTTGTCATTTACTTCTGTTCTGAATACTATCCTTTACTTCAGTTCTAAATCGTGTCCTTTACTTCTGTTCTATGTCTTGTCCTTTACTTCTGCTCTAAATCTTGTTCTCATATTTTCTGCAACCCAGTGGCGTAACGAAGGGCTTCAGCGCCCAGGGGCCAGCGTTGATAACTGCGTCCCTTTTAATTTTCTTGTTGACTTTTAATCGTTCTTGTCACAGTCCTGTGCACCACTGCAGGTTAATTCCCCCCTCTGGCGCTACGCCCGGGGGCGGCTGCGTCCCTCTGACCCCCCTTCGTTACGCCCAGAGGCGAAAATCTATACTAACTTTGGGGGACAGAAGGTATACGAGGCCCGGATTTTGGGGGGGACAGAAGGGCTTAGGCCAAAACTTGGGGAACAGTCCCCTCTGCCCCCCATGATTTACGCCACTGGTTACGCCACTGCTGTAGCCCAGTCCTGCTTCTTTGTCTAAGCAGATCCAGTTAAGAGGCGTAATTTTCCTGTCATCTTTACTTCCCTATAGGAGTGAGTTAAGCCTACACCAAAATATATTATTTGTTCAGAACCTTTTCATGTTTTCTTCAGTCTCGTCTCCTCCTAATACACCTTTGCGATTCTAGAGTCGTTATTTTATGTGGGAATACGCCTGTGTTAAACAAGAATGATGCTACCTGCTTTACGTCATAATTATTAAACGAAAATGATGTTACCTGTAATGTGTCGTATTGTGAGCCTCAATATGTCGCCTGACATCCTTCATCGATTTTGTCTGGATATGCATGCGACCTGTTTGTCCAAGGCCCGCTGGCTTGGTCTCTGCCTCTACCTGACCCTGGCGATGTCTGTCTGTCTGTCTCTCTTTGTGTCTGTCAATGTGGCGACCGCCGCCCGTACGCTACCTCTCTGCTCACGGGACGGTGTCGGCTCCAGCCCACTATCTGTCTGGAGCCGCCCGAGTCACTGCCTTGTCTATCTTCATCGTAAAATGGCTGTTCTCTAACTCTACCCATGGTAACCGTTTCTGTCAGGGGAGGCTTAGCATTTGCCGTTTCTTTAAGAGGGGTAACACTGTACAGCTCCGTATTGGGGTCTGACTCTGCTTCTTCCACGGTCGCCGGATGGGCAACGTCCTGAGGATGGCCTTTTCTCAGAACAGGGTTCGTCCTTTTACCCGCAAGAGTCTTCTTCTTTGTGCATACCTTCTTAGCTACGGGCCTTCTCTTCTTCTCCGCCTGAACTGAACTTTTACGTACCACTCTACATCTCGTGACTCCTAAGCTCTCGCCAATAATAGGGGACACCAAACGTTCTCTAAGTTCCTGAAACCAGGGATACTTATGACAAGTCTGTAAATTATCTCGGCCTAGACAATACTTAGAGCAAATCTCTGCGTCATCTCGCCCTAGACCATACTGAGGACAACTCTCTTCGTCAACTCGTCCTAGACAAAAGTCCATGGGGCAATGAGTCTTACTACTGTCATGTGTCTCACCGTCCATTTCCGTGTTTGGCATGCGGCCTCCCACGTATATTGTCATGCACTGTTCTTGTTCTTTCAGATTCTGCTGTAGTGATCCAGAGCCTGGAGCAACAAACTCTGTTACATGACCGCCAGAACTGGAAGTCTTGCGGCATGCACTGGAAGACGATGGAAAACGCGTTCAGTCGCCAGCAACGATCGCCTGGATCCGGCAGCAACGATCGCCTGGATCCGTGGTCATCGCAGAATCACAGGTAGCGACGTCGCATTCGTTCATTTTTTACAGCGGGTAACGTATGACATGCGCTTATTTATTTGCCCTTGTTATAGCGCCATCGAAGATTTCTATTCAGCGACAGCTCATCAGTCCTCTGGCGGCAGTATTGGAGGCTACAAAGAGGGCGATAGATTTGGCCACCACCGCTTACATACACCATGTTCTCGACTTTCAGATTCTGTTGTAGTGATCCAGAGTCCTGTAGCAACAAAGTCTGTGACACATACCAGAGCTCCTGGACTTGCTGCATGAACTGGAAGACAATGGAAAACGCGTTCAGTTGCTAAACGATCGTCTGGATTCCTGGTCATCGCAGAATCACAGGTAGCGAGATCATTCATTCATTCATTTTTTCCTAACAATTATATTGCCTCACCTCCGGCGTGACGAGCGGGCTACCAACCCACTCGGCAACATGAGATGCTTATGTGTGTCATCTGCATTATAGCTGGTGCAACAGACCACATGAGCGCAGCAGAGGCTAGGATCAGAGTAAAGGGCTTAAAGCGAACCTTGTGAAGATATTCCAGTGTGTTTGTGGGCGGTTCATTAAACTACATACTTGTCACAGTAGCGAGGTCGCTTGGGTCACGGAAAACAGCGGGTGACGTGTGGTGCTTCTTTCATGTGCCCTCTCCTGAAGCTATCGGAGGAACGAGAGACACATACACCTTTTTTCTTGTTCTTTCAGATTCTGCTGGAGTGATCCAGAGCGTGGAGCAGCCAGAAGTCTGTGAGACGACCTCCAGAGCGTGGAGCAGCCAAAGTCTGTGAGACGACCTCCAGAGCGTGGAGCAGCCAGAAGTCTGTGAGACGACCTCCAGAGCGTGGAGCAGCCAGAAGTCTGGGAGACGACCTCCAGAGCGTGGAGCAGCCGAAGTCTGTGAGACGACCTCCAGAGCGTGGAGCAGCCGAAGTCTGTGAGACGACCTCCAGAGCGTGGAGCAGCCGAAGTCTGTGAGACGACCTCAAGAGAGCCAGAGCAGCCGAAGTCTGTGACACGACCTCAAGAGACGTGGAGCAGCCAGAGGTCAGAGCGTGAGCGTGGAGCAGCCGAAGTCTGTGACACGACCGCGACAGCTCGAAGACCTTATGCATGCATTGGAAGACTCTTAAAACGCGTTTATTGTATTGTATTATATTCAAACATTACTTCTATGAACATTTATTTTGTATAGACTATGTAAAGAACATTTTAGTTCAGTTTTTCCAAGGACAGGCTAGATGCTCCAGGCTATAATAATATACTCCTATGCATTATATAGTCTGAAATGTTGGCCCGGTGGTCTAGCCTTGCCTATATAACGGACTGCATGGCAGTGCAGACTGTACAGTAGCCTGTGTGTCCTGTTGTAATGGAAACCTTGGTGCTGGAATAGGTAACTTTAGAGGTACTGTGTGGTAAGGGCTGAGATTTTGTCTAAAAGTGTTTTTATTTGGGCAGAATGCATATTTTGTCAAAATGCAACCTCCGCAAAGTTAATTGTCCTGCAATTTCGAAGAGGATGGATTTTGGTGTCCGTTACGTAACGCTGTCTGATGACTTGCATGGTTTCAAAGAAATTGGCCAGCTGCCCAGTCACTTGTCTGAACTAGATGAAGGTGATGGCATCATTGGCATGGCTGCAATTGTAGTAAGAAATGGAGCTTGCTGGCATAAAACCTGCAATGCTACTAAATTGGAGAGGGCCAGAAAGCGCTTGTATAAGGAAACTGATGTTAATGTGGCACAAAGCAATATCTCCGATGACATTTCTTTTAATCCAAGCCCCACAAAATTGGAGTGCTTGACACGTTCATCTGATGTAACCTTGGACAGGTCTAGGGTTTCTCTTTTTTTCTGTGATGTGTTTATATTCTGTGACGTGTTTATACTAGGCTCAGAAAATTTGCGACAAGCTATGACTCTTGAAATGACTAAAAGAGTTCACTGATGTGATGAATTAATTCATGTGTTACTTGCTAAGTTGAGTAGTGGTGATATGGTTGCAATTGAAGCAAAATATCACCCGATTTGCTTGCTGAATTTATATCGCTAAGAATCATGTGTGGAAATATCACGTGAGGTTGCTGAAAGGAAAACTGTGTAACATGCAAGCGGAATCTATTGCATTTGCAGAAGTAATTTCTTATGTTTAGGATGTTAGAGCTAGCAATGCAAGTACTCCATGCAGTTTAACTAAGACAATAGACATTATATTTCTGAACTCAACTGCATATTCTCTGACCATGATAGACAGAGACCACATGCAACTTATTTTGTTTTGTTTCATTTTATTTTATCTTAGTTTGAAGCACCACACTGAATGATGCATTCTGAAACTAAACTGGAAATTTGTTACTAATCAATCAATACATGTCATAGTTATAATAAATCTCACTATTTGATGGTTAATTCATTGCTATCCTTGAACTACATTGTAAGGTGGACTCGATAAGCTCAGTTGAGCTTTTTTCCCCTTCCAGAATGACTTTATGTTAAGCCAACACTTTGTGTTTTCCATTATGTGAATAACTGTACCGTTGTGTCAAATAAATAGAAAAAAATTAGAGAATTTGAACTAATTTCAAAAACATATTACTGTGCAATTTATCGGAGCTGACTGCTTTTAAAAGTTTAGAAGTTTTACTGATTTACAAGGAAAATGTTGGGTTAGCCAAAAATGCTGATGCTATTCATTTAATGCACACAGCTAAACTAATTCGTGGTGAATTATTTAAAAATAGCTTTGATTCATTTTCCAGTAATTGTCAATGAGAAGCTGTACCCCAGTCATTGCTGTTCATTTCTGTTATATTTAATGCAGTCAAACAAACATGTAAATGTGAACCAGGACAAACCATTTGTGTTTAGCATTCAACAAGCCACAAAACATTTCTCAGTTATATTTAATGCAATTAATTATTTCTGTTTTTCGATCACATAAAATAGGTTCCTCAAAAATGTAGTAAAAAAATTGATTAAAATGCATATTTATCCAAATTTTGTTACTCTGTTGCCCTCTAACTGCTAGCCTAATAAGTGTTTTTTTATGACTTTTAAAATATAATAGTCATTTCTTGATTCCGAGACAATTTGACCAGTTTCTTGACTGCAACGGTCCGCGGACCACCACTTTGGGAAGCACTGGTCTACACTGTCAGTAGCAAAAAAAGATAAAATGGTGAGGGTTGACCATCTGAATTCGCTGACACATAACACCCCAGACTACCACTCCTCCCTCTGCTAGCATACCCATATGGAGCGCACACCCACATGGAGCCCATATAGGAACCGTACCGAACTCATGTGGGTTCCACAGAAATAATGGCAGGGTCAGGGCCAACTCTAACTTGGGGACATCCATGGACAGAGCAGCGAACTGCTACTTACAGTACTTGGCCATATATATTGCAACACAGCTCAGCACATACAACATCAATGTGTATACATTTGTATATGCACCAGCTTTTCTGCATAGACCATATAAAAATATATATATAAATATATACAAGGCTAAGATTAGGCCTCATATCTGTTAAACCTATCTAGAGAAAAATAATCTTCAAGATTCAATTCACAAATTAGTCAGAATCTAGTTAGATCTAGTTACACCAACAATATCACTAGTAGACCTGAAAGAATGCACCGTATACACACAATTATCAAGTTAGATCTATTTGCTGTTAAGTTGGCAGAGAAAAACTGCAGTTTAAAGACACTGGCGAAAAACCAAGAATGGCAGACATAATACAGCAGATTATTACGAAGGGACGTTATCTTTTCAAACAGCCAATGATCACACATTGCACCATACAACCCAGTGCTAATCACACTGTGGTCCACAACCCTGTATATACCAGACTTGTATATGAGACATAAAACTCGAGACCGAGACCGTGGGGTCCGAGACGAGACACCAGGTCCGAGACAGTTCAAAACGAGTGAAATGCACATTGGACCCAAGTCCCGAAACAATTTTTCTCAACTTTTGAAGTCTAAAACAACAAGGGTCAAGTCACTGAAATCAGCCGATCACCTGAATTGTATAAACTATAAAGAAATTAAATATTTCAGCCATTCTGAAATCTTCTAAATGATTCTAAAATTTAAACCAACAAAATTCCATATAGGCCAAAGGCCTATTAGCTATTTAGCGACCTAAGTCACATCATTCACCTTGAGAAACTAGATGTTGTTCCAAGCGTTTTGCTTATGTTGGCTTTACACAAATGACGAACGGCATTTTGGACTGAAAGTCCAAACTTAAGACTGCTTTTTCAATACTCTTAAATCTTAATACCAGAAACACCACTATTTTAAAACTTCCTGTCTGTTTGGCACATGACAATTTTATAGCGCAATACTGTACGAAGTTCAGAACAAAATACAGTTTGTACGAGAACTTTGGAGACCGCTTCTACAAGAGAACAAGATTTTCACTTTGAGACAGTTTCCAAAAAGACAAGACTTTCGCTGCGAGACTGTTTCCAAAAAGACAAGACTTTCGCTTCGAGACTGTTTCAAAAAGTCAAGAAATGATCTCGAGACCGAGACCAAGACAGTGGGGTCCGAGACATAAAAAAACCTGTCTCGAGACCGACACAGTGTCTCGAGACAATACAACTCTGGTATATACTAGTCTGCAAGTGACTGGTTATCGGCAACAGAACGAAAATCAAAATCACAATTTTGAACGTACACAAATAAAATTCTAATATGTATACACTGAATACATCAAAATATGAGAACACGACACAGTGTTCGTACATAATAAACAGTTTCAAACATGCAACAGTAACATACCATAGAGCTGTTACAATATCATGAAATCTAAATTTTACTACAGCATGTCATACATTTAAACTGATGTCGAAAAGCACCGGTCCTTGGTAAGGCTGGTAAAGCAATTATGGTCCACAGCATCAGACAGTTTGAGAAACACTGACATTGACAATCTCTAGAAGCAATACTCTGTTCAGTGTCCATCGATGAAATTGTTGAAATGTACACACCAAAACAGCAAAGATTCAAACCAAAACTCCAAATCAAACGATCTACATGTATATGGCCATCCAGTAATCAAGTCTTGAATTCAATATTAAAATTGCATATAGTTAGAAAATTATTTTTTAAAATAATGCATGAACTTGTCATGTATTCATCAGATGCTTAATAATCCAATTACCAAGACAGAGACATCGAAACTAAGACATTTGTGTCCAGTTGGGTTAAGACTATGAACAAGATTTTGAGCTAAATCTCTCATTTCCAAAGAACAGTCAGAAACTTCTGAATCTTCGCTTGTGGAATGACTCTAGTTGAGCCTTTATTTCATGGCCTCACAAACCGACTGGAAAAAAAGCAACACAATCATTTTTTAATAATAATGATGATAATAATAATAATATATCAGATATTTGTTTATTGTATTAACAACAGACATAACACTGTAGGTGTACATAGAAAAGCTAAATAGTATAGTATAATATAATAATTATAAAGTAATAGCTTAGTAAGAGTTAAGGAATAACATTCAAGATATAAAGTTTCGTGAGTCTTTGTCGAGAAGGTTAAAGTTATGTGGTCTGACCCTAAGAAAATATGGGGTGAAATGTTGGTTGGGGGAAAGGCATCTGAGTGAATGATTCTCATTTAAGAGAACAGCTTTGAATAGCAAAGTGTCTGCTTCATTAGGAAGAACATTTGTGGAAGAGGAATCTGTGTGAGTAAATCCAGAGCATTTTAGTCTTTTCATCAGTCGTTCTAGGCGGGATTTGTCCTTAATAATTAATTAATTCAAACTGCAATGAATGCAGTATAATTACAAGTCATAGTATGAACGGATGATCACTAGTTATTACAGGAGTCGAATTTAACTGCAGGGCAGCAGCCATGCAAGGCATACCACTATCAACCGCATGCTATACTGTTCCCAAGTATGGTGGGGCTTCGCCAGTAAGCAGGAACTTGACTCTGAGCGCGCTGGTCCGCAAGTTGGTACGCCTTGGTTTCCTACCTAAATCTTTCCCCACCTTTGAGGAGCTTTGCAAAAAGCTGATATAGACCTCTTTAGAAACATCTTAACAAATACTAGCCACGCCCTCCACGACCTTCTCCCTCTGTCAATTGCACTGGTCATGACCTGCGCCCACGCTCACATAACCGTGTTCTCCCTAGATTTGATTCCCTTACCAGGCGTGGCTTCTTAGCTAGGATGTTGTACAGTTAGACACCTGTTTTCTACTTGACTTAATTTTCTTCTAATTATTGTTTTCTTTGTACATAAATTGTTTCTGACTTTGTATGTAAAGCGCTGAGCGTTTGCTTGCATTCAATAAAGAACATTCTTACTTCTTACTTACTTACTTATTTACTTACAATGTACAGATCAACACACTGTTTCAAAAATTCAAATCAAAAGGCCATCCAGTAATTTGTCCTACTGCTCATTTAATCAACGCCATCTGGTGAATGAAAGGCCGAGTCGACCTTTGGGAGGGTAGCGGGAATCGATCCCGCATTGATGCTGATCTACTGCTCTTCGTGCCAGAGTGGTACCGTTACCCTAAACCCGTCTTATAATAAAAGTCATTAAGATTTCTAATCATCATTAGTATTAATAGAATGCATTTTATAAGTGCCACAACAATAGTGGCACAAAGCAATTGTGAATGATGAACTTGCTCAGTCCATACACAGTAATGTAATGTAACTGAACATTTAAATATAACCCTTTAAAGATAATTATCTACTCAGAGCACTCTCTGTGCTATCCTATATGATGTTATGGAATGCCCTTCCCTTCACTTTGCATGAGACTTTCCTTTCTGGATCATTGTCTTCATCTCTCTCTCTCTCTCTCCTTAAAACCTATTTCTTCTCTCGGGGTTCTCGCACTGGGAGCGCTACTGAATGGCCTCGGTTGTGAGCGGCGCTATATAAATTACTAATTACATTACATTAAGTGTCATTACGAAAGAATATATTACATCAGTATTCATCTCAGAGGAGGAGGATTGAACCCATACTCTCTGCACTACAATACAAGCACTCATCCTATCAGCTCCTATGTCCCATGAAATGTGATTTGTCCTGATTGAACCTCAATTGATCTCAACCAACCTCCCAAAAAGTTATGATGGCTTGTAGATAAATTGGCTTTTGCGCCGGAGTTCGGTCCTTTCGAAGATCAGGTTCTGATTCTGCGCCAGTCGCTGTTCCAGTTGCTGGACCCGGGCCGTGTTGTTGTCCCTCTGGACGTTTTCCATCTCCTCCTGGAGCTCATCCGTCTCATCTCGCAGGAACTGGATCGTCGTGTACATCTCGTCATTTTGCTCCTGTTTCAGTGGAAATACAAAAAGTTCGAGTTCTAGGCAATCTAATGTAATATACGTTAAGATCAGGAAGTTATTTCAAAAAAAGAATATAAGTAGTTTCAGTTTAGTGACACTGTGTGATAACAAAGATCATTAGCGTCGCCCTCCTCTTTCATCCAGGCTTGGAACTGGCACTGCCAAATACGAGCAATGGCGGAGTCAGGAACACTAGAAATGTAGGCCTAGCTAAAGAGATGATGTAACATAAAATCAGGCATATCATGTAATCTTACGGAGTACTTCGTCCTTCCCATCCAAGTCTGCAGATTCACATTATTAATAATTTTATTTCAGTTATATATTAGATTCACATTATTAATAATTTTATTTCAGTTATATATTAGATTCACATTATTAATAATTTTATTTCAGTTATATATTAGATTCACATTATTAATAATTTTATTTCAGTTATATATTAGATTCACATTATTAATAATTTTATTTCAGTTATATATTAGATTCACATTATTAATAATTTTATTTCAGTTATATATTAGATTCACATTATTAATAATTTTATTTCAGTTATATATAAGCAGAAATGAGGAATTTTCAAATTGAAACGTACCTTTGGATTTGTTATAGAAATATGGACAAGGAGGGATGCCAGTTCTAGAGGCTCACTGTGGTCATTCTTTAGCTGTATCGACCTATAGCCTTTTAACACATAAAGCAGCAACCTGTTAGCAAATGTTATAGTCTCAATGAGAAGCCAACTCATCAATAATATATAGATCTAAATATGCATAACACCTTTGCTATAGAAGTTACTGATTGCAATTACAAGAGTTACAAATTTCTTTCAATAATAAAGTTCAGTCTTTTTATTGATTTGATTTTTTTATATTTCATCATAGGTCATGAAACTGTTGAGGCTATACAGTATACAGCATCAATATTAACACTTACTAAAAAGTGGCACAACAAAATTCCTACTTTTACATCATTATGTAATCTAAGTACAGTTAACATTGTTAAACCTAACTTGGCAAGAAACGCTAATTAATTCAGAGGGTCATAACTAACTTGGATAAAAAATACTAATACATGAAATAACGTAACATAATAAAAGGCTAGATAAAAATCTATGGCAAACAGTTAAAGATTTCAGACGGTGGATATCAATAATACGCAATTGCTCAGCATGTTCAACTTCTGCCGTGCGCAGTAAATGAATTGATCGATCAATTAATAAATGACATAATCAGCTTAACAACCAATCCAAATGCATAAAACAAAACTGAACAAACGATCAGTTCATAAATCAATCAATCAATGGTGAACAATGAACCTGTCCTGAGGCATCTGATTGGGTAGACTGCCTGGCCGAGGAAGTTGCTGTCACTGAACATATCAAAGTCTAGAACACAGAAACGAATGAGAGCCATGTCCGGATTGACAATGTCGAAGACAAACTCTTCATTCCAAACGGGATTCAGACCATTGTCCACTGCAAAACCAGACAGAAAAAGAATTCATCATTGTTCCCAATGCATTCATTCAGAGCATTAAATCATAAATCAGTCTTTCTCCAAGACAGTAGCACCGAGTGGTACTCAGAGGTGCTCCTCACCCAAGACCCAATCAACTGACAAATGATTCATTTGCTGACTTATGCACAGACTAATCGTGAGAAGTGGTGGCCAATTGGTAGAGCGCTCACCCTGTAACACTGAGAGTATGGATTCGGGCGCCCTCCTCCCTTAAGATAGGAACCTTGAGAAAGTCCTTGAATTGCAGTTGTTCATTGCCATCGACTGATGCTTGGCCATTAGATAGTGGTGCTTAATAAATGCTTAATAATAATATAATAATAACAATAACATTACATAACATTACCTTGCTAGATTATTTACTTTGTTATAATACTGCTGCTGCTGCTGCTGCTGCTGCTGCTGCTGCTGCTGCTGCTGCTACTACTACTACTACTACTACTACTACTACTACTACTACTACTACTACTACTACTACTACTACTACTACTACTACTACTACTACTACTAATAATAATATATAATTTCGTTTATTGAAAATAGTAAGATGACAGACTAACTTTTTACATAGGAAAAAAGGGATAAAGCTATATTAATGTTATCGTCAGATGTCAGTACGACAATGAACCGATGGATTGGATTGAGTTGCGGACTATCTCTTTGATATTGACTTAAAGAGCACACGGGGATGAAGCTACAATCGTCTTTATTTGGCAGTTCAAAGTCACGAGGTCTTTGGCGCAGTGCATAGCTGTCACTGGAAAAAGGCTGTGTAGAACATAATAATAAAAATAATAATAATAAATGCAAGTTCATAATAATAATTCCTTTAAAGACTGAAGTGGTGACTGAATGTTGAATGGATTGAATGATGGATAGGCT
Organism: Aporrectodea caliginosa; assembly: GCA_020284085.1. NCBI lineage: Eukaryota > Metazoa > Annelida > Clitellata > Crassiclitellata > Lumbricidae > Aporrectodea > Aporrectodea caliginosa. The sequence goes on along the minus strand of JACEVL010000427.1, from coordinate 781,994 downwards.
GACAGAATTAAAACAGTAATTAATGCTACCTTTTGTACAGGTCTTGAACTTGTTTTTGCTGTCATATGTGCAGCCAAATACTTCAACTTCGACGTAAGAACAGGCGATGCCACGACCCTCTTTTAAGACATGACGTGCACCAATTATCTGGAAATTAATAACCAAACATCTAATAAGAAACTGAATTGCAACTAAAACTGACTCATTTATCTACCCCTCAAAGTTTATCAGCTGAAAACTAATTGGATCTCATGTAAAATGCTATCCCTATCTCTACTTTTTGAAAGTCTGATGAATCATGTGTACCTTGGATTTAAGAATACTAATAAAAATAATTCATTTCAATTCGAGGCTTTTAATCACGTTTAACCCAAAGGAATGTTCTTATGGTAAGTTTGTGTTTCAGTCATATGACAAATCTACCTATTAACACTAAATTATAGTAATACTACATTGCAAAACAGGTTTTGGTAAAGTTCTGATAGGAAAGAGATCCTTCAAATAACACAAAACTGGACTCAACTGGGGTTTAAAAGAACTATCTGATCAACTTAGTTAAGATTTACATCTGTTAGGGTCTCTTTCTCAAATGGAAAGCTAACCGTGAGAGAAATGGTGACAGGGTCAACTTCTGTGAGGGTCTGTTTCTCAAATGGATTGAACTCGGACTGGGTCATGCAGGTCGGTTTGAGAACATAACCACAACGTCCATTCATTGCAAAGAGTCCTTCGTTCAGCTGCATTGAAAGATCTAAAACACGAAATGAACCATATCAATATCAATTCATTCACCTACTAAAGGCTTCCATCAATCTATTCTTCAAGCAACCAATCCAACAAATCAATCAGTTCATCAATTACCTAACAATGAAATTAGTCAACTGATTAAATGATCAATAAAATTATATCAATTGAAATATTGATCAACTGATAGATAAATCCAACATTCAAGAATTCCATCAATCCTGTATTTCACGTGAGGACTGAATACTTGTTTATCATCATAAGATAAAAGATAATTATAATAATTACATTAAATACTAACGATCAACAGGAAGCAAAGGTGACAATCACGTTACAAGAAGTGAGAAATGGAAATTCAGAACAGCCAATCATCATAATTCATTTCTATATATAGTTTGTGTGAGATTTGAAATGTTTTCAATTGTTAGACAGAAAGACATTCCCTCAGCAGGTAAAAAATTAGTTTAGGAGTATATCTCTGTAAGTCCTGACAATTATCTTAAATTCTTAATTAATTACCAGGTGTTTGGTAATTGAGGGACACCAACTGGCAGCCGCTGTTCCACATCTGGATCGGGTCGTAGTTGGACGAGTCGATTCGCTGGCCCTTTGGGTAGACACGGATGAGGTGGCGCTGGTTGAGACGCATCAGATTCTCACAGCGCTCCTTACTGACGAACCGAGCCATGTGGGTCTCAGCCAATGAAAACATATCTGTGTGGGAAGGCCTCTCGCTCACGGATAGCGCTTCAAAAGCAGAGAAAAAAAATGGAAAGATTAAACACATGGCTGACCATTCCTATTGTCATATTTACAGTTCAGAGAAATGGTGCTATATAAATTGATAGATACGATACAATACAAATGGCCTTTGACTCTTTACCTATTTTTTCAAATTGTGTAATAAAAGTTTAAAGTTCATTACCTTACCAGTTACCTTAAGAATTGATTATATTGCCATCGTTTTCATCATAACATTTGGTTTAGAATAATTATCCTAACCCAGCAGTAGAATATAATTGGGGCTCTTCAACATGCCAGTCAATATATTCAGACGACTTATATGGCACCTCTCAAAGACACATACTCCTCAGAGGCGCTCCCAGCCCAACCGCAATGAAAGAGAACAGTTTCAGATTATTATTATATTCGTTTAATACGAAAACCAGTTGACACACCGCAACAGGGGAAAATGCTTGTGAAACGTGGAAAAATCCCTGGATAAAAACAGACAGATGTGAATGGAGGTCATTCAAGGTCATTCTGAGGAACTGATCAGCAGAACCAAATGAATTCCTTTTTCCATTTATGGACTGAAGGGTAGCACCATAAGCAGTTGGCTGCAATACACATTTCCCTTCTATTACTATGCACAAAGCCAACACAACAAGTCTGTCTGGTTCCTACATGCAGTGACTTATATCAACACAACAAAACAATTCCTACATCATGACCTGCAATGTAACACTGCATGCACGCAATGTATGGTAACCTAGATCTACAGTTCTTTCAGCTGTGTACCCAGAAAGGCAGAGACACCCAGGGCAGAATTATTATTTAACTAAACGAAGTGCAATCTCCAGACCTTTGTCGATGTCTAGTGGTATTGGAATGCAGTAGACAATTAGGTCTGACAGTTCCTGCGCAATTTTCATGATCGTCTCCACGATTTTCCTTTCCTCTGTCTAAAAGAAAACAAACAGAAGGATACTATATATAATAATAAATAATAATAATCTTTTCTTTATTAAGCGCCTGGCAAACGCACTGCGCTGTACATTTACATGTTATGCAATTTAAATCTTAACTACTAACAGAACAGACAGCCTGCAATACAACAGTGCTAATAGCAGCCTACAAAGCATATCCGCCCTACGGAACTCGAACTCGGTACCTCTCGCTCTCCATGCCAGCGTGTTATCCAATGCGCTATCGGGCCCCCCGAGTTGAGTTGATTGTCAACTTTGAGTAGCACACATACATTTCCACATCAGACGAAAATGCCCATTAAACTTGCTGTATAGAAAATAAACAGTCTATTCCAAAAGGCTTATTTCTCTAAAAAAAAGAAATTGAATTTAAATTGAATATTATTATAAAAGCAAATAAAGAAATAAAAGAAGGAGTGACTGTTAAAATAAATAATGAATGGACCATATTTTCAGGCAGTATATATAAGTAACTAACGATTTTTGAAGCATTGTTGATGCTCTCATTCAGAGCACAGAGCCACTGTTCCAACTCCTCGTCACACGGAGCCGCTATTTCACGTGATGGAGCATTGAGATAAGAAATTCGGAAGATAGAATACGGCGTTTTCTTTGTTCTGGGCACTCGACCTGATCAAAACGTAAGGTGGTGCAAATGCAGTTAGAGAATCTCATTCATTCATTCAAAAATTTATATAGCACCCCTTCACGGTAACTACGTACTCAGAAGCGCTTCCAACTCCAGCTCTGCCAAAAAAGTAAGTTTTCATATGGCTATAAAAGTATCACTTCTTCGGAGTTCCCAATGCTCACCCAAACCACATTTAACCACTGAGTATCAGTACATGATCTACGGAACAGGCGAAGCTCCCGAGGAAGGCCATTACAAACCCTAGGGCATATCACAGAGAATGCGCGGTTCTGCATAGCTGCTATGCGGGCAAACAGGACCACCAGAACCACCCTGTCAGCAGAGTGATGGGCGCGATTACCCTGGGGCCCTGATACCAGCTGACAGAGGTTTATTAGGTAGGCTGGTGCAAGGCCAAGTTGGCATCGCCAGACCAGACTGACAACTCTATATTCGATGCGCTGTCGGACAGGAAGCCAATGCTGTATCTCCAACATATGCCTCTCATGTGGCAGGTACAAACTGACGTGTGAAGACATCTGGCAGAGTTGGGAGTTTGAACCACGCAAAGTGTATGTGGCAGGTATGTTCTGTAGAAACACTTGAACTATTTAACGACTAGAGTCTACTAAAAGTGACAGGGAAACCAATGCAACTCTTCATTAAAGCGTTAATACCCTATCACAAACTCATTAGATTAACGACATTTATTTCACAACAGAGCCACGTACCGATGGTGATTCCGCGTGCCATTAGATCGAAAGATCCCTGCTGTAGATTTCCAAGCGGATGTGAGTCCTCCTTTTCCACCTCAGCATTCACCTCTTCCACATACTGGACCGGAAACCAACAGCTCTTTTTCCCACCATAGCTGCCTTTCCACCTGCACAGATGCAAATTGGAAGTGCAATTACAACAGAGCAATTTCTAAAGTTTTTAGTCTTTCAGAATCATCATGCACTTGGCTATCAGTCAGAAAAATGGTCAGTAATTGTGAATTGAACAGAGTAAGTTCCAAACAACTAAACTTCGGAGCAAGAGTTGAAGACTTGTGGAATAGTTTAGATGATAATATCGTCTCAGTGGAAACTATCACAGGCTCACAGCATTTAAGAGGGAGCTAGGAAGGATGGACTATTACGCATTCTAGTTTACTTGAAGTGGTTCTAACACAGATTAAACGTCCTCTGTTGTGCTATTTAAGTCAGCAGTAACTTTGTGTAAGGAACCAGTTTTAATGCATAAACTAAGTAAGTAAGCATACTCTTTATTGTACCAATTGCAGAGCTGCACTTTGGTGTGCATATGCAATTGCATGATGGCCAAGACAATGCATAATGGCCAAGATAAGTCAGGTCAGCTTCCCAAAAATCGGACATTCATGTAAAGTAAAAACTATTATTATTATTATTATTAAATAAATTTGTAACGCGCGCAAGGTCACACCGAAATGTGAATCTGAGGCACGGATAGTCAGCCGCCAGGTGAAGATGCACTTAGATTTCTAAATCCTTGAAAGCCAAGGAGAAATAGTGAGTTTTGAGCCGCTTTTTGAAGGAAGGAAGTGAAGTTGAGCTACGAAGAGAGAGTGGTAGTCGATTCCATTCCTTTGGAGCAGAGGCGTGGAATGCACGAGAGCCCATAACTGTTCTGCATCGTGGCTCAGCTAGAAGACATGTACTTGATGATCTCAGGCAACTATATGGTAAGATCGTAATCGTAAACTCGATAGTCACATTTTTGATTCAAGATGATGTAAGGAGGTGCATGGTAAGTCTTGCAAATACAACTGCAAGAAGAGGCAAGGAAAACATGTAGTTATTAGTGAACTCTAGTTCAAGCAATGACGAGAAGTTTCAAACTAGTGCAATATAAATTTGCAAGTACAATTCTCTTTGTCTATCAATGAGGATCATTTATGATGTAGTTTAACACCATGATAGTAGGCATATTTAGTCTTTTATGGTAAGTTAGGCTTCCCTAAACCACAAAAGTGACAGATTTTGTAAATAAAAATGCCGTTAGCAATTGATATAATAAAGGATACACTTAGTTACTTACCATACTTACTGTTCTTTCATATTAATAAACACAATACAACTGTATTTCATATTGCCCTGCTTCTATAGTTCTCAAGTGCACACACGACCATACCACAAAACATCAATGGCTCTGAGCAATACTGAATGAAGCACTTGCTCCAGGCACCTCAACAGTATCATCCGAATGGAGGCTTTAACCCATACTCTGATCATTAGCACTTTAACCGATTGGCTACTGCACCCCATCAAAAGTGCTGCTGCAAATAAAGGCATGACATCAGTAGTCAATTTAAAATCATTTCAACTGAAACAAAAAAATATTGTCAGGTCTTACCATCCGCCATCTTCTTTCTGAACTTCGGTGATAATGGCGTTCTTGCAAAATGACAATTCGTCGTTCTTCATAGCTTTATAGTCGTAAAGCGCTCGAACTCGAGTCTGTGGCTAAACATTTTCAGAATATGCAACTATTATAGGCGCAGACAAAATTTCACTCAATATCAATGTCTGTGTCTCATTGTAGCTTCTCATCTCATAGTACAAGGAATGTTACTTTAACTGATACTTCAAGAATTAAGCTGTCTTTGCCACATGAATTATACTGAAGAGATGCTATTTATCTGGGATGTCCATGAGATCCTTGGGACTGAGATTGCAGCATGACTAAGGTAGTGTTGTGGTAATCTCAAAACCAAAAGCAGACGGTTTCCTTGATCAACTGGATTTCGGTTTCTCCTTATGTATTATAATTGTTGAATGCTATGTGACTCAAAGTGACCATCGCTTGATATGTTGGACTTGGACATCATGATAATGGCGCTAATTCATTAGATTAGATATAACCCTGAGGTATTTTTCTTATGAAAACAGAAAGTTCTTCTTATCATCTTCTGGTGTATTGAAAATGAGATACTAAGTGGAAACGTGCAAAAGATAAGCTCTCAAAAATTAGCCATCCTTGCAAAAGCATCATGGTAAACATTTTTCTGGCTATATACATATTCTATGTTTGGTGGTACCACTTGGCTCAGGATCTGACCATAAGACCATTATATGTGAGACCACAATGAAACCCAAGACAGACACAAGACCCCAGATGCCCTGCATGAGACCAGAAACAAGGCTGAAACATTAGATCACAATCTGTACAAGACAAGATCCAGACAAGACAATAAGGTGATATGCCTTAAGACTGTCTCGTGACCAAGAAGTTCCCATCCAGCATTTCCACAGGTATTAGATGAAACCCATATGTGCTCTGTACGGGTCCAATATGGTCCTATACGAGCTCCATGTGGGATGGCTGGCAGGGTTAAGATCAACACTACATACCTGCTTTTACATTTTTAACAATAATATCAGATAACTAATAAAAATCTGTTGGAATATGATAAACAAAGTCACTCTCATACCTTGAAAGAATTTGGCTCTGCATACGTTTTTCCATAAAGAGATTGCACATCGGGATCCTAAGACAGACAATTTTAATTACATACAGAAAAGAGCAGACTATGACAAACAAGGACATCAAGGAGGAAACAATGGTAAATAAACAGATTACAATAAAACTACTAATTCCACCATTACCAGGCAGTAGCAATAAGGCAATTTTCAAAAATCAGGGACGAGTTATAACTCAGTTTAAAAACAATAACAACATTAATACATTTAACAACAACAGCAACATCAACATATCCAAGTCTCCTCATAATCACATTTTTTATTCAAGACTGATCATCTGACAAAAAGCAATTATTATTTAATAATGATAAGGATAGGAATAAAAGAATATTGACACTAAAAATCAAAAGCACAGTTCAGCCTGGCTGCCAAGGTGGCGTGTGCTGCTACTAGAATGACAAATGAGGAAACAATAGACAATTAACTGGCTATTCTACCTGATAACTGCCATAAGCCTTCAAAACTCCTGGCCCATTACTAGTGCTGTTAGTGCTGTTACCATTCACATAAATCCCTCCTGGGGAGGAGGTTTAAGTGAATGGTAACACTCCGGCACAAAGAGCAGATCAGCATGGACGTGAGATCGATTCCCACTACCCTCCTATAGGTCTACTCAGCCTTCCATTCCCTGGGTTGCATTGGAAAAAATGAGCAGTAGAACATATGGGTGCCTTGCATGGCTGCCAGACAGTTAAATTCTACTCCTGTAATACTGTAATAACTTGTAATCATCCGTTCATACTATGACTTCTAATCATACTGCGGAACTTGTCAGTTTGAATTAATAATAAACATGAATATATAACAAACTAAGAAATTCTTACTCTTACCGACTGCCTTGGACATCGCCTTGTCCAGGTAACAGCAGATAACAGGAGACTACATTCCTCCAACAACATTAATCCACAACCACTCAATGCTTTGCGGAGTCTTTACCACCAAACACAAGATAGACAGAGACAAGCCACTGCAGAAAAACCTACCCAATTATCTTACTTTAAAGAACCATATATAACAAATAATTATGATGATGATGATGAGTTCTCTGCCCGAAGGCAGGTCCATTGGCTTTTACGCCACCCAAGGATGAGATGAGTGAGGTGGTTTCCTGTTGTCTTTCTCACAGACAATTATGGGCGAGCAAATTGTCCAAGGGTTGCTACTCAGTGGCTCAAGGTAGATTCTAACCTGCGACCCTCCGGTTACAAGGCACAGAACCGCTACACCACCGTCCCATATGCAAATAATAAGAAAAAATAATAGTTCTGATGGAAGCTTACAGTGCCCCAATCCTGGAGCAGTTTGTCAGTGAGTGGGTATTTGAGTTTCATCTTCCGATAGAGTGGGTGCTTTTGGTAATGCTCGACAAGTTCCACAAGGCTCTGAAAGACTCCATCACCAAGAGTGTACGTACGATGATCCTGTGTAATGCGACAGTGCTTCACTTTGTGTTCAGCTCTGAAACAAACCAAGACTCAACATCATACACGAGTCCGACATATACCTTGGACACAGCAGCCTATTCGTTAGAGCACTCGCCTTATGACGTGGAGAGTACGGGTTCGAGCCTCCCCTGTGATGGTTCCTGCGTAGGGACCTAGAGCAAGTCCTTCGCTAACAATTCCTCAGCGCCGCTGATAGAAGCTTGGCCATTAGAAAGTGGAGCTCTATAAATGCGTAATGGGTAATAATAAAAAAATTAATACCAGTTAGAAAAACACTCAAAATCTCATTTTAAAAATCAGTTTTTCTTTTCAGAACTGTACCACTGTAACAGAGAACTGAAATAACAGTCTGACATGTATTCAAAATTTGACTCAGCTTCTGAATGTACTCTTTTCGTAACTAAACTTCAGTATTATCTGCTTATTTCTGTGGTTCCAAAGTGTAGCATCATTGAAGTACCAGTTGAAATAAAATACTTATTAAAATGGTACCTGAAACACTATCAAATAACTACATATATAAAACTAAGAATGCAGAGGACACTTTAAATGCTATTATAATACATACAAAGAATGTTAAGAAAGTGAGCAAGTAAGTAGCCTTAATTTGCATCTGACAAGCACACATGCATTAGATTGTATAGAATGATTACATACCTTTTAAAATAAACTATAACAGAAACAGATTGTAAAGTCACACATACACAACTAAATATAACTAAAGATGCATCAGTTAACAAAACTGCTTTTTAACAATTTAGATTTAACAAAAGGTAGCATGAAAGGATGTCCTCTCTTGTGAAGTAAGTACTTGTCCTCACTTGATGCACAACACAGTCTCAATACCTGTCAGGGCGCCATACCGCCAGAGTTTTTACCTGAATGAAATGGCAAACTGTGATGAGTCTTGATCATGTGATACGGAACTTCTTTGGCGTATCAGAAAGACGCCGTCAACAGGCATTCGACAGAGTTTATCCTCTGCCTCATCTCGACTCAGTCTAGAGTAAAACCACCTGATGATGAAAAATACCAAAAATAGTTTAGCAGTACTACCTTTATGTTATATATTCAAACATTTATATAGCAACACTAGAAATTCAGTAGAAGCAGTCAATTTCAACACAACAACTATTGACAGAATTAGTAATATTAGTAAAAGTAATAATCAATCTATCAATCAGTTTTATTGATCCAGTTCATTGTAACAAAACAAGTGTTGAACATAAACATTCAATATACAATCAAGCAATGACGTGAAGTAACAACTTTTATTACACATGTTAAATATGAAATCTAGAGCAGAAGGCACACATAGAAGGGAGAAATTCCCGCTGGGTGAGGTATTGAAAGTGAATGACTTAGGAACGATTATGTATAAGAGTGAAAAGCCTTAGTAATGACAAATACAAAATTATTATTATTCAGTGTTTATCTTTTAATAGTATTATTAATATTTAGCACTATAGTTAGTAGTTACTTAGTATTTATTTGTTCATAATGTTCATAATAGTAGTCTTGTTTAAGATTTATGTTCGAATTTCTTCCTTCAACCATTTATGCAAACTAACCAGCATAACACTGCTGTTCTAGTGCGCAACGTTTTTTGTTGACAATGTAACAGGACGAGCTAAAAAGTCTCTCACACGGAACTGAAGTGGCAGGTATACACAGAACAGTTTGGGTGGTCTTCGATTAATCGTTAAAAATAAATTTAATAGTTAAAATTAAATAACGATTAATCGTTAAAATTAATTAACGATTAATCGATTAATTAATCGTTAAAATTAATTAACGATTAATCGATTAATTAATCGTTAAAATTAATTAACGATTAATCGATTAATTAATCGTCAACTTCCGCAGCCCTAGTGTTGATGGCTAAGTAAAGTATTCTCGATGATGAACATACGGTTGGTCAATATGTGTTGGTTTTGCTGGAGCTGGTTGGTTGAGGACCTGACTGAATCCTCGGCTGTTGAGGGGATATCTCTGGTGGAAGGAGATGAGGTCAGAGATGCTGTCGAAGAGTTTCTCCGTCAGGTAGAACTTCAACTGGCTGCCTTCCTGCTTTCGCTGGATACGACAGTGGTTCTTAGCGGAACCACTGTGACTGAAACAATGAATAATAATAATATTCGTTTATTAATTCAAACTGACAAGCATGCAGTAAGATCACATGATATAGCAGTAACAGATGATAATAAATTTAGCAGGAGTTGAATTTAAATGTATGGCAGACTGCTAGGTGCCATCTGTCCTACTGCTCATGAACAACCAAATGACACTTCTGAGTTTGCAAAGAGAACTGATTTCACTGAGAGGCAAACTGTTCAAAGCTCAAGTGACCAGTTTCAGATTAGAGTTCTGAAGATGCATAACTCTGAAATGTTTCGAAGGTCAAATCGAAATATGCTGACTGGGAAACCAATGCAGTTTGTCATTAAAGTGTAAAAGCAATTAAAACAAAAGAAAGCAAATAAGTCATCCAGAAAAATGGTTGGTAATGGCTTACAGAAATGAGAGACTGAATTCTCCTTTATCTATATATGTGTCGCTCTTTCGTATGAGAAACGTTCCATCTCCAAGATGTCTATGTTCCAGGAGAGTCTTCTCTGCTTCCTCCCGCTTTATCTGTCCGTGGTACCAGACTTTGCCCTCATATCGCTCCTCATCACCCGAGTCCCCCTGCCGTCAAAATAAAGGAAACATCCATTAGAAGCAACAAAAAACAACCAAGAGTCATCCAGTTGGTTAGGGACAGGAATGCAGAGCTCCATGGTACATTGTCGGCATATCAGCTGTCAAAGCTTGTAGCATGAAGATCTTGTATGTGATCCTATCCTTAGCTGTAAGGCAGTGCAGTGTCTCTCAGGTGTATCTTGAAACTGCTACATTGTCTTTCTTATGGGATCTTTGAAATGAAGTGCAGTAACAACTTGTGACATGAACTCCTTAGCCTCTCGTTGCCTCTTTTCTGCAAGTGCTTGAAGACCATATTGTTCGATCATAGTTTCATTGCGTTAGGTTTTTACAGAGTGAAAATATCTTTTTCTAACTGAAGTTATGCTCGTTTGATTCTTTCATTAGTATCTATATTATAATCCAAAGTCTGATTATTCTGTCCTTCCGTATGTTTGTCTGTCCTGCTAAAGGCTCCGAAACGGAACGCTTTAGCGATTTGATCAAATTTACAAAACATTATTACGCCGCGTCTAGGTCAACGCGACTATTTTCAGCTCGCAATTTTATTTAAACGCCGATATATGGCCATTTTAAATTTTCAACTTTTTCGACGAGACTATTTCAATACCGGCCATAGTATTGCCATTTTTCCACGTCACGAAGGCTTATATTAATATGCAATCTTACGTCACGCGAATTATCTAGGTCAACGCTCTGATTCGCAACCAATCACGATGACCGTTGATTTCAAATCAGAAGTGGTCACGCCCACGGCTGAATTTATAGGTCATTGGACTTAAAAATTCGCCAATGCAACACTTTAGGTAATCGAAATTTTTAACGAACGTTTTCATTTGAATTTCTACAGATCTCAACCCAACTTCATTTCAACTCAAAATTTACTTTAAATTCCGATATTTGCACATTTTAAGTTTCGATGTGGTCATAGTGTGTTTCAATGCCATTGAAATCTAGCTATGCAGGAGTATATATTGCGTAGAGTTGCAGTTAAACAATTTCAAGCCAGCGTGTAAATTCGCCAGAAAAATGTGCACATCGTTAAGTTCAAATTCACGGGCGCTGACGAAGATGTCGTTAAATTCAAATACACGGGCGCTGAGGAAAATCCGGGCGAACGCCGGGTAAAAACTGCTAGTAGAGTGATAAAATGGAATAAAAAGTTTCGGAATATTTGTGTCATCAAAGTCCTCAGCAAACATTACTTGATTATAATAGTGCAATTTTGATAGGCAATAAAGGGCTATATTCTGTATCAAATAAAAAAACCGCATAAAAATCGGATTACTACTTTGCAAGTTATGGCAAATTCACAAGCAACTGCTGAATTGAAGAATATTCTATATTTTGACCCGTCTCGCCTATTTTATCTTCTAGCTCAGTATCTAGGAAGTGACAAGCGACGGGTTTTGAGCCCAGGCATCAGATAATAGAATGCCATCTCTCAACTGTGGCTGGGAATAATGTTCAACTACAGTAACCATAGCTACATCTCTGTAAACAAACCTGCATGGGCAATCTGGAATCAGACTCTCCTTTCTCCTCATCATCCACTTCAGTTTCTTCCGTGTAGTAAAGCGCACTTGACGTCAGGATGAAAAAGTGCGGCTTCCATACCTGAATTCGACAAGTCATTCATATAAAACAAACTGGTCACAAAAGCAGTTTCCTTTCAAATTCAAATTTATTAGAATCGATTCCATGAACAGTGAACACAATGTACACGTAAGAATACAGTCATAAACAGTTGTCATTTCGTAAGTGTCATTAATAAGTTACAGGAGTTGAAGACGTCACAGTCTAACAAGTTAAGTAGTAAAAATCTATTCATGAGGAGAAGAAGCCCAGGGGGCTTATCTAGTCTTCCCTACTATGATAGGACAAATTGATTGGACTTGAAGGGGAATATGAGTCAGTTCAAGTAACTTTTTCTTTTATTATACAGTTTCTTTTATTCATCCTGAAAGACCGGCATCTGCTGTTACCAGTCATCAGGTCTACGTAAGAGACGTTTCAGAGGGACCGACCAATTCTCCGTCCCAATATCAAATCAAGTCTGCAAGGGTCAGGTTGTTTGGTCAGTTTCAGCGTACGTTCAGGCCCGTAGCCAGAGTCAAATTCAAGACGAGGCAAATCCACCTCCAATTCCCGTTCTTTGACCTCCGCTCCCATCCTCTCCGCTTTCATATCCTCACCTCAGTGCATATTAAATCTGTTAAAATTTTTAACAGATTTGGACTACTGGGACAAAGTCTGCCCCGACTGTACTTTAATGTAAACTAACATCAGTGGCGTAACTATAGGGGTTCGTGCGCCCGAAGGGCAAGACTTTCCGGAAAATTTTCTTTCTTAGTTCCGCCAAAATTTCTAATGACCTTTTTTTTTAGAAGATGCCATAATCTAATTACTCTTTACATGATATTTGTTTTAATTCTCATGTCGAATTACACCGAGGCACTCGCCTCGTCTTGCCTCTTACTGGCTACGGGCCTGCGTACGTTTGTACATATCTATCTGGAATTTTAAAAGGCGCATTTTAGGAACCCTCAAAAGCACTTAGAACATGGCTGTACAAGGCATCAGAACTGTGTTCTGAGAAAGGAAGACCACGAAAGTCTATGTCGCTGAACAAAGGAGACAATCTGTTAATGGACACCAGCAAATGTTGTGATGTTGCCTAAAGTTCTGTGTTGACTGATGCTATCTTATGGTATAAATAATGATGTGAAATGTTATGTGATGCTATTTGATATTATGTGATGCCATTTCCTCCCATTGGTCGTTATTATCTCTTCTTGTTTTAACTCTCACCTTGTCAAAGGGATCTTCCAAGAAGAGAATTCCTGATTTCAATGAAGAACTCAAATCCACATTTCCTAGAAGGGAAAACACAACAAAAGATGTCACAGCACCATCAAATTTACTTATAAATTTACTTCTTTTCTACTGCATTTTAATTCATGTCACAGTCTGTCATATTGTAACAATAATAATGAGCTTTCTTACATGTATACAACTTTAAATTGGACCACACCGTGCAATGTAAAAAATACCTTCATCTGTAACTTGCCCTATACCAAAACAAAACAAAATGTTGGTAAATTATCTTTTCATAAACTTATATTGCTCCAGTATACTTGCTTCAGGCAGATCACCTGACAGCACTAAACAGATATTTTATGTATGCCTTGTTCAAGTCCAAGACTAGCGATCGCTTTGGGATTGAGGCAACCAATCAGCCACCACAGATTGAAAACCACAGAAATTAAGCCCAATGCATCCCATGCAGGCGTATATGTTACAGGGAATGTGTATAATCAGGGAATATATGTATATACCCTGAAACTTCAGGGTATGTGTATAAACAGGGTATGGGTATATGCCCTGAAAATTTAGGGTTAGGGTTAGAGGATTATGGTTAGGGGTCATGGTTAAGGTTATGGGGTTAGGGTGAGTGTTAGGGTTGATTACCCGCCTTCCTCGTTTCTCCCATATTTCGACTTTCATGACTGAAGACCTTCATTGGCTTCCTTTAACTGCTCGGATTCAGTTTAAGATTCTCTTTCTTACGTGTAAAATGTTTTTGGGTCAAGTGCCACGCTACCTCTGTGATCTATCAGACAGCCTATCTCAGCTACCTCTGGACGTCCTCTCCGCTCTTTAGACCACCATGACCTTCTAGTTCCTCGGTCTCGGACTGCCACAGCACAGCATCGTGCCTATGCCTCCGTTGGACCTTTGCTGTGGAATGACCTTCCTCCTTTAACTCGTGCTGTGATGTTATATGGGGGCACTACTGTTTCTGCTCGTTCTCTTAAGACTTTTCTTTTTTCGAGGGCCCTTCGCACTGGAAGTGCCTCTGATTAGGTTGTACTGTGAGAGGCGCTTTATAAATCCATAAATAGAATAGAATAGAATAGAATAGAATAGAATAGATATACATGAAATATACACATACCCTGATTATACACATTCCTAGGTATATGCATATTCCCTGATTATACACATTCCCTGTAACATATACATGACATTTTCTAACCATCTTCCGAGCGGCCGTTTTCCCTCGATGATGCACTTTCCTTTCGCACTGTCTCAAACGATGATTGGGGTGGAGACATCGGTGAGCGAGCGCTTCCATCATCTCGAATTTTCTTGTGCTGCCATTTGAGAAGAAAATTACTTCTTAGGTTATTTATCATAAGTTTTTTTTGCATTAAAGATGTAATATTCAACCAAACATATCATTTCGTTCACTCAACGAAATACTGAAACTAGAAATCATTTACTTTAATCAACGAAATACTGAAACTAGAATTAAACAAAATGTAAGCAATGCAAACACAACAATCGACTTTGCTGTATTTGACAGCAGATTAACAGCACATAGGTAGCAGACAGTCTGCAGCTATGACAGATACATGGCAGATATATGGCAGCTATGACAGCATATAGCAGCAAGTAGATAGCAGACAGACAGCACATATATAGGAGACAGCCTGCAGCTATGATGCATAGTCATTACTTGCATTGCAGTATTGCTAAGACCTGTAAGGGGTCATTGCATAATTACGTAACGCCGAAAATGACCGTTTTAGACCCACACCCACCCACCCACCCTGTAACGCTTCGTAACGTTTCCCTAGACCCACCCACCCACCCTCCCCAGCGTTACGTAATTATTGGTACGAAAAATCATTTTAGATTTACTATCTGAAAGCGCAAATAATTCATATTTGATAGCGATTTTTATATGGTATGTGAATTTGACAGTTGGCCTAAAATAGACAATGTTTTATTTATATAAATGACAGTGTTGTTTGAAATGCAATTTTTTAACGTTTTACATGAGAGTTAAAAGTTTTACAAACAGCTGATAAGTGTCACGGACTAACTTGCTTATTAAAAATTAATCAAAAGTAAGATGAACTAATTAGCCTATTTGCTTGGTCTTAGCACTTCGATAATTATTAATACAAATATCACCCAGTTTTTGTCGGGCATCAATTTTAAACGTTTGAAATTCGTGAACACAAAGTAAAATATGCTTTAAAGGGGCCGTCCATAAAGTACGTCACGCTCCAGGGGGGGAGGGGGTTTAAGAAAGTGTGACAGTTTGTGACAGGGGGAGGGGTCAGGCCATGTGTGACGTCACACATTTATTTTTAGTTTTTATTTATAATTTATTTTTTATTTTTTTAGTAGAATTTCATAGCTTCAAAAATAATTTTCAAAAATTTTCTGAAACATTTGAATTAGTTTTATGTCAAAATAGCATGAAATGCATATCTCCTGAATGTGTTTTTCACGATTCCTCTCGCTAGGAGCGCTAGTAATAATGCTGTTGCGAAGCCTTGTTTATGTATTAGCCTTGCTTTCGGAAGTATTATTATTTCACTGTTCGAAAGTGTGATGTACTTTAGGGGGGGTGTCCGAGTTTTGTGACAGTTTGTGACAGGGGGGAGGGGGGAAAATGGTCAAAAATAGCGTGACGTACTTTATGGACGGCCCCAAAGTGGTTGTTCGAGGTCCGGAATCCAAGGAGAATTACCACGTTGTTCCCACGGTAAAACTATGAAAGATCCAAACAATTCTAACAGCGATTTCCAGGTTAAACAAACAAATGTTGAGATGAACTTCCGCTGGTGCCTGCTACCGGGTCTTCCTCGGCTACTTCGGCACCAGGCCCTGTCGGTATTGGATCCTTCGGCGGCAGTTTATTAAACACTAACTTACTTAGTGTTGATTTATACTATTGCGTATTTTAGTTAAGTTTTAAATCAATGGCACGAAGTTTGAACTTCGATCACATCGTGTCTAAGGTGTCATTCGATATTAATTTAAAATTCATTTACAACTAAACTTTTGGTAAAAGCGTTACGTAACGTTCAGCTCGACCCACCCACCCACCTTCGTAACGTCTCGTAACGTTTTCAAGGACCCCACCCACCCACCCTGGAGCGTTACGTAATTATGCAATGACCCCTAACCGAAATACTAATAGCTAAGACCTGTTACCTTGATCATAATTGCTAAGACCTGTTACCTGGATAATTGCTAAGACCTGTTATCTTGATCATAATTACTAAGACTTGTTATCTTGGTAACAACTGATAAGACCTGTTACCTTGATCATAATTAACATAACATAACATAACAAGGGTTTTAAGTGGTTCAGAAGACGTTTAGTCTGTGTTAGAACCACTGCAATTAACCTGGAACATGATTAATAGCCCAATTTGCCTAGCTTCTTCTTAAAAGCTGTGATAGTGTCCACTGAGACAGTACTATCATCCAAACTATTCCACAAATCTACAACTCTTGCACTGAAGAATTTCTGCCCTAATGTCCCTTTTGGTTTCTTAAATAATTTATACCTATGTCCCCGAGTTGCCTTGTTTGGTGCTAATTCAAAAAACTTCTCCTTCTGCACTGCCTCCTTGTAACGATTCCCTTTGTATTAATACAAACATTCTCATCTATTACATGTATAGGCCTATGTAGATATTATAGAAGAGTACACAGACACCAATTAACTGTAGCATTTGTTGTATTAGGCATTAATTAATTGACCGGCGTAGATTGACTGGCGCAGAGCAGTTCAGAGATTTTCTTTAATTAATGGGGTTAACTATTTGAACGTCATGGATACACTACGGCGCTGTAACCATGCCATTGGTTGAATTTAAAAGGATTCACGGTTACCTTAACCGCGCATGCGCACTGAAGCTACAGGTGAGGTGGCAAAGAACCGTTACGGACTTCTTCATCCGTCGTTAGAGAGGATGGACGTTGTGAGACGCTTCTAGTTGCGATCTTAAAGCAATAGAGCGTTGTGAAGTTTTAATAGTCGTAAGTCGATACGGTTACGACTTGAACTATACTCGAGGAGTGTAGGAACAGTGCGGTAGTAACAGATTCTGCCAAAGGAATCTCTAGATCGAGCGAAGTCAAACGTCGTCTCGCTACACACAGGAGTTTAAATCTACGAGCGTTGCTTAAGTTCGCCGTCGGAACTTATTCGAACTGAACGGTGGAATAATCGTACATAGTGGAGTTAACATTGAAGCTTTAAAGTACTGTCTTTATTCTTCATAATTCTTATGCTTTCCTGAGAAGATGTGGATCTACATGAAATTAACTACAGACAGAAAGGATTCGCTTACCGTGTCAACGATCGCCATGATCGTCATCCAACAGTGGTGAAAGCTCTACGCGTATCCGAGGTGAAGACATTTGGAAGTGCACAGAAGTTGCGTCAAATATCTACGTGGGAGGTATTTTAGATTCCCATAATACTTAAGCCCTTAGTTGACTGCGCTGGTCTAAGTAAGGTTAAGTTAGAATATTAAACTATTTCATTAAATTACCCCTAAACTAGATTAAACGAGACCATATTGTAATAATTGACATGTTCATTTAATTATCATTAATATTCAAAACGAACTGAATTGACTTGATTTTATTGGTTGAACTGTATAACATGACACACATTCAACCAATCACGATTGATAGAGACATTAAAGGTAACACGTGTTCACGATCAGGACATACCCTATTATAGTTTAAAAACTATAATATAGGGGACCGTTACACTCCTTTCCAGTAATAATCTTGTAGGCTTCAATTAGGTCTCCTCTGCTCCTCCTTCTCTCCAATGTTGTTAGTCCACACCTCTTCAACCTTTCTTCATATCCCAAATCCTTGTAGCCCCAAATCATTTTTGCACCTTCTCTAGCTTTTCCATGTCCTGTTTCAGGTAGGGACTCCATACCTGAATGCAGTATTCCAACTGAGGCCTAACCAGTGATTTGTATAACCTCAATAGTGTATCCTCGTCTCGGGTGACTATTGCTAAGACCTGTTACCTTGATTATAAATTGCTAAGACCTGTTACCTTTATCGTAATTGCTAAGGCCTGTTACCTTGATTATAAATTTCTAAGATCTGTTACCTTTATCATAATTGCTAAGACTTGTTATCTTGATAATAACTGCTAAGACCTGTTACCTTTATCATAATTGCTAAGACCTGTTACCTTGATAATAATTTTCCGTCGCAGTTGGTTGGGTGAGGGTAGGGCGGCCTCATTCAGTGAGAGAGGAGCCGTGACAAGTAGGTCACCAAAGACGTCTTTGAAGCCGTGGGCCATTGAGTTCTGCTGAGGGAGCGAACAGTGGTTCTCAATTGACAAGATGAGTGGATAACTAGAAAGATATGAAAAGACAATAATGTATATTTAATAATTATAATAATATCTTTTCTTTAATGAAGCGCCTGACAAACACACTGTGCTGTACATTTACATGTTATGACAATTAAACAATTCACAAGAACACAAATGACAGAAGACATAAGTCTTAACAACTAACAGAACAGACAGCCTGCAATACACGGCGCCAATAGCAGCCTACAAAGCATGCCCGCCCTACGGAACTCGATCTCGGTACCTCTGTGAAAGATTATCAGCATCTAACTCACAGGCAGATTACATGAAAAACCATTCTGCACACAGAAAGCAAAAGTGAGAAATCTGACGCATGGACAAAGGCACATTAAAGACAATTACATAATTTTCTCCATTATGCTTTCATTTTGAAAATGAGTTTTTGTTGAGTCATTGAACTTGTAAGGAAAATAATACTAGCATTAACACTATACAGTGCCATAACACAGCCGAGGCAGAAGAAAAGGGGTGTACACAGTGCTTTTTTTCAGCCGGAGCAGCATTCCGGGACCTCTTTCAGCTACATGTATTACAAAATAATTTAGTTAATTTAAAGTTTACACTAAATAATTATTTTAAATTATTTAGATACTTTAATATATTTTCAGTGCTTTTACTGTTTACTGATACTGACAAAAATGAAATAGAAATATCAGCATAAAATAAGCTCCTATATTTGTTCTGAATTTGTTGAGTTCCAGAACCTTTTTTACTATAAAAAAGCACTGAGCGTACATAAGTTCAAAAAGCATTGACTGTCATAAGACATTTTAGAAGGGTAGGTGTTGCTGAGCTGTGATTTGAATGAAAAGCCATCCACAGATGGTGTATTCTTCACATGGTCAGGAAGACTGCTCCATGCAGTGGGTCCAGAGATAAGTTGTCCTGCCACTCATGGGTGTAGCCAGAAAAAATTTTTGGAGGGGTTCAAAGATTTCGGTGGGTTTCCATTGAAAATCGTCGCAAAAGTCTAGTTTTTTTGTATTTTTCCTGTAAAAGCATATAAACAAATTTTGGAAACTTATTTCGGGGGGTTTGAACCCGTAAAACCACCCCTAAATACGCCCATGCTGCCACTGGGTTCCTGCTTTAGTGTTTGCATTTGACAAAAACATCCTTCAACCTCAGTTACCTGTCTCAACGAATATCACTGATCACAGCAATAATCAATCACCTAGCCTTTCACTCATATTCAAAAGACAAATGCTCACATTTTTCAGACAGACAGTTGAAGTGGTCATCAGGAATAACCTAAAAGATCTATTTAGAGCAGGTAAAATTAATCAGTGACCTCATGACCATACCTCATTTGACTTCATTACCATATCTTAATTAGCCTCATTAGTGTACCTTGACAACTAATGAGATTAACTGACAGCTAATCAAGCACCTGCACTTCTTAGTTATCTTTGAAATGAAAATCAATCAATCAGCCATTTATTGATTCAACAACAGCACAAATAATTAACAATCAGTCATTTTCAACAGTTAATCTGCTGATGCCGTCAACAGGGCAGCCCTAAAGGATAAAATAATCCGCTATTGCAGGGCTGCCCCTTTTCCATATTACATTTACAGATGGCAAGACGATTTTTATGATCATATGGTTATAGAAAATTCAACTTAAATAACAATGTTAGGGCTAGAAATGCTCAACAGTATCAAAGTGAACAGTGAGCAAAGTCCACTGACTCGGATGCAACGAATGCGTATTCCTTGATCGTCTTGAGGACGTCCAGGAAGCGGATTCTGCTGGTCAACGTATGTCCATGGTAGATGTGTGGATATTCATCCGGTCCATCCCAACAGTCCACTGGAGTCGTAAAGAAATAACACAATCCATATCTCTGTAGATGACACTGTGATAAAGAGAGTTCAGTAATGCAGAGCTTAAAAGTAAGTAAGTAAGTATATTGCTAACTGCATTTTGGTTTACATTCTACAATGGCCTATAATATCAATTGTTACATTTTAACTTCTATTGTTTTTCAAACTGTGCAGTGTACAGTGTTTTGGTCAAGAGTAGAGCATCCTAATAATAAATGTTTTACGGGCCAAACTGTCAGCAGCGGGTATAACTCAGTTATGGGCATGAGGGTGCATAGAGTATATATAGCTGGTTTTATCGGGGGTAATAGTCCATGTAGTACATGAGCAGGGTCGTTAACTATGGTTGCAAAGAGACGGGAGATATCTTGCGAAGGTGTCCAGGGCTATGCCAGAGCCTTGTGAATGATAAATGATAATAACTGGCCCTCTAAGTGGATAGAAGAGACCTGTTAGGCGCCCTCGTAGTACATGGACAACAATGGTGGAAGCAGACCTGTACCCTCTAAGCTTTGGGTTGCACACGACCTTGAGACCAGTTCATAATAGACAACTATCTGCATTGCATTCCAGAGATGAACATACCACAGATGATGATGATGATGATGATGACGATGATGATGACGAAGAAGATGATGACAACATGATGATGAAATGATGACGATGATATGATGATGATGATGAAGAAAAGGATGATGATGATGATCATGATATGATGATGATGACGATGTTGATGATGATTATGACGATGATGACAATGATGATGATGATAATGACAATGAATAAGGTGACATTGGATGCGTTCAAATGCGGTGACACTGGAACATTTTGTGTTGAGGTGAGATGGTCTGATAAAGGTGAGAAAAGATAAGAAAAGAAATCTGATAAGATGGCTACCAACATTCAATACATCTGCATCCAGCTCGAAGGACCCTGGCATAGGCCTCTGTTGAAGAGTCACTAAGAAACTGGTCACCTGTGAGGTACCTAAAACAGTTTACAATATCAGACGATGAAAACTGCAGCAAGGTATATCTACAGTATGTGTTTCAGCCTCCCTAAGATGGTAACTGCAATCTCCACATATTTAAAAAATGGTATCGCTCTTTTCTCCTTGATAATTAGAACTCGTCAAAAACTTCACTGACTCTCACTCCAACTCTATAGAATCGATCGCTCTGAGTGCATTACCGCGTTCTTTAGTTAAGTTTGTAGTTAAGATTGTAGTTAAGTTTTTCAAATGACAATGTAATGCTCCTAGTCAGTTCTGGATTATGGACTATTTTTTTAATGTTGCTTATACCGTGTTTGTTTACTTTCCATTCTGTGTCTTTACTCATTTCCATCTTTCTATTGATTTGGTAATTTTCGTACTTAGGGTGTCCCTTCTAGCGGGATTTCTATCCCTTTTGGGCCTCCCCTTTGTAACCTTTATACTTTTCCTTATTAATATGTATTTGTGTGAAAATATTATTGGTTGCAATAAAAAAAAATACTTGACTTGACTTGACTTGAACCTTGAGCAAGTCCTTCACTCACAGTTGCTCAGCGCCATCGATTGATGCTTGGTCACTAGACAGTGGTGCTTAAAATAATAATATATCTGTATTGTATGTTACCTTATTATAGCAACTCCTATTCGCCCAAAGTTAGTTTCTCTTTTAAGCATATCCAGCAATCATATTAAGCTTTAAAAATTGTTATTCATTCATTTTCTATTTGATTAAAGCAATCAGAACATAATTCGGTCTGATCTACTTGCAGTTTCTTCTCATTGGATATAATGTCAGCTAACTCTAAAAGGTAAATAAACAGTACGTGATGAGCCAATCGCACTGAATCGTTTTTATTTTATCGGCATAAATCAGCAAAACAAATGTTGATAGACAGAATGAGTGATGGTAGTAAAAATTGTTTAATTATTTTACATTTTCAACTCTACAACCTCTAAGTCACTTATAAATGAATCAAGCAGAGCTTCATTTACCATCAGTCTTTCCACAATGACTAAAGAAAAATCTGTGGCTTATGACCACCTCTTACTGGTGTATTAAGTAAATGTCACATCAGAGGGACCCGCTTATTCACTAGCACTATATCAAAACAATTCCACATGATTCATGTCTTCACTTCCATCAAATAGCTTCAGCTACCCTTCCTTTACCTAATCTGAGTTCGGTCCCTATGTGTCAGAGGGGTCTAGGACATCCCCCCCTGGATATTTCCCTCCCCCCAACATTTCCCCCTGAAGTTGGACTGATGAAACTAATTTCTTTACTTTAATAGAAGCTGGATTGATGAAAGAAATTCTTTGCTTAAACAGAACCTGGATTGATGAAAGAAATTCTTTGCTTAAATAGAACCTGGATTGATGAAAGAAATTCTTTGCTTAAATAGAACCTGGATTGATGAAAGAAATTCTTTGCTTAAATAGAACCTGGATTGATGAAAAAAATTCTTTGCTTAAATAGAACCTGGATTGATGAAAGAAATTCTTTGCTTAAATAGAACCTGGATTGATTAAACAAATTCTATACTTAAATAGAAGTTGGATTGATGAAACAAATTCTTTGCTTAAATAGAAGTTGGATTTTTATCAACGTCTTTTGCTTAAATAGAAGTTGGATTGATGACAGTTATCATGGACAATGGTAGACTGCCTACTTACTGAGTAAGTGATCTTCAAGGGGGAATGTCCGGGGAGGGGGGAATGTCCGGGGAGGGGGGAAAATGTCTGGATACCATGTCAGAGTGGGTCTTACGTGTTGTGTGACGATGCAATCCAGTAGCGTGACAGCGGTTGGTCCATGTCCTGGTTGACTCCACTGTGCTCGATGTTCCATATGCTGTTCTGCTCTGAGAAGAGGTAGTCTAAAAACTAACAAAACAGAGGGGGTTTCTTTTGAGAAGATCCGAAATATATCGCATTCATGAATAAATATTCCACTGTAACTGAAACAACTGAAATGACTGTAGTTCAGATGAAGAAAATGACTTTGACATCAATAGTGGCAATAGCCCTGGTCACAATCATGAAGTCCATTCATGATAATGATGTCAATGATTACAACAACACAGCTCCATCAAAGGTAAGTAAGAATATTCTTTATTGAGAAGCACTAGCAAACGCACAGCACTGTACATGGCAAGATTAATACATTCAAACAAAAACAAACAAATTTATATATTCAAGCAAAGAATTGAATGGGAGAAGTTATTTTATATCAGGGGAACCTAGGGGAGGAAGATGTAGGGCTAGTCATAGAGGAAAAATTCAGAACTTCAATAGACTGATTTATTGAAAACATTGTTTATTTTAAGGTAAGGTAACAGATAACACTAACTTACTTATATACCTCTTAAGCTAAGTTTACTGTCCTATCCACTCATCCTATCCATATTCCAAAGCTTCAAAGATGAATAAAGGTCTATTTCCAGTACTTTTATGGTGTTCAAATAAAAAGTTTCATATTTCTAATGTTTATTATGCTAACATTTTTCTAATGCTTATTATGACAGCATTTCAAATTTCTAAAGTTATTATGCCAACGTTTCTAATGTTATTATGGTAACATTTGTAAGAAAGTGAGTGTTTGTTATGTTTATAATGTAGATGGTATATATCTGGTACGAACAGCGTGCTTTGTGAAGTAATGATCATGTTGATTCTTTTCTCTGAAGTCGTTCATCAGTCTCTTGGCCACTTCCGTATTATCACTTCCTAAAGATTCCTGGAAACATCATCCATCATTTGACAATTTCAGTAACAAGA
Organism: Aporrectodea caliginosa; assembly: GCA_020284085.1. Classification (NCBI taxonomy): domain Eukaryota; kingdom Metazoa; phylum Annelida; class Clitellata; order Crassiclitellata; family Lumbricidae; genus Aporrectodea; species Aporrectodea caliginosa. Next base: position 757,436 of record JACEVL010000427.1, on the reverse strand, counting down.
CAAGAAATGCGACCCAGGGAATCAAAATGAGTCAGATGTCGGCAAATTGCATTGCTAGGAAAACAGCAACATATGATCAGAAGTAATTTTTTTCTCATTTTCCGATTTTAATGGAAATGGAAACAAAATTATGTTGCCTACTTTTCTGATATTTCAAATTTGATGAAATTCATTGTTTTAATGTGTATTTCAGGATTTTGTAAAGGGTATTGTTTTAGTTTTCATGATTGCATATTAAAATTAATTTAAAATAATAATTTCCAAAAATTGGACACATAATCAATTCGTAACTTTGTCAAGATAAAACAAAAGGTAAAACCAACATTTTGGTGTCATTTTAAAGCAAAAATGGGTTTTTAAAAATATGCATAATACTACTCATATTCCAAAATTTTCTACATGTGAACCATTTTGATTCCTTGGGTCACAAATATTAATTGGAAACATTACAACAGTTTTACATTTACTATTTCTATTAAGATAGCAGTTACACTCTTTTCAGAGGCTCTAAAGTCAGGATTTAAATATCCAGATAAACTCATACAAACAGAATAGTGTATTAGCAAAGATGTTCGCATGTTGGTCACTAATTGAGGTCATCATTTATGACTCCATAGCTTTGGTCACAGCACACACTAAAATGCCACACAAAGATTGAGAAGTCATTGTCCAATAGAAGAGCCATCAAAATCCATAAAAATTCCTCCTAATATGAGCTACAAATATGGATAGAAAGTACAGAATGGGTTGGGGGAGCTAGCCAATCAAAGAAATAATAATAATATCCAATTGAACCTCAAGATTATCATAATCGTAACATGTGCATTAAATATACGCATTAGTAAAGAAATAGTTAAGCTTATAATTATCGTTACTAATGTTTCTGAATCTATTTCTTCAGTTGGCCGATGTAAATCAAGTATAACTTATCATTCCCAGGTGGCCATAACTAGCGGGACCTTTGGCCCCTTATGGTTCTCCTGAGTAGCCTTAACTTGTTTTGCCAATGTTCTAAATTTGTCACTGCTATTACTTGTTTTGTTTTGGTTACCAAATAAATAAATAAAAGATAAAAAATAATATATATATATATATATATTCGTTTATTGAGAAAAACAATCTGACAAAAACGCAGAAATGCATACATGAGTGATAATGGATAATTAAAGTTAATTAGAAAATTTTAGAATAAACTAGTAAATATTTTTATATAATGATCTGGGAATAAATTCAGAGTTGTCTTTGGATGGGAGAGTATGTTTGTGTGCTCTAGATCTTGCATGTATGTATGTATGTATGTATGTATATGGCCATTTATATAGCACCTTACAAGAAATTCACGAAGGCGCTACATACATACATACACGTATGTATGTACTATGTAGCGCCTTCGTGAGTGTATGTATCTTAATTGGTGAGAGGAGAGGGGTCGGAGTGGAGGTAGGAGTTGGTGAAGTACATGCTTGAGGTTGTGCAATATGGAGAAAAGGAGTTTCGCATCGGCTATATTGGCAAGTTCAGAGACTGTTGGAAAGGATTGTTCTAGGTAACCAGGGTTGGCAAGTTGTTGCCAGCCACCGGTTATAACCGGTTATTGCCATGGCTATAACCGTCCCGGCAACAACCTCTTGGCAACAATCTCTTGGCAAAAATGGCAACAACCTCTTGGCATAAATAGAAACTATTAATTATTGTGGTAATAAAATATGGAATCTTCACAGTTAGCTTCATTTTTTATTTCATATGGCTTGCTACCTTACAGAGTTGATTGATTTAAATATATCATGCTTTAAATCAATCAAGTTTTTCCAAATTAAAATCACCTGATTTAAATAACCATATAATTTCTTCCTAATAAAAGTTATTTACAAGTTTTATATACGTACAGTCAATATTGAAGTGTAATTATGAATCAGAAATTTTGCCAAACCATTGGCTTCTATACACTACTCATAAATTATATACTACCAGGTAAGTATATTGAAAAGGCAATGTCCCTGTTGAGCTGAATATTACTATTGCAGTGCAAATGGCAGTTTATTTTGAAGTAGTTGAACTGTAGGTCATAAATTTTTTTATCTTGATCTCATATAGTTGACTTTAACTGTATTTATATTATGGAGTAATATATATATTTACTACAGTAGTTTTAATTTCTCACAAGAAACATTTATTATGACTATGCAGTCTGTGCTGTGAAATATGATTTTCACTTGTTTTGCCTTTACTTTGGAAAAAATGGGCCACAACTGGTTATAACCGGCAACAACTGGCAATAACCGGTTATTGCCACCGTCCCGGCAATAATAGGTTGTTGCCGGCATTAACCCAACCCTGTAGGTAACCAAGGCGTTTGGCTATTTTAGGACTTTTTCCAGGCGTTCTTTATCGGAAGCCAGGGTCAAATAAACGTACCTTTTGTTCCTTTGCAAGAAACTGCTTGAAAAGTTCGAGACTAACACTCTGTTTGGCATCCACATATTTTGAAAAATATGTTTTTATAAGCTGCAACATAAACAAAAGCATTGCACAAAGACACAGCCAGAAGACCTTCTGAGGTCACAGGCTGAGGCAAAAGAAATCGTGAGTTTATCTTTAGGATATGGTACATTAGACAGGTCATTCTGAAATCTAAATTCTAGAGAAAGCTGACAGAGAAAGTTTGCAGAATTTATTTGAGAAGGTGAATACAGCACATGCAAAACCCAAGGAATTTCTTAATAGCTTCTGTGATTGTGGCCTTGCATTGTCTACTAGGAAGTAGGAAGTTATATACTCTAAGCATCCTCGTGCCCATAACAGAGTTACACCCGCTGCTGACAGTAAAACATTTATTATTAGGATGCGTTACTCTTGACCAAAACATTGTTGTACACTGCACAGTTTGAAAAAAAAACATTATAAATTAAAATGTAACATTTGAGATTACCGGTATAGGCCATTGTAGAATGTAAACCAAAATGCGGTTAGCAATTGGTGCAGTAAAGGATATAATTACTTAAGTGCCTCTGAGAAGTTTCTCTTGAAACACAAATTCGTTATTGATTTTTCCCTCTTACTGTATGTATGTATGTATGTATGTCTGTATGCATGAGCACTTGTTATAGTGCCCCTTCCAGATTTCTACTCAGAGGCACTCCCGACTACAGTGCGGACACTGAATTGAAGTTTCACGCCAAAGCGCATGAGCAATTGTGAGTGAAGGACTTGCCCAGGGTCGCTACGTGGCGGCTTGAGGTGGATTCGAACCCGCAACCCTCCGGCTGCAAGGCACCGAACATACCCCTACACCACCGCCCCCCACAATAGAACATATGCAGAACATACTGTAGACTGATCCAATCTACAGTATCTAGAGTCTTGTCATGTGATCTCACATCCTGATAGGTAGCGGCATTCCACAGCACAATGTGTAGAACCATGTGTAGCGATAAGGTACACATTTGTGGAGAAAGGTAGCCGAATAGATAGGGCGCTATAACTGTAATGCGGAGAGTAAGGGCTCATGCCCCCCCTCAGGCAACTGCTGTGTAGGCATCTTGAGCAAGTCCTCCATGCACAGTTGCTCACTGCCATCGACGTTCTGTCGTACGGTTGTGTATGCGCTTCTGAACTTAGGAAGGAGAGCCACATAAGTGTGGCACGGTGGCCAACTGGTTAGAGCGGTTGACCTGTAATGCGGAAGTACGGGTTCGATCCTCATCCAGGGTGGTTTGACTGTGTAGGGACCGTGAGCAAGTCCTTTGCGCACAATTGCTCTGCAATATAATTGCATCTGTGCCGCCGAGGCGTGTGCACTTCTGAGCGTTGGGTCACCTTCGGAAGAAGAGCGATATCAAAATGCAGTTGTATTGTATTGTATTAAATGCAGTTGTATAGCATTGTCTGTTTGGTAGCATGCTGGATCACTAAGTAAGTATATCCTTTATTGCAGAAACAGACAGAGACAGACAGACAGAGACAGAAAGACAAAGAGACAGAGACAGAGACAGAGAGACAGAGACAGAAAGACAAAGAGACAGAGACAGAGAGACAGAGACAGAGAGACAGAGACAGAGAGAGAGAGACAGAGAGACAGAGACAGAGACAGAGAGACACAGACAGAGACAGAGAGACAGAGACCTGATGAGCAACCACTCCACAGAAGCTGTTTGCAAACACTTGTGTCTCTTGTGCCTGAGTTTCAGGTTTACTTACCTTGCCAGCATGACAAGTCCAATTTAAGCAATTAAAGAAATAATGTGTCATCTGATGCATTTTCATTACGGAAGTTCATTTGCATGTTTAAGCAATGTTCAAACAATCTGACTTACATCTGGAATGAACATCAGATTGCGATAGAGGGCAACAAAGTCTTCATAATTCAAGTCCTTGTTATCAGGTCGCACTTCCTGCAGAAAAAGTCAAAGAAAACACAAATAAATTTACTTATCTGTACAAACACATACCAACATCTAATTTATATGGAAATGAGGAAAAAGAGAAGTTTTCCTTTAAGCTAACACCAAGAGGCAGTCATTGGTATGAAGCGCTAGTAAATGCATTTTTCTTAGCTTCAGCATATGAGGGTGGATGGCCAGTCCTCTCCCTTGCCATCTAATCTTCCCACTAGAGTGACATGGGGAATTTCCCTGCGGTAAAATTGCGGTAAATTCTGTGGTAATGGGGACAACAATTGTGGTAACACCACGGTAATGGGTTTACTAGATCGCAGTAATACGGTGGTAATGGGGAATGAGATGGCAATAGAACTGCAGTAATGGCAACTATTATAGTTCTATAGATTATACAGCGTGTAGACTATATGTAACTTACTTCCTTAGTTACAGCTACTTACTTGCCTAACTTAAAATTCCAGTTTCACTTCCGTTCACTTTTCGATGTTACAGGCTCATATCAATTGTACTTCCTGTTTAGGGGTCGTCCATTAATTATGTCAACAAAATAGGGGGAGGGGTTTGGAAAAGTTTGACAGTCGTTGACAAGGGGGAGGGGTTCGGTACAATTTGATGTCAACAAATATTTTCCAATGAATCAACACAGACCCTTCAAAATGGTAGCGAAAACATTAAGTAATGCTAAAGATGTATAAAGTGCTTAATGTTTAATACTACTAAAGAGCTGGTAATAAACTAAGTTCATATATTTTGAAATTCGAGATTGCATTTTTAGTGTAAAAAATTTGAAAAAATGATTCTACATGTATTGAGCCATTGTATTTCTTTTTTGTAGGGGGGAGGGTTCTGGGATTGTTGACATAATTTTTTATGGAGTCCATCAATGTTTGACAGTTCTTGACAAGGGGGAGGGGGTCAAAAACTGCCTAAAATTTGTTGACATAATTAATGGACGACCCCTTACGGAATTAATTTAAAATAAACTGTTAAAACAAAAATGCAACCGAATTTGTTTAAAAACTAATCGTACTTCAAAAAAAAGTTTTATCAGCTTGTCCATGTTGATGAATTAAGTATTAATGAAGTAGTCACGTGTCATTCTTAGAGCTACAAGTACAATCTCAAATCAGTCCAGGGTGATGTTAAGAACTTGAGAACTGAAAGACGATTTTTTATTTCCTGAAACCTACTAGTCAGAAATACTCACTGTTACTCAGGCCTTGGTTAATGCAAACTGTCAATAAGATAGCCTGTTTTTGCATATGTTTTATTAATGCAATCAGCAATACAAATAGTTTTGTAAGCCAAAAATTGTTGTTTTTTTAAATTTATTTGGTGAAAACTTTTTGCGGGGAATGTGATGTCGTCCTGCGAGGATGAGGTGGGGAAAAACCTGCAGGGTTGGGGCGGAGATGGAGACAAACCATGTGGGGATGGGGGGGATGGGGAAGATTTACTTGTTGTGGGGCGGGGATCACTCTCTACTTCCCACTGACAGTGTATGGTCAGTGTTCTCATCATGACCGAGTTGGCTAGGGGTGCGGGTGGAACAGAAATCTCAAAACAAAAACAATTTCAGTTCTATGTTGCAACATCTGATATTCATGGCATCTAAAGAAGATATCAGACCTTAACATCAATGCATACAGACAATGGTTCAATGGCTACCACACTGTTTGTAAAGTAAGTAAGTAAGTAAGTATATTCTTTAATAAAACCAATTGCATATCCGCACTCTGGTGTACATACATTGTAACAACAATCACAATCAACAGTTAATTAATGTCAATAGGAGTACAACATTCTAACAATAAACGTCTTTCGCTGTAAATTATCTGCAAGAGGTACACAATGGTCGTGCGATCGCGGTCGCAGGGTATATTGTTGGGGCTTTTTTGGTGGAAGTAAACTATGCAGTACATGGCCCTGGTTCATCAATAACCAACCAGAAGTTTTCATAGTTGCAATAAAAGAAAAGCATCCCTTAAAGAGGCCTTAACAGTACTACATACAGTGTCATTGGAAGAGGTTCCCATCTATGAAAATCACACATTATTCAGTTTGGTATTCCAATAAATGTCTGAATTGCACCTGTGTTTTATAAGCGTTTGAGAAGCGGTAGGTCAACACAGGCAAAGCAAGGGATTCCGGAAGATACTTGTTGACAGTGGCAGAATGTAGAATTAGCCGTCTCATAAAAGGTATAATTAGCCGCGTCATAAAATGGCAGACGTCAATGAAAGTTTTAGGTGATTATTAGATGAGCTACTCTTAATTAACAGCAGAGGCCGGACTTCGTGTGATTAATGTCTTGTTAACCTAGATCCTGTAGCATTGTTCCTCTTTCATGTTCAGTGCACAATCATTACGCTATTTCTAAGACTTTTTCAGAAACACAGCATAGACCAAGATACCCAGTTTAATGATGTGCCCCAGATATAGATGGGAGGCTGTATGCCCAAGCCACACAGAACACCCAAGCCACACAGAACATGGCAGATTTGTTTGCATGCTGAGTATGTCAAGATCGGAATACATCCTGTGCTTGAAAACATCAGTGCATTCCAGTGCATATTCACTTCGATCATTCATTTCAGGAATTTGACATAGCACCCCTTCAAGAAACCCACTCAGAGGCGAGCCCAGCCCAACCATGGCAGTAAAACTTAGCCTTGAGCAACTTATAAAATGTAGGCGCACTATCCCTTGGCAGTAGGTGAATCTCTAATGGGAGGCCATTCCAAATGGAGGGCAAAATAGTTGAGAGGGCCTGGCGCTGCCTAGTTGAGGAGCAAACCCAAGGGACTAAGAGTTCTCCCCCACCAGAAGATCGGAGGGTTTGACGGCCAGCTGTATCAGAGATGAGAAAGATCACGCAGGTAGGTCAAGGCACAGCCAAGGAGGCACCGCCAAACCAGTACAGCAACCCTGTTGAAGATGCGTTGCGGGACAGGGAGCCAGTTCAATACATCCCACATATAATTATACAGAAGCAGGAGCATATTTGGGAAGGTGCCCTATAAGACGAGCAGCTGAATGGAGGACCCGGTCAAGGCGTCCAATAAGTCCACGTGGCAGATCCACCAGGATCGAGCTGCAGTTATCCAATCTGCTAGTAACGAAAGCATAGATAAGAATCACCGCAGCAGAGTCATGGGACAGGGAGCGAGAAATAATCCGTAATTGACGTAGCTTGTAATAGCAGCCACGAGTAAGCTGATTTATGTGCTGAGAAAACTTAGTTCCTGATTCAGAGTTATGCAACAGCATCCATAAAAATATAGAAAAACAATACCTAATCCCGTCAGTTTAAAAGAAGAATTTATTATTAATCCATTAAATGGTGAAAGGATCTTTAACAACCACACTACAATAAGTTTAACTATTCTTCAAGGTAGCTGTATATTTACCAGCAATTCACAAATTTAACATGGCTGACCCAATCAACAGTTTTACTTGTATATAGATAGCACTGTTATATCTACCATATTTTAATGCAAATAACCCATACAAGCATATAACCCACACAGGCATATATGCCACACAGGCATATAACCCACAAAGGCATATATATAGCCTGCCCACACACGCATATAGCCTGTACACACACACACACACACACATATATACACCACAGATCCACACAGTGTTACATGAAACAAGGAATATCTGAAAGCGTTAAATCACATCTTAAAACATGTGAATCAGCATATGCAATTAATCTTTACAACATCCTCCATAAATGGAATTGAAATGTGGATATTTCAAAGTTTTATCTCAATACAATACAATTGTATTTGATATATCCCTCCTTCCTAAGTTCAGCAGTGCACATGATCAAGGTCTCTACACAGTAACCATCTCAGGGGAGACTCGAACCCATGGGCGTATTTAAGGGGTGGTTTTAGGGGTTCAAACCCCCCAAATAAGTGTCAGAAAAAATTTATATGCTTTTACATGCAAAATACAAAAAACCTGGACTTTGCGACGATTTTCAATGGAAAACCCCCGAAATCTTTAAAAAAATTTCTGGCTATGCCCATGCTCGAACCCATTCCCTGCATTACATGCCAAGCGCTCTCTCCAATCGGCCACTCTGCCTCATATCAACATTTTAACTACTACGGAAGTCTTGTTTCGCTCAGGGTTCATACTCTGCTTCACTTCCTCACAGCACAACCATCCCTGGAATTTCGACCAAAACATATTAATACATAATAATAAGTAATAAAAATTTCAGAAGCAGCAAATGGTGAAGGAAATTAGCTTTTACAGACAGGGAGAAACATTTTAATTTTGTGTCTTTAATTTGCTAAATGTTTAAATGAAAGTTTTGTGCTAAATGATAAACACTGTTTTCCTTTTTAACATGAGCATCCTTAATAATAGACCTATTTATAGTTGAAATCGTAAACATAATCTCGAAACTTCCACAGCACCCAAAAAGTCAAGGAAACCAGCTTATTTACAGAAGCTTAGTCAAAACAATATCGATAGGCAGTTCAGGTCAAAATCAGTTCCAGGTCAAGGTCCAAAGGGGTCAGTCAGGCAGATAGACACTAATTCACAAGTAGGTGGATTTTCCCATTTGCAGTATCATTAGTTGCTATATTCCTTGGATTGATTGTTATTGTAGCTCTTGTTATTGTACACTAGCACAGCACCAGGAAATGAAATCTGATAGAGCAGATCAAAAAGCAAACTGATCAGACATGATTCAGAATAGCAGGAAGCAAGACAACCATTTTTCAACTTTTTTAGAGAGTATCGAGTGACTACAATGGGTCGTAAATCCGTAAGCCTAGCAATAGGTCTTAACTTAGGAACTGGGGCAACAACAGCTCATTTCAAGAAGGCAACAAGTGTAAATCTGCGAGGTCACAACATGAAACTGTATCATGAACACGTGCGTTTGGACATTAGAAAATTCTTTTTCCGCCAAAGAATCGTGGATCGCTGGAACCGGCTACCACAAGAAATAATAACCACAACAAGCTTGACCACATTCAAACATAAACTGGACAGTTGGATGCAAAGACATGGGCAATAAAAGCTTACACAGCTTACCTAGCCCATTAACTGTAACTGTAACTGTAACATTTCCAGGACGATGGTGGTTTGCCTTGGCTCACAGACAGATTTCTTATATGGGTCACAATAGACACGTGTTTGTAAGATAAAAGAAGTGATCATACAGCATGCCATCACACCTGGCCTGCTGGTAAAGAAAGCATTAAGTCTACAATTATTATGGGTATTGTCAGCCACAATCTGCTCTAGTTCATATCATAAAGGAAGCTACCCATGTCAAGCTTAAATCACCGAAAATGTAAAGGAAAGCGCCGGGGAAGTGCTCTCATCCCAGCTCTCTGCACTCTTTTACGTGGCATCAACAACTTATGTAAATATGCAGATGATTTAAAGTCTACTGAATCCTAAAACTGCATGCATTGGGCTCACTGCAGAATCTGATACTAGTAAGCTGTGGGTCATTCTATATAACCTCAACATAAACATCTCCAAAACTGAGGAGATAATTTTCCGGAGGCTTGGTATCGGGCATCTTTTAGGCCAAGTGCTGCCTGTCCCTACCCAGTACTGAAAAGTTGCGTCAGGCAGCTTGGAATCATCTTACAGTGTAGTCTTTCTTTTTCAAACTATGTTAACTACATCCTCAGTCTCATAAACTAGTGGTACTTTCTTCTCAACCAGTTCTCAACCGCAGGGCCTACATATCTTGAAGCTGGACGTCATTTTACAAGCGATCATTCTCTCTAGAATCGTGTATGCACTACCTGCCTATGCTGGATTTCTCACTCACTTGCTACTGCCTGCATTAATTGAGCTCCGAAAAAGACCTACAGATGGAAAAGATGTGAGAAGATCCATACGGCAGAAGAGCTGATTGCTTGATTATACAGGAAGCCCTTCCTGATATCACAGCGCTTTGGCCACTGCATTCATCAGCCTTTGCCACCTCTCTGTGAGGACAAGTACTCACTTCGCAAGAGAGGACATCCTTTCATGCAACCAATTCGTACCCTAGATTTAAAAGGTTCTATGTCCGCATTTTGCGAAACTGAGAAGAACGATTTTTTAAATTAGCTGACGAAATTTATTCCCTGTTTCATTGACGTCTATTAAATTAACAATTTTGGACAACACTGTTTTCCCCTAGTATGCCTAAAAAATTATGTGTATTTCGATCATAATGTAAATCGAGTATGAGTAAGTTTTGCTATAATTATGGCAGGGGTGAGTATTTTTTTACATAGAGCTGTATAATATAATTGATTGCCGACAAAGTGAGTGCTGTAGGTTACAAGTCCAAGTCACGTGTAAAGATTTCTCACTGGTGTTGGCTCCAGTTAAGCTTGACTATTCAGGACATACATGTGTAGCCCATGTCATCCTCATAACGGATATAGCACTAGGTTGATTTTCAAGAAAGTGGACATAGGTTGGGCTGGGAGCGCTCCTGAGTAGACTTTCTTGAAGGGGCGCTATATAAAACTACTGTAATAATAATAATAATAATAATAATAATAGAACCTTATAGTTCTATGGGTACTAATTATAAACAAAAACCTCTTACATATCTACTACAGAGCCACAATTCTTCTTTATACGTGTATATAGCACCAATCATATCACATATAATGTACTTCAAGGACTCCATATATCTCTTGCCAAGAGATTTCCTTTCTGTCAAGTAGTTAGTGAATGGTCTGAGGAGAAGGGAGTGGCAGCCTTCTTGTGCTCATGTTGTTTACTACTAACTACTTGACAGAAAGGAAATCTCTTGGCAAGAGATATATGGAGTCCTTAGGTTGTTTTGGATCTCCCAGTTCCAGGATTCTTCTCTGGGTTGAAACATCACTTTCACAGACCTGTTTCAAATGGGAGAACTGATTCCACTTTCTTTAGTCTGCAGAGCAGACAGTGCTAAGTAAGTCTTCCTTTATTTCTACGTTGTCCTACAACTGTCTGTTATCTATCCCTTTTCTTATTACCTCTAGAAATGAGTTTCATAACACACTCAGTTACTCCTTGATTATATGATAATAAAATACAGCCCGTAAAAACAAAGTTTTTTACTATATCCATCTAGTATCCTATAATGCGTCTTATGAAGCAGTTACCTCTACAAATATATAGTCCGCGTTCATTTTACGACTGCGGCCAATCACAACGCTGGCCAATCACAACGCTCCGTATCGGAAAAGGGGATTCCCGATTCGAAAAGTTTAGTCCCCGATTCTATAAGCTAGCCTTTTTGGGGAGCTGAAATTTTGATAGAATGAAGTGTGTGCGAGGGCGAGTCTATCTGCCAAGTTTCACGACGATTGAATGATTGTAAGTGATCGAACTAGTCATCGCAAGATTTGACTTTTTAGCCTGTGGCTCAATCAAGCAATCAAGCAAGATTCCTGCAAGTTAAACTAGATGGATAAAAAGCAGGTCAAATGTCACCAATTTAAGAGCAGGTCAAAGGTCACCAATTTAAGAGCAGGTCAAAGGTCACCAATTAAAGAGCAGGTCAAAGGTCGTCAATTTCAGAGCACGTCAAAGGTCACCAATTTCAGAGCAGGTCAAAGGTAACCAATTTCAGTGGCTGAACTGTTGTTTAATCCATAAACTCGATCAATTCTAGAACACATGTGTTTTCCATTCATCACTGTTCAACTCTTGTCATGTGGAAGTCTTGTTGTGTGGTTTGTACAATCTTACCTGTTGCTCTCAGTTTCCTTAGCAACTGCTCATTCCTACTAAAGACACTGACAGTGGCGTAACGAGGGGGCAGAGGGGGCAACCGCCCCCGGGCGCAGCAGAACGGGGCGCAAAAAATTTTTTTCAGAGGTACACAGTACTATGACAAGAACGATTAAAAGTCAACAAGAAAATTAAAAAGGGCGCAGTCATCAACTCTTGCTCCTGGGCGCTGAAACCCTTTGTTACACCGCTGAACAATGATGCCAGCTCAATGAGCTCATGTTAGAATATTGTGTTTGGGCTTTAACAATTGTAATTGTAATCGAACATTTATATAGCGCCGCTCAAAAATCAGCAGCACTCTCGACCTGCATTTTCTTTAAACAAACAGGACTTGAAAAAACCCTCTGTTTTGTTTTTTACTATTATTTTGTATAAAGTAATTTTTGCCTGAAGTGCACAAATGGCAAACAGCAACTAACCAAACATGGTTCCATACACCACTGGCCATTTTTAGCTCCAACACAGAGATGACAGGTAAGCATATAATATATGAAGACTGAAACACACAAAGCAAGAGAGACCATAAAAGATGAAGACATTCTCAGTTACCTGGTAGAGATCTTGTACTCTGCGGCCAGGCAGCTTCAGGTCAACCAAGATCAGCCACGTCTTGATATCCTTTAGATTGATCCTGAAATAAGAGAAGGCATCTGAGACAATGACAAACAGCGATTCCCTTAACCAGGGCTGCTTTAAGGCTAGTGTGGGCCTCATTCCCTTAACCCGGGCTGCTTTAAGGCTAGTGTGGGCCTCATTCCCTTAACCAGGGCTGCATTAAGGCTAGTGTGGGCCCCATTCCCTTAACCAGGGCTGCAAGGCTAGTGTGGGCCTCATTCCCTTAACCAGGGCTGCTATAAGGCTAGTGTGGGCCTCATTCCCTTAACCAGGGCCGCATTAAGGCTAGTGTGGGCCTCATTCCCTTAACCAGGGCTGCTTTAAGGCTAGTGTGGGCCTCATTCCCTTAACCAGGGCTGCTTTAAGGCTAGTGTGGGCCTCATTCCCTTAACCAGGGCTGCATTAAGGCTAGTGCGGGCCCCATACCCTTAACCAGGGCTGCAAGGCTAGTGTGGGCCTCATTCCCTTAACCAGGGCTGCATTAAGGCTAGTGTGGGCCTCATTCCCTTAACCAGGGCTCCTATAAGGCTAGTGTGGGCCTCATTCCCTTAACCAGGGCCGCATTAAGGCTACTGTGGGCCTCATTCCCTTAACCAGGGCTGCTTTAAGGCTAGTGTGGGCCTCATTCCCTTAACCAGGGCTGCTTTAAGGCTAGTGTGGGCCTCATTCCCTTAACCAGGGCTGCATTAAGGCTAGTGCGGGCCCCATTCCCTTAACCAGGGCTGCAAGGCTAGTGTGGGCCTCATTCCCTTAACCAGGGCTGCATTAAGGCTAGTGTGGGCCTCATTCCCTTAACCAGGGCTGCTATAAGGCTAGTGTGGGCCTCATTCCCTTAACCAGGGCCGCATTAAGGCTAGTGTGGGCCTCATTCCCTTAACCAGGGCTGCTTTAAGGTTAGTGTGGGCCTCATTCCCTTAACCAGGGCTGCATTAAGGCTAGTGCGGGCCCATTCCCTTAACCAGGGCTGCATTAAGGCTAGTGCGGGCCCCATTCCCTTAACCAGGGCTGCGTTAAGGCTAGTGCGGGCCCATTCCCTTAACCAGGGCCGCATTAAGGCTAGTGCGGGCCCCATTCCCTTAACCAGGGCTGCATTAAGGCTAGTGCGGGCCCCATTCCCTTAACCAGGGCTGCATTAAGGCTAGTGCGGGCCCATTCCCTTAACCAGGGCTGCTTTAAGGCTAGTGTGGGCCCCATTCCCTTAACCAGGGCTGCTTTAAGGCTAATGTGGGCCCCATTCCCTTAACCAGGGCTGCTTTAAGGCTAGTGTGGGCCTCATTCCCTTAACCAGGGCTGCTTTAAGGCTAATGTGGGCCTCATTCCCTTAACCAGGGCCGCAATAAGGCTAGTGCGGGCCCGGGTGCTGTGACAGTGAGTGTGATTACCTTTGAAAAGGCCCCCTCTGACAACCACCGGTCCACGATGCACATATTTCTAACATGCTCACTAGTGTGTATTAACTGCCTAAAGACACAATACACAATTAATGTTACATTACTATCTGTACAGTGTACACAATGATTAGTGTCAGGTAAATAACTTTAAGTAATTAAATTAATTGTAACTTTGTATTTATTTACGCTAAATAACTATAAATAATTAAATTAATTATTATTTCGTATTTATTTACGTTGCAGTATTTTCGCTATCTAGTTAACAGTAAGTTAATAACAAGCAAATTAAAAAATTTCATCACTTCCGAAAATGAGGGCCACTCAAAACTGTGGGCCCAGATGCTGCAGCACCCTTAGCACCCCCCTCCCCCTCACCCTTAATGCAGCCCTGCCCTTAACAAACAGACTGTCAAGAAATCTACAAAGATAGGACTCTTCAATGAACTCAAGCCAAAAATGCACAGAATCTAATCCCAGAAGCAGCAAAGGAGAAATTTGGAAAGTAGCTCGCTCTGCAAGTAATATAAGTCAATGTTTTGGAGAGTTTGGTATTGTATTGTATTGTATTTGAACACTTGTTATAGCGCCCCAACCAGATTTCCCATTCAGAGGCGCTCCCGACTACTGCGCGAACAGCTGAATCGGAGTTTCACGCCGAAGCGCATGAGCAATTGCAGTGAAGGACTTGCCCAGGGTCCCTACGCGGCGACTTTGAGGTGGATCCGAACCCGCAACCCTCCAGCTGCAAGGCACCGAACATACCCCTACACCACCGCGCCCCAGTTGTATTGTGATGTGTTGTATTGTGTGTTGTATTGTACTCCACGTTTATAATGCGACCGAGCCACCCGCAGTAAAGATCCGAGAAATTAATCTCTGATAATCCGACCCGACCGGGAAGCGAACCCGGGGCGCCGGCGCGTCAAGCGGGTACCAACCCACTCAGCCATCATTCTTTTCATTGCATTTTGTGAACATAGTGTGAACATAGTGTGTTCAGTATACTTTTAATATGGGGGGAGTATACTTTCTGCACAACATGTGTTGGCTCCTACACCAGATCAGTTGAGTGTTTATTTCTAGCTAATTAATGCCACCCAGGATAGAAGAGCTTGTTAATTACTAGCTCTTGGAAGTAATTGTGGCTTACTGGAAGGCAATTCTCGACATCAGAGGACTTTCTGTGAATAAAGTGTGTTCAGTATACTCTTAATATGGGGTCCCGAGTATACTTTCTGCACAACATGTGAAGCTCATAAACTAAGTTATCACTGTCCTAATTCCACATAGCCCTTCTAAACAGTTGCATTCTGGGTGAGGGGTTTAGGGAACTGGTAACACTCTGACACGAAGAGGCAACGGATGCGAGATCGCTTCCCGCTACCCTCCCTAACCGACTCAGCCTTTTAATTTACCAGATGGCGATGAAAAAAATGAGCAGTAGGACATGGTGGGTGCCTTGCATGGCTGCCAAACAGCTAAATTCAACTCCTGTAATAACTTGCAATCATCGGTGCATACTATGAGTTGTAACCATACTGAGTAATTGTCAGTTTGAAAATATTTAACAAAGATTATTATTATTATTATTCTGATGCTGGTTTGTTGCTAGAGCCTAGGTTCAATACAATTGCAGGATCACATGCTTTCAGCTGTTGCACTCCACATATTTGGCAGTATTGTCTAGCACAAAAGGCCTGACTTGCCAACTCATCACTCTAATGACGAGCTGCAATAGTTTCCCAGTCGCTTTTAGTACACTCTCATCATTAATGTGTTAAACAACTAGTCAAAACTCACTATTTAACTCTAGCCTTAGCAAATCCATCTTGTCCCCAGGCAAACATACATCTTCAATTCAGATTCAGATTTACAGACTTTGTGCAAGTATTAAGTACTTTAAATAAATAAATAAGACAAGAATTATCTCGTATAGAAAAATTCTCCTGCAATTGTATTAGAATTTCTGTATAAACATCTTTCAATGATTGGGGAATAAATTTACAATAGACGTTAAAGTTGCAATTATCTAACATCACTAACACTAATTTCTCGATTATAGCAGATACAAGAGTAAAGAAAATTGACTGACATACTTTCCCTGTTTTTCCATACTGTAGAATTCTTTTCTCAGCCATCTGCAAATGAAAAAAACTTTTTATTAATAACTCTTCTCACATCCTCTCTCTCTCTCTCTCTCTCTCTCTCTCTCTCTCTCTCTCTCTCTCTCTCTCTCTCTCTCTCTCTCTCTCTCTCTCTCTCTCTCTCTCTCTCTCTCTCTCTCTCTCTCTCTCTCTCTCTCTCTCTCTCTCTCTCTCTCTCTCTCTCTCTCTCTCTCTCTCTCTCTCTCTCTCTCTCTCTCTCTCTCTCTCTCTCTCTCTCTCAATCTTTTCACTGCATTTTCTTTAAGTAGGCTGCATTGGCCAGGACTCAATAAAGCTGCTTACTTATTCACTTGGAAATGAATTTCTATTTTCCTAGTTACACAGCACCATTTACAAACCACACAAACATTTACAAACCATTTACAAACGATACCATTTACAAACCACACAAATACAGATGACACATTTATTTCTGCTTACTTACTTACCTAGTGAAACATTAATATTTCTGTTGGTTGTACTCCACATGTGTGTATACATGAGTCCAACATTGTTGACCCTTCTCTGTAATCTGTCCATTGTACATTTTTCTCAAGATTAATGACACATTGAATAACATCATTCACAAGTAGGTCAATGCATTTGGTAAGGTACTTAAAAGGTCAAATATCGATATCTAACTAAGTGAGGGATGGCAAACCTATGGCACACGTGCCCAAAATGGCACGTGCTCAAATCTTTTGGGTACATGGAATTTGGAACATCCCCATTAATTTCATTTTATATAAAAATTCATTTGCGCCAAATATTAGCAAACTTTGATCACTGGTTCTGTAAAAATTCTGAGGTACAAGAGGTGTCTACCCACTATACACGATCATCAAGCAATTACCAGCAAAGAAGTGTGCACACCAATATTAGGCAGCATAGTGTCGGGACATACGGACCACTGCTTTGGAACTCCCTGCCCAAAGAACTTCTTGTCTACCCACAGCCTATCAGTTCAAAAATAAATTAAAAGCCCACCTTTTGTCTGCAACTGTTTAAAAATTTACTACATGGATTTGTGCATGCACTGGTTTTGCCTAATATTGGGAGATAAAGTTGAGGTACAGTTTCTAATTAGAGACAAGAACTCTTGCACTGTCCTGTACCAGATCCTTTGTCCCTCCCGGGCTGCATCCTCTTGATCTGTTTTGCAACCGGATCTTCACTTGCCATCTCTGGAAAACCCCTCATACAATGCAATGCTCGTGAATAAGCTGATTCCCAGTGCTTATCTCTCAAGTACTGCTACACAAAATTTGGAGTCTATGATAACCTCGTCCCAGCAGAAGCTGAACCCCATCTTGTTTGACTGACACCCATCTTATTTGATAGAAAATTTGTACATTTGATTTTGGAACACTGCTAAGGAGGCACTTCATAAATTTATATCTATTTACATTACATTACATGAATCAATCAGACAGATGATTGCAATTACTGACCTTTCGACCTGCACTTGGTATGACGCGGTCTTCATACTTTCCATGAGACGAGTCAATCCTTCCACCCATACGTCACGCTCGCTTTGACTGGAAGCTTCAGATATAAAAATCATTTCATTTACAATTTCTTCTTTGTAATTTGTAATCAGGCTTAACATCCCATTTGGTTCGTTCACTCAAATGGATTTTCACATCGTATTGGACTCATGCAAAATTAGAAATCCTCAAACAGTTGAGCATAGAAATCTTATTACTATTATTATTTATTAACTTTGTAGCGTGTGCAAAACTGTGCATGGTCACGCCGAAACATTAACCTGAGGTGTGGATAGTTAGCCGTCAGGCGAAGATGCAGTTAGATATACAAGTGCTTGAAACCCAAGGAGATAAAGTGAGTTTGAGTTGCTTTTTGAAAGAAGGAAGTGAATTTGAGCTATGAAAAAAGAGTGGCAGTCGATTCCATTCCCTGGGGGGCAGAGGCATGAATTAGAATATCAATTAAGCTTACGGTAATTAGGCTTACAATTAACAGAATGTTAAGCTCAGAATTAAATTCAAAGAGCTAAGAATCTAGCACAGAATTTTAAACAAAGCTCATGATTCAGATTATAATCAGAATTAAAATTAAGATTCTACACCTGCAATTAAACTCAGAGTTCAGAAGTTAGAACAGAACTTAGGTCATACAGCTTTTATGTTTTTTTAGCTCAGAATCAAATTCACAATTTAGAATCAGAATAAATGCAACAATTCAGTAAACAATAGCACTGAGAAATCAATTGTGAGTGTGTTACCAACAAGAGCGAGAGACTTCAGCTTAAACGTGGAACCATAGACGATGACAAAACAGAGACCAGAAGTGTGCTTGAACGCATCCTCGTAATTCTTTTCAAACTCGCGAGCATTTTTCCCTGGACGAATTTCCTTTACAAGTCGCAAGTCAGCTACAAAAACAGTAAGTTTCTTGTGTTAAGGGCAAGGAAAGGCATGCTAAGAGGTTTGAGATAAGCCAGTTTGAAAAGGCAGCTTACCCAAGTATTTCAGTACTTGCATTGTATTGTAGAGTTCAGAATCAAGACCAATACAGTGTCAGTAACTTATGAGACCATGCCTGAGAAAACTCTGTAAGAACATTCAAAATTGGTTTATGGAGTTTTCACCAATCCAATATAATATTATATCAGATTGGATTGGTGAAAACTCCATGTTTTTCCATCAGCTGAAAGGTTACAACTATTGAACATCTCTGCACAACAAGTTTCAAACCATCCTGATTTAATCTTAGAAGTCAGGTGTAAATTAGAATACCGGGTATTTATGTTAAAAATTAACTGTTAGCTTAAGGTAAACTTTTCAGTGACCTTTTCAGTGATTTAGTGTGCATCTTTACCACAATTATCCACAGAACTATTTTGAGACCAATTTATATGCAATGGTCTTCATAATCAATTTCTTGCATGTTAATTTTTCCAACCTAGTGAGAGTTTCCTAAAAACACAGTCACATATATAAAATATACAGGAAGTATTTAACACACAGTTGATAAACACCAAGAACAAACGGTTGTCATTATGAACCAGGTTAAGTAGTCCCTACAACAATTAAATAAACCTATTAATTTGTACCGGGTATGCATAAGATACACAAGGAACTCACTGCAAGAACAGGACATCAAAACAAGGTCACACTCTTAAGGAGAACTTAATTTGAACTATATTCCTTTCCAAGTATTATTAATTAGAACAATGTCCACTATAGTCAAAGCCTGTTAATTAGGTACACTGGACTTCCAGCCATGCACATAATTGGTATTCACATCTCAAGTTAATTAGAAGTCTTCAATGCAAAAACTAAAGTAGGGCCTACTTCACAAACTTGTACTTTTCAACAAGCATACTGACCCATTTTCTTCATTCTACAACTTGTTTACATTAACTTTCAAAGCAAATCCTGTAGGGCCTACATTAACAATACGGACTGCTCAAATTCGTGGTGTTGAATTTTCCTTCCTGTTAAAACTCTGTTTTATAGATTAATATAAAAGTTTCTCAATAGGCCTATTCTTAGAGCAACATAAAACTGACATCTGGCAACACTTATATTGCTCATGTGCTACATGACTATTACCCCCGGAAAAACCAGCTATATACTCTATGCGTCCTCATACCCATAACAGTTATACCCACTGCTGACAGTTTGGTCAATAAAACATGTATTATTAGGATGCTTTACTCTAAACCAAAACAGTATTGTACACTGCACAGTTTGAAATACACTAGAAATTAAAATGCAACATTTGATATCATAGGCCATTGTAGAATGTAAACCAAAATGCGGTTAGCAATTGGTGCGATAAAGGATATACTTACTTACTTACTCATCTATTACCATATAAGAATCTCCTTAACAATGCATTATTTTCTGCTGGTACGAATTCATGAAATTCCTTTCTCACTATATCTCAATTTAAGTCAAACAGTTCGTTACATTCATAAATTTTCTGGCAGAAACCAGAACCACAGAAAAATATCATTCATTCATCCATTCGCATTTCTATAGCATCTCTCTAAGATAACAATTGATGCATCCAAAATTCCTTAGTGCTGCGTGTTCCAGTATACATGAACAAGCTCTTCAGGGGTTCTACTATATCCAGCTGCATTGGCTTCTTGTTGAATTAAGAATAAAATTTAAATTGGCATGTTTAACCAACAAAGCCCTCAGCACCAGCACAACTCCCTACCTTCAATCACTACTAACTCCTTACATCCCTCCTCATTGCCTGCGATCATCAAGTACAGGTCTTTTAGCTGAGTCACGATGCAGAACAGTTGCGGGCACGCGTGCTCGCTTAATTCGTATTCTAATTCATGCCTCTGCCCCAGGAAATGGAATCGACTGCCACTCTCTCTTCGTAGCTCAAATTCACTTCCTTCCTGTAAAAACCGGCTGAAAACTCATTATTTCTCCTTGACTTGAAATAACTTGGATATCTAACTTCATCTTCTCCTGGGGTTGACTATCTGTACCTCAGTCCTCAGATTCACATTTCGGTGTGACCGCACACACGTTACAATTTAATTACAATAATAATAATAAAGCATCAAAAAATGTAATGTCACCTTATTCACAAAATCATAAACAAAAACCAGATCATTGGGTTATTTACAAGTTCATGAATGACAAATTCAGTTCATGTGGAGTGTCCGAAGAGTTGGACAGAGATTGACATCATAATCCCAATTTTTCTAACCATGGAAATATCTAAGGGTTGACAATAATCTGCTCAACTTTGGCATGTATAGCAAAGCTTTGCTGTATATATAACAGCTCTAGCCAATCAGTACTGAACTCTGTGCAACTTTAACAGAGTTTACTATTTCAACACTAAACTAAAGAACTCGTAAAGTGTTTGGAAATGTAATTTGAAAACGGTAAACATTTAGAATCGGGATGCATAGGTTTTCTCAAGTCCTTAGTGTCGGTTAGGAGGCATCGTGAGTGTTTGTTAGGGTAAGGTTAGGCGTTGTGAGGGTTGGTTAGGGTCAGGTTTAGGGTTAGTGTCATCATTAGAAACATGGTACCTTCTGCTCAGCGTGCCAAAAGATACTGTAAAATGCATATAAACTTATGCACCCAATACTCGCCGGAGGAATTAGTAGACGGATGGAAGTTAGGCATTTTCTTATAACAAATTAAGATAATTTTCTATGCCAAAACACTCTACTATATCTCCTCGCAGAGAGTCGCAGTCCTAACATCATGAGTTTTTTCAAATCCAATTCCAATTCATGAATCGAACCCCATACAGTTTCCAGTTTACCAATTCTGTCAAATTTATCTTACAGAGGCGAAAATCAGTATATAACTTTGGGAGAGACAGATTTTGGCAAACATTTAGTATCGGGGTGCATAAGCTTACTGGCGTTTGACAATATCTTTTGGCATGCTGCACGGAAGGCGCCATATTTTCTAATGACAACACTAACCCTAACCCTGACCCTAACCGACTCTCACGACGCCTAACCTGACCCTAACCGACGTGAGGAAAACCCATGCACCCGATTCTAAATGTTTACCCAATTTTTACCAGGGCCGGATTTTTGCATTTTTGTGGACAGATAGGCCTCAGCCAAAACTTTTGGGGAACAGTCCCTCTATGTCCCCCACGATTTACGCCACCGTTCTTACCTTTTCCCTCGATCTTTGCACTGTTTCCACGATACCAGACCAGTTCATGCGAGTCCAGCTTGAACTGGAACCACTTCGTCTCCGGTCTCCTCGTCCGAGAGAAGAAGATCATCTTCGTTCCCCTCTCGAGGGCCACAAGGACCGCATGAAGGGCCATCGTCTCTGCCATGGTCGACCCTCAACGAGAAGGAGACGCTGCCGTCTTGTAAGCAGACGAATTCAACTAAAAGTCCGATTAAAACGAACTCGAAGTCTTAAGACTTCTGCAGAAGAAGCGTTAGATTAACATAGAAAGGCTGAAAAGTTCTCCTTTTGCAAGTTTTAAACATTTTCTCCCTGGTTTATTTGAGAGTCGTTAACGACTCAACCGGGAACTAAACGTCAACAGGCCTTCTAAACCATGCTAAACAGCCTGGGTCGAGTGTTATGAATATTTATCAACTCCTAATGAATAATTAATTAAGCGAACTTATGCTAAATTAATAGCCTGTAACGAGCTTCATGAATATTTATCAACTCTTAATGAATAATTAATTAAGTCTTTAAAAGGCATACTTGAGTGTTATATATATATATATATAATAATAATTTTATGAATAATTATCAACTTCTAACGAATAATTAATTAAGCTTTTCGCCAGACCGTAGCCAGCGAAACTAACGACAATCTTCAGCATATAATTTATAATAATCATAATCGTAATCTCAAATACCAGCGCACGACTGAAAGCAAAAAATCGGGGCAACAGCTTATCCACGAGCGTTGATTTGAGTCTGAGGGTTGTCCAGTGTAGGTCCAAGTCCGGTTTGCCGTTAGACCAGAAGCGAATAAGGAAAGCAGATGCTAAGTCGGGTTCAGTCTGGGACGAGAAAGTTTGGGAAATCGAGAACATTGTCTGAATATCATGGTAGGCCAAAGGCTCAGTTTATGAAGAACGAAACAACTTCCGGGTCTGTTAAGTATGGCTAATGAATATTCAACGCGATAAATTTAAATATTACGAGGCTTGTTCCAGTTCGGCGCCCGTTACGAGCAAATCCGCAAGCTCGAGTTAAACCGAGAGAGTTGCATTGCTACGTTGTTTCCCGCTGATAAAACGCGCACCGAATGTAGTAGCCTATAATAGACCGCGCGCGGTTTCTAGTTATAAATCAATGTCACGAATGGGCTGGAACACAGCTCGTAACCCAAATCCGTTATATCACCCAGTCAGTGACTGTAGACCTAATGTTGCCACTTTTTGTGACTCTAATGCATAATAGTGACCCTTTCACACTATTCAAAATCGCTTTTGGAAGCTATTGATAATTTTTTGTATAATAATGATTAATGAAGGTTTAGGCTATGCTGGTTTAGGCGTTGAGCAGAAATTAGTTTACGCATGTTTAATGAACACTTGTCTGAAAACCCCTTGCCTATAATAAGCCTAGCCTAGGCTACCTTTTTCGTCAGGCTTTCGTAATAATTTGGATTTGGGATGTCAAATATCAATAGGCCTATATACACGAACGCCTATAGGCTACAACATACATGCACACGCATAGAGGTTCAGCCTTCAACAGCATAGTGAGCAGACGGTAGGCCTAAGTATGGTTTGCACTTTGCACGTGCCTTGTAGGGCCTAGGCCTACGTGAGAAGTGCCAACTTGAAGCGGACACGTTCGCATACAGGAAGCCAGTAAAGAAAACGAAGAGCAAGTAGGCTATTAGGCCTAAATGGACTCTTTACAAGACTTAATTAGCCTGGTGCATTATTTTACCTTGAGGAAGCAGTGTGCATTCTGGAAGATAGAGTATGCAGTTGCAGTAGTCAAGTCTCGTCATAGGTTTTTTTCAGCGAAGTGGAGAACAGAGTAGGTCTAGGCCTATAGAGCGAATTTTATCTGATTTATAAAATTTACTTTATAGTTTGAACGAATAATTTCTTCATTCGAAGAGCAATAGTTGCTAGAACTAGGCCTATTCAGTCGCTTAATCTAGAACGAGTTTCGCACCGACACTTTTAATAGAACGAATCTTACAATTCTTTTATCGCTCAGTTATCAGTTTGAAATCAATGTCATCGGAGTTTAACTTGTTGTAGGCCTATGAATTTCCTCAGTCCCTATCCACACACTTTTAGTCATTTAATGCACATTTGCAGTATCCAATTACTTGTGCACATTGTTCGCAAATGCATAATATAGAGAAGATATAGATGCGTAAGAACGTTAAAACAAAAAACATGTTAATTAAACAATGCTCTGAAAATCTTCGTGTTAGATGATTATATCGCTGGGCGAGTAGTGATCTCGGCAGAATTCGGAGATCCGGTCGCAAGCCTCCAGAATCTTGTCTTCGGGAACAGTTAGGACCACACGGAAGTAGTTCGGGTATTGGAAACACTGCAAAAGCGTAAAAATCTTATGTTATTTGGTATTATTATTATTACTACTACTACCACCATCAGTGCTAATCAAAATGATGCTAAAGTTCATTAACAGCCAAATTTATAGAGTTGATTAATTACAATTAACTCAATAAGGCGTTTTACTAAATCCGCGGCGATATTGCACAGTCGATTTTAATTTCCGAATTAACACTGTAGGCCTAATGTAAATCTAATCGAGCCAGAGTCATTCTGTGGTGGCTTATAGCCTACTGAGACTCTATAGCCAAAATATTTTGAAGATTGAGTAATATTTAAGACTTTCTCAATCCAGTTGAGATTCTAAAAGTGCATTTTTTCGTTTTTGACCAAATATTCTTAAATTTTGCATTGTACAAATTTGACAAATTTGACAAATCAGCAGATGTTTCAATGGATGATTAGTTTGATAGTGCTCCCTATTAAAAATCGAGCAAGACCATTTGTTTCTGGATTCACAGCGAGAGAAAGGTCGGAAAGGAACGATAGCTGGAGTAGGTCGAAACCTCACACTCAAGGGAAAATATGTGATGAAGCGTAAACTTCTGCAGCAAATTCAAGCACTGGAACAAAAGGTGATCTTTGCTTTCTTTTGCGGATAGAAATACAAGTGACAGGAAGGCTGCTCACATATTTTCTGCAATGGCTTCTTCAAGGCAGCTTCAGAGGATGCCGTCATAATGGCGTCATTAGCCCATTGGTCTCACTGGTCAGGAGCTTCTACATTTGCCATGCCGTCATCACATTCCAGAGATCATGCTGGAGAAGGTGATTAGAACTGTTTGGCCATTTCAAATATTTCTAGCATCGAGTTGATCAATCTTCATTGTCCACAGCCATTGAGATATGAATATAGCACCCATTAAAGCTCCATGGAAAGACAGTGTCCTGGAGTTTGGAGTAGCTGAGCTGGAAACATTCCAAGCACCAGACAACTACCGTGAACCGCTGGAGCTGTCGATTATTTTCTTTGGTGGAACATCTCCCAGTGGTATCAATTTTCCAATATTCCGGAGCAATCCACTGTGTCTGCTGGGTGGCCACAGCCATTTACTCCATGAAGATGTGGCGATTCAACAAACAGTATGAACCATTGCAGCTGTGATCTTCCGGATTACGGAAGTCGTGTGATCGTTGATATCGCGAACAAATAAGGAAGTATCTCATAATCGGGAACAAATAAGGAAGCATTTTAGTGAGGCTTGTCTCTGATTTACTGCTGTGTATGTCAAATAGGGCCTACTTGTTCCAGAGGACATCATCTGCAGCTGCTCCTAGAAATGACTTGTCCTCTTTGCTGGGGGTCCATGGAGTAATGGTAACAGCACTGGCGTGAAGAGCAGTAGGAAGCGGGATCGACTCCCGCTACCCTCCCTAAAGGTCCACTCAGCCTATCAATCGCTAGATGGCGTTGGTAAAATGAGATGTAGGACGTAATGGGTGCCTTGCATGGCTGCCGTATACAGTTAAATTTAACTCCTGTAATAACTTGTGATCATCCGTTCATACTATAAATTGTAATCACACTGCAGGAGGTAGGCCCTACAGCGGGAATCGAACCCGCGTCTGTGATGATCTTCTGCTCTTCGTGCCAGAGTGTTACCATTACCCTAACTCCCCCCCTCCACCCATCAGATACTGAGGGTCTGAAGAATCTCCAAAATGGACTCCACTATTCGTCAATCCAGAAACATAGGCCTAGGGACTGGGCAACCTGACTTCGTCACGCCATCAAGGAGGGCGCTTTTTCAAGATCCTCCGTGAAGAATTCTTGCAGATTGACTCCAGGGAATGGTTACTTCAAGAATCACATTTAGCGTCATGCACTAAGTTGGAGAGTAACTTTCTGACATTTTTATTTTTTGTAAGCACCTAATAGAGGTCCTATAATATTATAGGCCTGATTATGTATTTCCTACCGAGTAGTAGGTCTATAGTTAAGACACAATAGTTAGGATTTAATATGATAGCTAGGATATTGATTGAATTGTTTGATCTTTATTTACAGTGACTTGTTGAGTCATAAATTTCGAGTATAAGCCTAAATGGTAACTTAAACTGTTGACGACAAATAGCAGGGCTTTCGCGAAGCATTGCATGGTCAGCATAAGATAGTAATAAGCACAGAGGCGGCCTTTGACAGCCTCTGACAGTTATGTGCTATACGCAAGGACAAAAATGCCGCCCTTTTTATGTTGCATAGCTAAATTTCAAGAAAAAATATGCTTTTTTAGCTTTATTTTGCGGAATTTGCCGTCCCTTGAAAAATGCCGCTCTAGGCAGCCGCCTATATCGCCTATACCTAAAGCCGGTATCACGAAATAGAGTATCCGTCCTAAGACTATCCGGGGGATGTATGCATTTATCCCCCCGGATGGAATAAACCGGTTTAGAGTGTCGGGGGGGATAAACCATTCTAACCCCCATCGTCATTCGCATCACGATAGCCTCGACGACAATCCAGTCAAAATCACCAAAACGAAGTAAATTAATTTCCGGTCGACGTACAAACTAAAGATATGCAACTTAAAATATTTTATGTGTAGGCCTACAATAAATCCAAACAGTACGACTGACTACACTGTCTTAGAAACCGCCAAAAATGCAAACTAAACCGAATACTCCATTTCGCTAAGGGGATACTCATGTATGGGGGATACTCTATTTCGTGACACCGGCTCTGACTAAGCATAACAGACAAATGAGCAACAAACACCAACCTTTCCTGGGAGGCAGAACACGGACTGTTCGGTTACAAGCTGTTGGGTGAACTCGAGATCGGTCTTAAATTCTGGAAAGTTTTCCATCTGGATGGCAATCTGCAGAAGAATCAGAACCAGAAGGTCATAAATTGAGAGGAGAAATTACACACAATTCATAATTGCAGATTTCTTTAGCTGAACTCTTCGATATGCTTATAATGCCCAATCATAGCCTATATATTCATAATCGCCAATTTAACTAAACAATTTGGATGCTATTCTTATAGTCATAGATTCGATATGCTACTCGTATAGGCCTATAATACAAACTCTGAACACACGTAGCGTCAACTATCAACTCTGGCTCGGATTCCACTGACTGGGTTCTACGTTTGTGCGAGAGCTCGCTAGTGGTGACTCGCAGTTATCTGAGCAATTGCTTATGGATTTAGGCCTACATGAAATTTATACGAAATTGCTTATGGATTTATATGAAATTTATATGAAATTGCTTATGGATTTATATGAAGGGCCAGTAAAATGAAAAAGTCCGAGGTTCGCAATGCGGTTTATGGCTGCATACCTGATTGTAGACATTAAATTATGTATAGGCCTATACATGGCCCACTCTACCTTGAGTGCCTGCATATAAGCCTAAACCTGTCAATGAGAGCCGCCTATCCAAGTGCAGAAATGCGACAAAGACTATAGGCCGAGCAATGTCCTGGTGTAGCTGTCCTACTTAACAAAAATCGATTTCATTGGACCTATAAATGATGACTGAGAGAGAGTGATTGAACTTTTACCATCATGTACATAGCACCGGATGGCATGATCGGATTCAGGCCTTTGATCTTTGTCATGGATGCGTAGCAGATCTCGGCGTTTCTCTGTTAACAGTACTTATAAAAGTGAGCGTTAGTCGTGGTTTCAATGACGCCAATCATCGTCGATATGACGGCGTCGTTAAATAAACGATGACTTCAATGATAAATGACATATATAAATATTCGTTTAATTGAGAAAAACAATCTGACAAAAACGCAGAAATGCTAACATGAGTGATAATGGTTAATTAAAGTTCATCAGAAGATTTTAGAATAAACTAGTAAATATTTTTATATAATGATCTGGGAATAAATTGAGAGTTGTCCTTGGGTGGGAGAGTATGGTTGTGTGCTCTAGGTCTTAATTGGTGAGAGGAGAGGGGTCGGAGTGGAGGTAGGAGTTGGTGAAGTACATGCTTGTCATGCTTGATGACAATTTCAAATGCAGTTATGGCTAATCTGATCCAATCCACTCTAGTGACAACTAAGACAATCAATTAATAAACTACAATAAGAAGAATTGAGAATGAGTGTGGAGTCTGTTATAGTAATTGAAGCAATAGGAGGAAGAGAGCAAGTGGGGTTGTAATGAAGACGACGGGTAATATGAACATGACAAACAGAAGTGGGTCATGATGTATTTAAGCCTATGCCCTGGCGCTTATAGGCCTATTTCTACATTGCCTACACGCCTGGCCTATATATGGGGCATAAATAATATATATACATATAAGTGCGTATATATATAAATATATATATATATATACAACGCATGCCATTCAGGATGAAATTTATGAAAGACATGAAGGGCTATAGACTATTTAATTCATGTTTATGTGTATTGTTAAATTTCGGAGCACCTTTTAATTAGGCTACTACTGTAATTAAGAGAACACTTGAACTGGACAGATCTATCGAAGACCTAAGATCGCTCAGCAAGTGATAGGCAGGCGCATTTGAGAGATTTATAAGTCTACAGAAATTGATCTAAAAATAGACTTACGGTGGACATAATGTCTGCATGTGTAGGCCTACAGAATTCACACATACTTATGGGTTTACGTATATATATACACGTATAGGCTACTGTATATACATGTGCATGTATATATAATATACGTAGGCCTACTGAAGTTGCCTATATGTTTACTCTCGTAAGGTTTTCCAAACTTAACATACACATGCTGAGATCTAATCTTATAACTTCTATACTGCCGTAATCGTGATATTTAAGATATGGTTGGTAATGTTGTTTGTGGCTATACCTGAACGACTGTTAAAGATTTGTCGAAGTATTCTTTTGGCGTGGCGTTCAGAATGGTCCTCAGAGATCCCTGGACCAGAGTGTTTGGTCCTAAGATGCGCTGAGACAGATTGATGAGACCGGGACGAACCTAGGAACAGGCATTGACATGCAACATCTTAGCCAGATGTAGGCTACGTTTCAAGTGTCGTTTAATTGGCAACAGGTTGATAGTCCGAAGATTCTGTAGTCCGACATTAATACGACGTAAAATCGTTGCATGAATCCAACTTCTACTTACACTGGGATATCTTTTCATCATTCCAACTTCCATTTAATGTGGGGTTATTTTCATCAATCCAACTTCTATTTAAGCAAAAATTCTGTTAATTAATCCAACTTCTATATGCTCAAGCAAGACTTATTTTCATCTATCAAGCTACTATGGCTTTCGCACTATCGAACCTTCGGACTATCGGCACGTAGGCTAACCGTTTAATTATACCATCCCATGGAATTAGATGTGCACTTTGTCGGCAGACAGTCCACACTTCTCACTCACTTTTCTGTTCTTACTCATTATTTCCTTTCAAATGCCTTCCTACCCTCTTTCCTCTCTCTTTCCTATTTCCTACCTCCCTTCTACTCCTTCTTCTTTCCTTGTTTCTCTTAGGTATTTTCATTCTAAAACCTAAGACCGTTTTAAAAAATCAAATAAAAGCCATAATGTCTCTGACCAAACTTTAAACTGGTATAGCCAATGCCTACACGTGGCCATATTTTTGTTTTTGTAATCGCAATGTGTTAACGAATGAACGAAGATTCTGTTCTATCTTTCTATATGATATGTTGGTCAAAGATGAAGAATTATTATGCAAAAATCAACCTCAGTTTCGAAGGCGTTGAATCGGTCGTGGATCAAGATCCAACCCAATCGCCATCCAGGAACCAAATACCTATAAATAGACAAATACTGAAATGCGATGTAAAAGCTACAGCTTCTCAGCACCAAAAACAAACTTATAGGCTATAATACATCTCAATGCTTGCATCAGAAGAAATCAATATGCAAATATAATGAGCCAGAAGCAAATGCGCAATGTATGCTAAACATCTATATTATTTAATAGATTTTAATAGCAGCTATAATTATCTACTACGCTAAACGCTTTTTCATAGTCAAGAACTTCTGAGCACCCAAAACAAACTTGCATTAGGAGAAATCAACATGCAGCTATAGGCCTAATGAACCAGACGTAAAATGCGCAATGTATGCTAAACATCTACATTCATCATCATCAGGATCCATGGGCCGAAGTCCCGTAGGTGTCCAACGCTTGCACCGGACCCATGGGCCGATGGCCCGTTGGAGTCCAATGCTTGCATTGGATTTCATTCGTATTTTTTCTTTACGAACGGAGTATCTGCACCCATCCGTTCGACCTTCGCACTTCTCCCTTAAAGAGAGTTCCAGGCTTAGGACTGGCTCTGATATCCACTTGTGGTATCAAAGGCGGCGATGCCGCCCACGTTTGCCAGCTTTTTCAGGGTTCCTGCTGAGCTTGTCCACCTCGCGTAGCGCACTAAGGTGGTACTTCAGCCAAGACCTTCACCACTGATGGCATAGCCTCAGCAGGCACTCTTCTGACTGTTGCCACCCCCTCACCACCTTGGAGTGTGAGTCGGACTTTACTACATTACCTATTTAATAGATGTTAATAGCTATATCTACTACGTTTACTTGTCTACCATCTAAACACCTTTTCCTAATAATAATAAACAATAATGAAGTGCAATAATTCCAACGTAGCCAGAACTCTGAGGGACATATTTTGGCTATAAAATGAACGTTTAACCTTTTATAGAGGGTCAATATACACATATGTAGGGGAAGGTTGCCTGAGATGGAACGATTTTAAGTTTTTTGAACTTTTCATTTGACTGCCCTAACTAAAACAACTGCTATGTGGAGGATCTTGTAAATCAGTATCTTAGGAACAAATTTATTTCTTCTGCATTTCTTCACATTGGACAAAACACGTGGGAATAAATATTTTGTCTGACCCTCAAATCATTCCATCTTAGGCAACCAGTGTCCTGAGATGGAATTTATTCAGAATATGTCATTTTGCTTCATTAACATGTGCTACATGCTTCAAAATTCCTCAAAATACCAAACTCACTGGTAGTCAACCGGAAGTTAACTGTGCTGCTTACAAAGTTAAATACCGTACTCCATTGTTGTGGTCGTCAGTGAACAAAAAAGCTGTTTTCAACTAGCCTATTTTTCAATATTGAACTGTCAAAAATGTAGCCTAGCCTAAACCATTTTAACAGGTGCAAGAAAAAGTCAGGCCTAGGCTACATCTGAAGCCAGATATCATTAGTCACTAGCATTTGCACAGGAATCACATTTATAGTCAATCTGCTGACATTCAACACCAGCACACAGCTCGTGAGACCACTGCATGCAATTGGTGCATTGTATCCAATCTTCACCACTGTTGCTCTCTGCAAACGACTCACCACATACAAGGCATTGACAATGATCTTCAGTTGGATTGTATTGTTCCAAACGGTTATTCTGTAACTTCTTCTGCAACGTCTTGACCACCTGTTTCCCTTTCCCCTTCTTAGTGGACATAGGCCTAGGACTACGTCTAGTCAGAGTTTTATTTGGTTCTTTTGTGTCTTTTTTCCACAGTTTTTCTTTTAGCTGTTCTGGTTTCTTCTTTAGTTTATGTTCGTCTGAATCCTTTTTGGGTTTCTGTTTCTTCTTCGTTATCGGTTTCTTTTTACCTTCGTTTTCCACTGTTGTTTTTGCAAACTTCAGACTTACTCGTCGACGTTTGTCCTTATCTTCACTAAGCTTATTTTTATATGGTGAACTCGTGAGAACAGTCGAGCACTGTCCTACCCTTTTTCGTGTCTTCACCAGTGGTGCACTTGGTAGTGGATATAGAGCCTCTATTTTCTGACGACCTGGAGATATGCCTGCAACAGACTTCAGATAGAAGGTAGCAGGAGCAATGCCAGAGGTCGACGTAGTTGCTTCAGATTCAGCAAGAGGCACTGTGCTCTGCTCGACAGTTGTGCTCTGCTCGACAGTTGTGCTCTGTGGAAAAGAGTCGTCTTGCTAACCCCGTAGGCCTTACTAGCCTGGCCAAGTGTCAACTCTTTACTTCTCACTTTGTCTATTGCGACCCGCATGGATTCTATTGCCCATTCTCCACGTGATGACTTCCGCTTGAATGATGACATCTAAAAATTGCATAGGCTAAACATAAATAAAATAGTTGCACACCAGGTCGTGGCCTACCTATAACACCTCGTCAACCAGAGGGGTTGTCAGGGTTTATATTGTGATTGTTTATTACATGGTCATTTCTAAGATGGGCCACTGGAAGTTCGTCCTGAAATGATAAGTCATACTTTTAAAATGAGTTGCCTGAGATGGAATGCGTTTCATCTCAGGCAACTCAGTACTGTTCCATCTCGTGCACCTCGCACGTAACTTGTTTTTACGATCCCCAGTGGCAAATGCGTTGGATTATCGCTCATGTTTTAGTGCGTAATGAATCACAATTATTTACATTACAAAGTGACTATTCCGAAAAACTTGCAATTTTTAATAATCCTGACTGAAACTACAATAAGAACAAACCAAAATATAGTAACAGATCTTCATGAAATTTAACAAACTCTCCACTAACCGTTGCATGCACGGAAAATATTCCAAATCACACCCACAAGACCGCAGAGACTGAATGCATCGGGTAAAAGGAGATCCATGTCTGAAACCGAACGTTTACCACCGGAAATCGATAGATTCCATCTCAGGCGTCGTTCCGTCTCGGGCAACCTTCCCCTAATTATATATAATAGGAAATCTTGAGAAACTACTGAAGAAATTGCGTTCGTACTTTTTCGTCAGACCTCCACACGACAGGATTGGAACAGTTGACGACTGCGAAGCCATCGAGACATAGGAATGAGTGGAGAAGACCTACACCAGAAAGAAACAAGAACATCACTTTTGACAGACAGCAAAACACACGGTACAATAGGCGTATACAATATCCTAACTACCATTGTCTTTTATATTGCCCTTCTTCCAAAGTAATGTAATACGACCATACTGGCGATTAGCAATCATTGTGAAATAAGGACTTGTGCAATGTCTCTGCATAATAGTTGTCTCAGTGGACTCTCGAACCCGTAATTGTCGCGTAACAGGTCGAGCGCTCTATGCATTCAGCTACCCAGTTAGCTACAGTATACATTGGTAAGAGCGTTGGCTGCGCGTCTCATGCGCCTCTGAGAAAGAGAGCATGTGGATCGCGGTTCGCTTCCCAATGCTGGCTTATTTCAAAGATTTAAATCTCGGGCTAGTACGGTCCTTGCACGGGGACCTTAAATGGCGTTGCGTCCATTCGAACGGGCGAGCGGCGGTGAAGGATCTCACCCGATCAATTCATTGAAAAATGAGCAGGGTCGAGGCCATATACGGTCGCTATAGAAAAACGGAAACATTTCACATTTAGGCCTACCGTGCTCTATTAGGCGTTTTGATACATGCATAGCTAGGTCCTAGGCGATATTACCACAGAGCGTATAACCTACATGAAGGAAAGCAACATAAAAATGTCATCGAATCAAACCTATTAGCTGACCTACCAAATAAATAAAGATAAAACCTCATATTACATGTATATTCATTCATTCCAAAAATTTATATCGCGCCCCTTATATACACGCATATTATATACTTACGAATTCCGCGTAGACTTCGTCTGCAATGACTGGTACTCTGTTCCTCTGAGCGACTTCGAGGATCGACCGGATGTGTGACGCAGTATAAACGGATCCACACGGATTGGACGGACTGTTGACGATGATGCAGGCAGTGTCGCCATCTATCAACGATTCCAGGTGATCCAGGTCAACCTCCCACGACCTCTCCGGCTGCAGGTTATAAGAAACCAATTCACACAAGTAGGCTAATGATGATTATGTCATTCGTATATCGACTGTACACAGACGACAAACGTATTATGTTCAAATTTCAAACTTTCAAGAAAACTGAATTTTAAATTTTAAATTACCTTAATAATGTTCTTAACTGAATAATAACATTGCAATTTTTAAGAAGATCAATATGTAAACAATAATTCATTGAAACAGTGCTAAATGAAGTATAGTTAATCCTTCAAGTAACTACTCCACAGCTTCTTAAATTGGGTGTATGTGGGCGCATTCCGAATACTCATGGGTACTGCATTCGAACATTTTTAGACCATTGCAGCAAATAGAAAATCAACAATAATTAGTGCGCGAATATATGACACATAAACCATGATGTCATTGAATTCGTCTTTAAACAGGTATTCAGACTAAGCAGCGCACTGGTATTAAATGACTGAAGAATAATATGAAAAACAACAACTTTGTAAGGGAAGGGTGTCTGAAAATGGACATACAACATTTGTGCTCCAAACAAATCTTTATAGCATGGACATAATATTCAACAGGTCATTACAAAGTATGGTAAATGTGCTTTTATGCTACCTGATAGGCCGCAACAGTGTTCAGCAAACCTGTTAATAAGTAGGCTAAGTTATAAAAAATTATACATGCAAACGTATTTGAACATAACTTATGAGCTAAATTTGTGGACATACTTCACTTTGTGCTCTATTCTTCAAAAGATGACATACAACATTACATGTAGCCCTACACACGATGTTCATACATGTGCACGATGTAAGTAAGTAAGCGTCTATGTGTATGTTGGTGTGCGAACATATGATAAATGCATTAAGTGTATACATACGGTTACTCTACATCATGCGCGACACACATAATGTAATAGCAGACAGGTATCTGTGTGAAAATAAATTGGCCATGAATCAGAACTGATTCCTTGAGAGTCAAAACAAGCCACCGGTGCTCAATCAAAACAAATCGGTGAATCAGGTATATAATTATAAGGTAGAAGTTCAGATCCAAAATGTCAGGTAAACGTATACTCGATTACTCGTATCAGAGTCGTATGGCCTTCTTTATGGGTTACAACTTACAGGGTCTCCCCTCTGTTGGTTTCGATCATATTTGTCTGAGCGAACCCACGTTAAATTTGGTATTCATCAAGGCTCTGTCCTGGGTCCCCTGCTCTTCATTGTAGGCTATATACGGCTGACATTTCCTCTCTTTTTCCACTATATCTGGAACTGCTGGTCATCTCTTTGCAGATGATGTGCAAGCATTCGTCCATGGGTCTCCTTCATTCCAGCTGCACTTAGTTGAGCGTATTCAATTCCTCTCAAATTCTCTCCACTACTGGATGGATCAAACCGTCTCTCCCTTAATGCCTCAAAAACCCAGTTCATATAGTTTGACATCCCCACCCGCTTTTGAAGATTG
The DNA here is from genome assembly GCA_020284085.1 of Aporrectodea caliginosa. Lineage (NCBI taxonomy): Eukaryota > Metazoa > Annelida > Clitellata > Crassiclitellata > Lumbricidae > Aporrectodea > Aporrectodea caliginosa. The sequence continues at coordinate 721,868 of JACEVL010000427.1, read as the reverse complement.
ATTTTGTTCTCCTCTTGGAAATAATTATTCTCGCACTATTCCTTTTCTTCAACTGTAGGCTACTTGATCTGGGTGCACATGTTACGCTATAGCTAGACCTTTCTTTTAAAGACCATAATCTCTAACCTTACACGTTATTCGTGTTTTCATTTAAGGCGACTGAGGTCTGTTCGGCGTTCTGTCTCTTCTTCTGTTTTCACCACGCTGGTTCACGCTTTGTTATGCTCCCGAATTGACTACTGTAATTCCTTTCTCGTTGGTCTTCCCAAAATTCCCAAGGTTCGTTTTTCACCTTTGCAGTCGGTCCTAAATGCGGCTGCTAGATTAATAGCACCGTGCCAGCACGCCTACCACGGGTAAACTCTCACATTTCTACCTTCATGTTTGAACGACTACACTGACTTCCTCTCTCTGCTCGCATTAAATCCAAAATCCGCATTCTCGTCTTCAAGGCACAACGGAGACTTGCCCTGAAATATCTATCTGATGTATTACTCCAGGCCCTCTCAGCCTCCTCGCACCGTCCACTCCGCTCTTCAAACAGACTTGATCTCCTGGTTCCTCATACTAGAACAGCTATGGCTCAGTCCCGGTCCTTTACCTCAATTGGTCCCTCTCTTTGGAATGCGCTGTCTCCATCTACTCGCTCTCAAATTCTAGCTGGTAACCCCTCCTCCTCCTTAGCTTTTCTCAAAACCTATTTCTTCTCTCATTGGCCGTGCGCACTGAGAGCGCCTCTGAACGGGTCACCCTAATAGAGGCGCTTTATAAATGTTTCAATACAATGCAATACTCGGTCCTATAAGGTGTTGATGGAGGATTAAGTGATTAAGATAAGTAGTCTTTGGGGGATCAATAAGGAAAATGTCCGCTCTGCCAGAGGCGAACCCAGTATCTGAAGTTAGTGTGGAAAAGACTCAGCGAGCAAAACCGTTCAGAGAAGAGTCGATTCGCCATACGTTCATAAGATCCCTTTGAATTGGCCACTCTATGCTGCTCTCTGTATTGATATCACTGCAATGCATCTAGGGCCTATAGCTCTTCATGTCGTATTTCTCCTTAGACTGTTTGTTGTTCCACTGTTTGACTGATATTCTGCATTTCGCCCGAAGTGATCCCAGACTTTCAGTTTGACTATATCGACCATTGCAATGACCGCATCCAATTCAGTATGAAAGAGACGCCTTAGAGGAGCTATTTGATTAGGAAAGAAATTGAGTAAGGTAGCGTATTGTTATTAGTAACGACGTTTTATATAGCGCCCCTTGAAGGCAGTCTACTCAGAAGCGCTCTCGGCCCAATCCCGGCTTAATAGCGTAACCGATGTGTATGTTGGTGTGCGAACGTATGATACATGCATTGAGTGTACCGTTACTCTACATCTGACCCTATACCTTACCGTTATTCTTGAGACGTTGATCATTGACCAATATACTTACGATGAGATCATAGTACTTGACGTTGATACCGAGCGACAGAGCGAGTGTCTGGTAGAGAGAGAATCCGGGTCTTGGGATGAGGATGTGCTGACCTGGATCGGCCAGAGCGGAAATGGCCATGTCCAATGCAGACGAACATCCATTCGTCAGGATCACGTCCTACAGCATACACAACGAATCATTACACAGTTCTTAATAATAATAGTATAATTTTTTAACCCCAAGGTAGTACTAATCCCTCAGGCTATCAAAACTACTACCCAGAGAAAGAGAGATGGTTTTCTGGAATGGTTTATCCCTCGGCGAGATCCGGTTGCATAAAAGATCCACGAAAGGCGATCGCGTTAAAGCGCTGTATAGCTACTGACAAGCGCTGGAAAAGATAGCTATAGTTTCCTTTAAATCTCCGGTATTATAGCCTAAAAATAAATAACTAAATCTCGTCTTATGGGGGAAAGGACATCTGGACTGCGCACAACAGATTGCGTCTCTGAAGGACATGATCTATTCTGAAGTAGGATATTAGCCAATTAGTCAAATATTTTCTGGTTATCATATCAGTCATTTGTATGTAATCCTACATGGTTTGTTTATCATATCTTACATATATATGCCTACACGTCTAAGATCGGGAGAAAAGACACGAGTATCTGATAGCTACAGTGAGACAAACGAACATACAGTACATTACAATAATAATTTGAGATACCCGATTGCAATTTTAATGCTTAATTTAAAAGATAAATTGAATCTGCCTACTTTACTTGAAAGCGGTGCCTCTGGAAGGCTGTGATATTCCGCAACAGCCGAGCGCGACTCTTCGTAACCTAAGCGACAACAGTTGTAACGTCAAATAATAGTTGCAACGATGATCATGGTGATGATAGCGACAAAGATGAGATAGTGATTATGATGAAGATAATCATCATTTATCTTGGTCATAGAAGCTATTTCTTCTAAAATAGCTAAAAATATAGGAATTCTAAAACGAGCTTCATATATTGCCATCCCATGATCGGTTAACCTCTACTACACCCTCTTCTATCCCTACCTTATTGCTTTAATATTGCGATATAATATGGGCTTCCACTTAGAAATCTAATTTACGAAGGCTGACAATTTTCAATCAATCAATCAATCAATCAATCAGAATTTATATAGCGCCCCTTCAAGATCCCTACTCAGACCCAGGCCATACGGAAGAATGCAGTCTTCAACAGTTGGTGAAACTGAGAACAGTTTGGAAGGTGTCGTAAATCTAGTGTTAGCCCGTTCCAGGTTGTTGGACCAACCACAGAGAAGGAGCGGCTTGCATTGTTTCAGAGCGAGCGAATTTTACATAAGAGCTATCCGTTGCGTAGCTGGTGCTCTTACGGTTTTCCTACTTACTAGTCAACTATTTCTAGAATTTAAGCAACTAAAAATTGAACAAATTAGGACGGCACAGATTGGAGAATGTATGTATTGTTATGAACACAATTCCTTACCAGTCATTTATAGACAACTCTTCCTGCGTGTCTCCGAAATTCATTCCTACTCTACAAGAAGTTCTAAGTTATATCGACAACCTTTTGCTCATACAAAACTCAGTTGTTTTCTATCAGATTTGCAGGGGCTAACGTTTGGAACCGTATAGGGGCCTACCATAATCTATTGTCAATTACCAGGTCTGCACATCTTCAAGAAGAAACCACGCCTTTATCTGATTCAACAAATTACTTGAATACCTTTTTTTTCATTGGGTGTGTTTAGTTAAGTTAAGTTATGTAGATATCAAAGTATTGAATATAACTATGTAACTATGTGAACTGGCTGTCATGCGCCATTGTGATTTTATGTTATTCTCAGTTACGAGGTCGGTTGATGCCTTGTACATTAGACACCGGCGCAATAGAAGTTGCTAATTACAACCCCTTCTGGGTTCCCCTTGGCAACCAATATCAATGTAAATTACTACATCAACTGCCATAATTGTAGGCCTATTATTGTATTATGTTGGTTCAGGAAAAAAATTGATTTGAACACTGTCATTGTCATTATTATCGTTGTCATTATTATCATTGTTGTTGTCGTCGTCGTCGTGTCGCCGTCGTCATCATCATCATCATTATGTTCATGCTGATGTCGATGATAATAATACTGCTGATGATGATAACGATGATTATGAAGCGCAGTGCACTGAAACATATTTAAGCTGTAGGAGATGTTGAATAAAGTAGAAATCCACCGAACTTAAAGATGAATAGAGCTGATCATACAGGTCTAGGTCTCATATTATGAGAGGAGAACCGTGATTTCATGTCTTACCTACAGATGGCGAATAACCATTGAACCTATTTGATGCGATTGAAGACGTTATGGCGTCCTTGATGACCTCGCACAATGGCAGATTGCCAAAAGCCGTCGGATCCCCTACGATACAAGGAACATAAGGAACACGTTGCACAACTTAACCAAAAGAATTAATCTATGCCCTGTTATACATCATCATGTCTGCTATCATTTTGTTGCCAGCATAGTAACTGAAAATGTATCTAGAGCGATCGTATGACCTCGCCTCTCAGTCTCTGTTCTTCTTTTCAATGAATGGATCGGGTGACTCTGTTAGATACTTTTTGAATGGGTGCTAGACATGTAGCCTACACTCGTTATCAGATGGGAATACAATGGCAGGCACCAAACAGTTGTTTAAGTAGGCTAAAGCAGACTTATATAAAAGACACAGAAATGTGGGGCACGGTGGCGGATTGTTTAGAACGCTCGCTCTGTAACGTGGACAGTACGCTTGTTAGAGATTCCTCCGAAACGGTTACTGTGTAGGGACCTTGAACAAATCAGTAATTCGCAATTGCTGAGTGCCACCGATTGATGCTTGACCATTGGACAGTGGCACTTAAGAAATACGCAAAAATGATAATAATGGGCATTTACTGCAATGTCTGGTTAAGGGTCCCTTTAAGTTTGCTGTATTTCCATCCAATCCAAATAATGTGAGGAGCCGAGCTAGATTTCGGATAGGACCGTATAACGTCTATGAACTATTAAGAGCCTTTTACAGTCCAATGCCATTCAGAAACAAGCCAATCAAATCAGACCAGTTCTCTGTGTCTGTCAAACCCAACGAGGCAATAAAGACGCCCAACAATCGCCATATAGGACTTAATAATAATAATAATAATAATAATTACGACAATTTATATGGCGCCGTAACACGGCCATGCCGTTACAAGGGCGCCTTACAAGACAACTAACAGCAGTCGGGATAAGCCCTGGCGAACAAATGTGATTTTAGCATGGATTTAAAAGAGTCCAATGAGTCGGTCAATCGGATAGCAGGAGGAAGTCTGTTCCAGCATCGAGGACCGGCGACCGAGAAAGCACGATCACCGAAGCGCGTCCTCATCCTCCGCACACGGAGATCAATCTTCGCAAGCGATCGGAGCCGGAGCCCGGACGCGGAGGAATGAGTCCCAGTGCAGTAATCGCGCAGGTACTCGGGCGCAGCTCCGTGTAGTGATTTAAAGACAAGCAGACAGAGCTTGAACTCGATGCGGAACGGAACAGGCAGCCAATGGAGGACATCGCGGAGGAGCGGCGTGATGTGGTCGTACTTTCTCCTATTGCGGACTTAATGATCAACATCATCCAGAAAAGCATGGCCTTGCATTAGGCCCATGACGCATTACGGTACTTGTATTGTAGGCCTATACGATAACAATGAATTTCAATCAGCTATATTCCATGACAGAGACAGAGATATACACCAAGCAACACAGACTGTTGCACACACCTTCAACACACCCTCTAAACCCGGTCCTGCAGGCAGTCAACATCCACTGACTGTTACGAAAACACGCCTCAACTCCGTTACCAAAGTCCTTGCAAATATTTGTGTTTACAAATTTTCCGAAGTCGGTCAGTCTGTAACTTCTCACGAACTCAAGATGCACTCAAGGAACGAAGTCCGAGAAATCAACATACATGTACATAAATACACATCGAACAGTCAACTGACTGTCTGTTTGCCTCTCCCTTTCCCTCTTCTATTGGTTCTATATTTGACTCTGTCAGAGTCTGTCTATCATTCTCCCTCTCTCTATTTCTCTCTCGCTCGCTTTCCAACAGTTTACACATACAATACGCCTGCACTCTGTATCTGTATCTCGCAGCTTTGCAAAGTCCTTTTGTTGGTCCTTTTCTCTCACTGTAGCCTATATGTTTACCTCTACACACACTCTGCCTCTACCCCTTCCAGTGAATAACGCCTGTCTTCGGCCTGTGCAGAGGGCACGACCTCTGCGACTGAAACGTGTTTGGATGATAAAACATTGACGACGCTCGTATTTATAAAGTCTCCCGTTAACTTTTTTCCTATTATTGGTCGATATAACAGCAAACAGATAGAGAGACAGCGAGATAGAGACAGAGACAGAGACAGCGAGATAGAGACAGAGACAGAGACAGCGAGATAGAGACAGAGACAGCGAGATAGAGACACAGACAGAGAGAGAAAGACAGACAGACAGACACAGAGATTTACACGTACAGACAAAAATTAACAGTTACAAGCAGAGATCACGAAACAGGCGTGACTGAGCTAGAGAAGGCAAGAAAGAGCGACAGAGAAAAGACCAAAGTTTGAATTTGATACGAATTAGTAAACAGAGATTTGCGGCACAAAGAGAAAACAACACAAGTAGGAAAAATGTCATTTCGAGAAGATTAACTTAAGTTCATTACTCTCCGGCTCCCGATGAATCAACCACTGGAGACGATGAGAAGGACAGAGATATACAGATATACAGATAAGTCTGTCTGTATACCTCAGACAGATAGACAGACAGATCTTGGATCGCAATTAATTTTGTCTACACTCAAAGTGGTCTACAGCCAGTCAATTTCAAAGTAGTCAAACAACGTGACACAATAACTGTATTTTATGACATGATATCGCTGTATCGTGTGTGTATATGCATGTATGGCCTCTTCCTTAGATCTCTGAGAAACTACTACCTATATCAGACTGATCTATCTATCTAATATCATTATACATGTGGTAATTGTGGTCATTGATACCAGAAGCCATGGCAGGCTCAAGAAATCAAATACAGTCGTCATGCCACAGGCCATGTATTAACCAAGACTGGTTTTACCAATCATTTGTACCACTGCCTTTATCGGGTTTATTAACCGGTTCCAGCCGATAGCAACAGGTGCCCGATTATCCCAGCTGCTGTTGCACGTGAACGGTACATGTATACGTGAGCTGATATAAACTTACTTGGTTGATAAGTTTGATCGCTTGAAAAGAACCCCTTCATAATTGACAGCTCATTGGAGTGTGTATCAATTAACACCATGAGCATGATAGACTGTTCACTCAATCAGGCCCGATATCGTTCGCATCGAGGCATACTTAAAGAAACACTTGGCTTTTGCTCGATTATTTAAGCGAAAATTCTGAATTTCATAAACATTGAAGCGAAACTGTAAATTTATAAACTGTCGTCACTTTGGCTTGTTTTGGTTCTAAAAATGCGCGAAATCACAAGGTGTAGGCCTATCGTCAGACATAGGCCTACGCTAAAATACTCCATTCGATCATCTGCTTACAATCTCATAACACTCTCATGATGTTTTTATAATTAGGCCTATGTACAGGCATTTAAAGAGTTCAGGATTCACGATACCGAGGTCAAAGCCAAATGCACTTAGCCAAGGTCAAGCGGGTGATCGTTGCCACACACTGATGGATAGCAGTGACAGGCAGAACAATGCATAGAACTCCGCAGAAGAATGGCCTTTGAGATTTCAACTGATAGCACAGATCACGATGCCAATGCGGCATTTGACCGACAGAGCGAAGCCAGAACTCGTAACTAACCTATATTGTATAATAAGTATGCTTGCTTGCAAGACAAATAAATATGCCTTATATGGGTGCTGTAGCCGATAAGTTTGAGGGTTTGTCTTGTAATGAGAAATGTGTAGGTTTGAGCTTTCCCTTATACGATTCCTTCTTCCACGCATGATTGCTCAGCTCTATCGATTGAAGTTTAGTTGTTAGATTGTAGCCCTTAATAAATAAATATATAATGTTTTTTATTGTTACGAGTTAATATTGCATTCGTTGTTTGAAGAGTCTTTTCTGCAAGAATAACTATGGACACCATAACAAAGAATGATGACTAAACAAATATAATGTTAGATTAATGGTTGATGAAACTATGGTGACCCTGCTAGCGGAACTTATGTTCCTTTGGGTCTGCCTATTGACGCCAATGTACTTGATTGTCTAAATTGTGCTTGTATGTGATAGTATTATGGTGATCAATAAAAAAGTTAATTGATTGATTGATCGATAGTTACCGATCGATAAAGAAATCATTTCTTTCTGCGGATTCGGAGTAAGTTTCAATCCATCGACGATCTTTCGAATGGGATTGTCCGTCTTTCGTGCCATTCTCGACGCAGGAATTGAACCCCAGACGCCGTTGTTGTAGTCTGCTGAGCCATTGCTCGCTTTGCTACTGTCCTTGTAATGCGACATTCTTTCGATTCAAGAATCGACTTCCAAAAAACAGAATCAGTCTCTAGAATGAACAAAATAAGGTTTATTGAGTATATAATTGAAACGGCTTGTGGTTTGAATCTTAGCCACTGTCCGTACTCGGGAAGTGCCAGTCCCAAGCCTGGATTTAGGAGGAGGGCGACGCTAACTAACCTGTCAGCCACAAGACGTCGCTATAAGCACTGGAAACTACTAGTTTTGGCTTGAACGCTTATAGGCATCATATATTGAATGGGTGGAAAGGAAGATAGAGCGTCTTGGTTGGCGTATAATACATGTAGACAGTTACTGACTCACTTATTGACCGACAGTAACTGTTGTGTGCAAAGGTTTGGAATAGGCAGGCGATATTTTATAAAAGTACGTATTTTCATTTTCATACGGCCTGTGTGCGGTATGACTCTACTCGTACAATTCATTTACGCGTCTTTGGCTAATTAGCTACGAGCTACTTTCTTAGCGGCACACATATTTTGCAGGCGTTAACACACCATACAGTGCTGGTGGTATAAAACCCAAAAAACATGCAATTTCATTGTTTTGGGGTTTCTTCTGTCTTTTATTTGATGGCCTTAAACAGGGCCTTTTGTCTTGTGACACTTGATTGTCCATTCCCAAAGTCATTGCGAACGGCCCTTCACGGTTGCATCTGACAGGCATGGAATAAAACAGCTTGATGAAAATAAATGGTCTCTATAATTATAGTCACAAAGTGGTTCCAAGTTGCTATTACCGACTCTATCAGGTCTCTTGCTTCTAAGACAACACTTGGATATCTCGACAACTATACTGTACTCAAGTTGCTGATTGGATTCAGACCTATGGTGAGTGAGCTGACCATTCAATGGTGATGATCCTGTTCCATTTCTTCCTATTATTACTTCACGGTTGCAAAATAGTGTCCAACAATACTATACATAATGTTTAGGTTAAGCTGGTTAGATTGAGGCAAGCTATTGGTCTACAAGACAGTGAGTAAATAAGTAATGTATAATGATGTAATGAAAATCTCGGAAATTTCACAGCAAAACGCAGAAGCTGTGTCTGCATGGGCTATATCAAGTCCATAAGATTCAGGTTGTTGGATAATTTTCATTGCTAAGAAGGCCACGCTGAAGGTTACTATTGACTTCATTATGAAATAGCTTTATACGTAGTCAACGCTGTCTTTTGTTCATACATGTTTACAAACGAGTCGACACTCGACACAATATGCCAATGTAATATTAGTGTACATAAGTCAGTCGACTTTGCTGCTCGATTTGATGTAGGACAAAGGAGCTGAGATAATAGGGTAGAAAGCACAGAACGCAGAAGAACGATATCAGCTCAGAAGAATGGCATTGTTGGATAACTTTGATTTTTTATGTTAATTTGACTAACCAGAAACTGCGTCAAAGGTGGCAAGTGGTGGCGACCTATGGGTCCAGTTCAGCTGTCAGAGAAGGTGCCACCTATCTCTAGTCAGAGCGCAGATCAAAGAATGAGATACGCTAAAATGAACCTTGTCAATGACAACAATGAAATAAAGCAGGGCACTCAAAGGTCATTACAGGCGTGGAGTGAAGAGGTGCATCTGGTAGAATTGTTTACCACTCCGTTAATTCATCAAGAGCGAAATAATTGTTAAACTTTGATTTAGACCTAGATTCGTACCATAGGTCAATTCATCAATTCATCAGAAACCGTAAATACATTCGAAGACGCTTCTCATTCCGAGAGATACAATCACAGCCTTGAATGATCGAGGATTTAATAAATACCACGAGTTATTCTGAAGAGATCGAAGAGCAATCCCTTAAAGCTAGCCCCCGAGGGGCAGTCATGGGTTTGAAGTGTAAGCGACTTCATTTTCTTAGCCTCGTAACACAAGAGCTGGTGACTAACCCTCTCCCTCATCGTCTGACCTTCTCACTAACAGTGTCCGTGTACTATTATAGAGTTAGTTAGTTATGGGTGCAGCCGTGCAGGTGGAGAAGCAATTGAGTTTCTAACATTGCAGGGATTTGAATCCATGACCTCTTGGTTGACAGTCCACCATTATTCTATCACACACTTCCCGAGTTATTCTAGAATTTTATTTAAATAAATAACATTCAACGTACAAGAGCAGATAAAAATATTGTTAACGAATAAAAACAATCAGGTTTAGCCAACATCCGGAAATAAATTGGATCTCAGTTAATTATTTTGACCAACATTGTTAGTTTTCAACGCGCGCGTTATCTCAAAGCGTTTTTGCAATCGCTCGTGCTGGGCCTATATGCTAGCCTGTTAGGTGACTAAAATTTAATAAACGTTTTGCTCTTGAAGTTGATTATATTTTTATATGTAGGCCTATAGCCTATAGGCCCTTGTCTTTTGATGATTTAACTGACATTTTAACGACTATTTTCAGTAGACTGTAGATCCTACGTTAGGCTGGCCGTTGGCGCAACATTCATTACATTATGGCCAGTGATTAGGGCCTACATACATTGATGTGGACAGGGTCAATTGGTAATGGCATAGGCTATGCGGGCGTACAGGAGTGGCAAAATCAAAAGTTGCTAATAGAAGACCAAGTATAAGGAAAATGAGTCTGGTTTTAGTTCTATGTAGGCTTACATTTGAATAGGATCAAACCTACTGAGGCCTTCAACGTTAGAACCAGTCAGAGACGAAATCTGTACATAACTTTGGGGACAGATTTTGTCGGGGGCCGAATTTTTGCATATGGGGGGACAGATATAGGCCTAAGTCAAAACTTTGGGGACCCCTCTGCCCCCCGTGACTTACGCCACTGGAACCAGTGTTATAGTCCTAAGTTTAATAAAATTATACGTGGAAAAGCAGTGATTCCTGACATTATAAAATTTGATCAGTTGATTTTCGACAGTTGAGAGATAGCCAGGATGTTCAGAGTCTGACCCTTATTGAAATGGCCACAACCACTGGGACATTCTGCGGCTCTTATCGTCTTTTTCGTGGTTGCGAAAGCGATTTGGCTCAAAGTTGTGGGCACAAATTGCACACTACGCATTAGATGGAGGCTTGGAACTCACAGCAATCGAGAAGCATTCAAAGCTTAGTAGGTTATAAAAATCTGCTATCGAAGGAAAATTACAAACATTGTCGCCCTATAATTATGCAATAGTTGGCTGTTTGGCTAAAAAAAATAGAGAAAAAGCTGACCGAAAGATCTCGATCACGTAGGCTACTGCTACGACAACAAATCGGGAAACAATGAAATTCTAACAGTCTGCCTTGTTTAATTATTGCGCAATATCCAAGACACTAAACATACGCGTTTAAACTCCGTTTAACAAAAAAGACGCTAACAACAATGGAACAGATTTCGAGATTTAGAAAAAAATATGGAACATATCTGTCTCTCGTAAACTTACCCAACTTCTGAACCGCTTATCGACGGATTAACTGCTCCAGATGTCTGTTGCGAACCATATGGCCCATGAAAGACTAACAACCCTTCTTCTTTTGACACCTTGGACCCCGCACCGATTGGCCAGGTCCATCGTCAAAGGTCCCGCCTCGACCGGCGGTTCAAAGGTCAGCAGGCAGGCACCGTCAAGTATACTAACCCAGATGCATAATTACAATAACGTCTCAGAGATAGGTCTATACAATTGTAGGTCAATGTCACGCCTCACTGCAGTTGCGTTGTTTCTGTTTAATCACGCTATGTCATATGATTAACGTCGCACTGCTTCTTTATGCAGGCTTAAGACTGGCACTACCAAAGTACGGGCAGTGGTCTTGTTGTGTCACTTTCAGCGCCGCCGCTAGGATTTTAATTGTGTACGCACAATCAGCATGCGTATAGGCCGGGCCCACGAAAATATGTGGGGGGGGTACGAAGAACGAGCGTCCGCACTTTTTGAATTTCCACACTGTAATGGTAGCAGTTTTAGCAGTCATCTGAACAAAATTGCTCTATAAATTCAGTGGTGGTAGCTAAGATGTAGTTTGATTCGTTTTTTATTTTGACTGCAGACAATACTATAGTAGCAAACCAGCAAAACATTTATCGAAATTAATATAAAAGCTAGAAAATAAGTTCAATTTCCAAGAACGCCATCGGCCTAAGCCTTAAGGTATAAACATATCGTGGAGGGTAGGGAGGAAGAGAGCAAATGGAGGAAAGGGAGGAAGAGAGCAATTGGAAGAAGAGGTGCGAATGGGTGGAAAGGGAGGAAGAGAGCGAAAGAGAGGAAGAGAGCAAGTGGAGGGTAGGGAGGAAGAGAGCGAAATGGAGGAAAGGGAGGAAGAGAGCTAAATGGAGGAAAGGGAGGAAGAGAGCGAAATGGAGGAAAGGAAGGAAGCGACCGAAATGGAGGAAAGGGAGGAAGAGAGCTAAATGGAGGAAAGGGAGGAAGAGAGCGAAATGGAGGGTAAGGAGTAAGAGAGCGAAATGGAGGAAGAGAGCGAAATGGAGGAAAGGGAGGAAGAGAGCGAAATTGAGGAAAGGGAGGAAGAGAGCGAAATGGAGGAAGAGAGCGAAATGGAGGAAAGGGAGGAAGAGAGCGAAATGGAGGAAAGGGAGGAAGAGAGCGAAATGGAGGAAAGGGAAGAAGAGAACGAAATGGAGGAAAGGGAGGAAGAGAGCGAAATGGAGGAAAGGGAGGAAGACAGCTAAATGGAGAAAAGGGAGAAAGAGAGCGAAATGGAGGAAAGGGAGGAAGAGAGCGAAAGGGAGGAAGAGAGAGAAATGGGGAAAGGGAGGAAGAGAGCGAAAGGGAGGAAAGGGAGGAAGAGAGCTAAATGGAGGAAAGGGAGGAAGAGAGCGAAATGGAGGAAAGGGAGGAAGAGAGCGAAATGGAGGAAGAGAGAGCGAAATGGAGGAAAGGGAGGAAGAGAGCGAAATGGAGGAAAGGGAGGAAGAGAGCGAAATGGAGAAAGGGAAGAAGAGAGCGAAATGGAGGAAAGGGAGGAAGAGAGCGAAATGGAGGAAAGGGAGGAAGAGAGCTAAATGGAGGAAAGGGAGGAAGAGAGCTAAATGGAGGAAAGGGAGGAAGAGAGCGAAAAGGAGGAAGAGAGAGAAAAATGGGGAAAGGGAGAAAGAGAGCGAAAGAGAGGAAAGGGAGGAAGAGAGCGAAATGGAGGAAAGGGAGGAAGAGAGCGAAATGGAGGAAAGGGAGGCAGAGAGCGAAATGGAGGAAGAGAGCTAAATGGAGGAAAGGGAAGAAGAGAGCGAAATGGAGGAAAGGGAGGAAGAGAGCGAAATGGAGGAAAGGGAGGAAGAGAGCGAAATGGAGGAAAGGGAGAAGGAAGAGAGCGAAATGGAGGTAAGGAAGGAAGAGAGCGAAAGGGAGGAAGAGAGAGAAATGGAGGAAAGGGAGGAAGAGAGCGAAAAAGAGGAAAGTGAGGAAGAGAGCGAAAGGGAGGGAAGAGAGAGAAAATAGAGGAAAGGGAGGAAGAGAGCGAAATGGAGGAAAGGGAGGCAGAGAGCGAAATGGAGGAAGAGAGCTAAATGGAGGAAAGGGAAGAAGAGAGCGAAATGGGGGAAAGGGAGGAAGAGAGCGAAATTGAGGAAAGGGAGGAAGAGAGCTAAATGGAGGAAGAGAGCGAAATGGAGGAAAGGGAGGAAGAGAGCGAAATGGAGGAAAGGGAGGAAGAGAGCGAAATGGAGGAAAGGGAAGAAGAGAGCGAAATGGAGGAAAGGGAGGAAGAGAGCGAAATGGAGGAAAGGGAGGAAGACAGCTAAATGGAGAAAAGGGAGGAAGAGAGCGAAATGGAGGTAAGGAAGGAAGAGAGCGAAAGGGAGGAAGAGAGAGAAATGGGGAAAGGGAGGAAGAGAGCGAAAGGGAGGAAAGTGAGGAAGAGAGCGAAAGGGAGGAAGAGAGAGAGAAATAGAGGAAAGGGAGGAAGAGACCGAAATGGAGGAAAGGGAGGAAGAGAGCGAAAGGGAGGAAGAGAGAGAAATGGAGGAAAGGGAGGAAGAGAGCGAAATGGAGAAAAGGGAGGAAAAGAGCGAAATAGAGGAAAGGCAGGAAGAGAGCGAAAGGTAGGAAGAGAGCGAAATGGAGGAAAGGGAGGAAGAGAGCGAAATGGAGGAAAGGGAGGAAGAGTGCGAAATGGAGGAAAGGGAGGAAGAGAGCTAAGAGCTAAATGGAGGAAAGGGAGGAAGAGAGCGAAATGGAGGAAAGGGAGGAAGAAAGCGAAATGGAGGGTAAGAAGTAAGAGAGCGAAAGGGAGGAAGAGAGCGAAATGGAGGAAAGGGAGGAAGAGTGCGAAATGGAGAAAAGGGAGGAAGAGAGCGAAATGGAGGAAAGGGAGGAAGAGAGCGAAATGGAGGAAATGGAGGAAGAGAGCGAAATGGAGGAAAGGGAGGAAGAGAGCGAAATGGAGGAAAGGGAGGAAGAGAGCTAAATGGAGGAAAGGGAGGAAGAGAACGAAACGGAGGAATGGGAGGAAGAGAGCGAAATGGAGGAAGAGAGCGAAATGGAGGGTAGGGGAGGAAGAGAGCGAAATGGAGGAAAGGGAGGAAGAGAGCGAAATGGAGGGTAGGGAGGAAGAGAGCGAAATGGAGGGTAGGGAGGAAGAGAGCGAAATGGGGAAAGGGAGGAAGAGAGCGAAATGGAGGAAAGAGAGGAAGAGAGCTAAATGGAAGAAAGGGAGGAAGAGAGCGAAACGGAGGAAAGGGAGGAAGAGAGCGAAATGGAGGAAAGGGAGGAAGAGAGCGAAATGGAGGAAAGGGAGGAAGAGAGCGAAATGGAGGAAAGGGAGGAAGAGAGCGAAATGGAGGAAAGGGAGGAAGAGAGCGAAATGGAGGAAAGGGAGGAAGAGAGCGAAATGGAGGAAAGGGAGGAAGAGAGCGAAATGGAGGAAAAGGAGGAAGAGAGCTAAATGGAGGAAAGGGAGGAAGAGAGCGAAATGGAGGAAAGGGAGGAAGAGAGCGAAAGGGAGGAAAGGGGAGAAAGAGAGCTAAATGGAGGAAAGGGAGGAAGAGAGCGAAATGGAGGAAAGGGAGGAAGAGAGCGAAATGGAGGAAGAGAGCGAAATGGAGGAAAGGGAGGAAGAGAGCGAAATGGAGTGAAAGGGAGGAGGTGCGAATGGAAGAAAGGGAGGAGGAGCGAATGGAGGAAAGGGAGGAGGTGCGAAAGGAGGAAAAGGGAGGAGGTGAGAATGGAGGATAGGGAGGAGGTGAGAATGGAGGAAAGGGAGGAGGTGCGAATGGAGGAAAGGGAGGAGGTGGGAATGGAGGAAAGGGAGGAGGTGGGAATGGAGGAAAGGGAAGAGGTGGGAATGGAGGAGGAAGGGAGGAGGTGCGAATGGAGGAAAGGGAGGAGGTGATAATGGAGGAAAGGGAGGAGGTGCGAATGGAGGAAAAGGGAGGAGGTGGGAATGGAGAAAAGGGAGGAGGTGGGAATGGAGGAAAGGGAGGAGGTGGGAATGGAGGAAAGGGAGGAGGTGCGAATGGAGGAAAGGGAGGAGGTGATAATGGAGGAAAGGGAGGAGGTGCGAATGGAGGAAAGGGAGGAGGTGAGAATGGAGGAAAGGGAGGAGGTGAGAATGGAGGGAAAGGGAGGAGGTGGGAATGGAGGAAAGGGAGGAGGTGGGAATGGAGGAAAGGGAGGAGGAGCGAATGGAGGAAAGGGAGGAGGTGCGAATAGAGGCTAAGGAGGAAGGGAGAGTCAATACATGTGAAATCTTAACGTATGAAATACCGTGTAAGTGACTGTCTCAGAGTTGACTGTAATTTTTGCTATTTATTGTTTGATCATTATGTTTGTACATCATATTGAAATTGTCAGAAGCCTATCCAGTGGCGGCGCCAGGATTTCCGGTTTGGGGGGGCTGTAGCCCTAAGCCCTTCCTTTTCTCCCCTCCCTCTTTTCCCCTTCCTGTACCTCCATCCAGAGGCGCAACCACGGTCCAGAAGTTGGGGGGACCTACTAGAATGTCTGAGGGGGGATTGCGAGCGCCGAAGGCGCGAAGCTGCGATTGCCGAAGGCAAGAAGCCCCTAACGACTAGGGGGTATGGGGAGCGTCGTAAGCTCCCCATCGGGGTCTGGGGCGAAGCCCCAGAAACTGACGCAATTTTGAGCATTTCATGCCAAATGCAGTACATTTTGGGCTCTAATTTACCTCAAATTTTTCACCGATGATTTCGATATAAAAGTACCTAAAGTACCTAAACCATCTAGATATGTGAAAAAATATGACTTTATTATATGAATAAACTGAGATTTTAGGTTTTAGAAGAATACCACTCGCAGTCTCAGAAGTAAAAATTGAAATGTCCTCCTAGGCTTCTACCGCGAGCCTTAGTAAAATTTTAAAGCGTGATAAGTAGGCTACAGGTTTAGAGTGAAATTATACAGCAACATCCTGCACTGAATTCTTATAGACTCAGTTGAGTTTAGCGGCTTTAGCCTTACTCTGTATTCTATCGACCAGGTCCAGCGATTTGTTAGGGGACGGACCTACTAGAACGTTCGAGTGGGGGAAATTGCGAGTGCGGAAGGTGCACGTACAGCCGCGATTGCGGAAAGCAAGAAGCCCCTAACGACTATAGGGATACGGGGGAGCGTCGTAAGCTCCGCCAACGGGGTCTGGGGCTCTGCCCCAGACGACGACGCAATTTTGAGCATTTAATACCAAATGGAGTGCATTTTGGGCTCTTGTTTACCTCAAAATTTTCAAAAGTTGGGGGGCACCGTCCAAGCCTGCCCGAAAGTTGGGGGGACGCGTCCTACGGGTCCCATAGGGTGGTTGCGCCTATGCCTCCATCCCTTCCCTCTTCTATACCCGACACAAAACCTGCAGACAATGGAATCAATATACTGTACAGAAGTTTGAGCTCTATCACAAGAAAATCTTTAAGATGTTCCCAAATTACTTCTTTCATAGACCCTTACAGCTGTTACTGGGCATTGATTTGAAACAGGTTCTTGCAAGTTTTACTATTCTCCACTTAGATTGATTGAAAACTATACAATAAACACGTTAAATCCTAATGTTTATTTCCTTGTAAAGCACAAATTTAATGTACATAAGCGACATAAAATCCCTAACAAGTTATTACAGAATTTTGCTACAGGAAAACTTTCAAACATGAATTTAT
The DNA here is from genome assembly GCA_020284085.1 of Aporrectodea caliginosa. Lineage (NCBI taxonomy): Eukaryota > Metazoa > Annelida > Clitellata > Crassiclitellata > Lumbricidae > Aporrectodea > Aporrectodea caliginosa. The sequence continues at coordinate 704,791 of JACEVL010000427.1, read as the reverse complement.
TTGAACTGCAACTATGCCTCCTGTACAAACAACATGATGACAAACTTACATTCCCAATCACACTTTTTGTGTCTGAAATACTTCATGTTGGAATAAAGCCATCATGCAATACTACACCAAACCCATTAAAACATCAACATCATGAAGTTGAAAACACTTTACTTAAGCATTATTATCCATGGCAACACTTGGAAATTCTAGAAAAATAAAAATATAACAAAAAGCTAAAGATTAAAATAGGTCCTGTGAGTCTGTGACCCTGTCCATCATAATCAAGTAATATAATTGCCTCACTGCCTGAGATAGTTGATGATTTCATTGCCGTTGGTCACTGTTCAGTTGGCTTATTATGAAGTAAGCATTGGCAGAGATTTCCCACTTTTTGTTTGGGGGGGCTGAGCCGCAGTTAGGGGGGCTAAGCCCCCCTAGCCCCCCTGGCGCCGCCACTGAGCCTATCGCCATGTATCTGCATTGGATCATCATCATCACCACCACCATCATCAGTTTCTGACGCCAGCCATTTGGCGGCGATGGGTACGAATAAATTATCTCCTTTAAATGTCGAAACCATCGGAGTCTTCTTTGAACGACTTTGTCTAGCAGAGTTGTTTCGATCCATAATGCTGTCTAATGCCAGCGTTTCTTATTTTCTGAAGTCTTGAAATCCCTGCAATCTTCCGCAGTAAACTAATTTTTGCTGTAATAATAATTATTCTTTTCTTGTCTTGCTTTCGCGTAGCCAGGAATTTATGATGGGGGGGTTTGGGATTTAAAATACCGGTAATTTGTGTTTTCAACCGAAAAATTGCGAATATTGTTAAAACTTCATCGTGCTGGGTGCAAAAAAATTTTTTCCCCTAAGCCAATGGGGGGGGTTAATAATAATTATTCTTTTCTTGTCTTGCTTTCGCACTGGCCAACATTCCGACCGGTAGACTAGAGGCAAATCGGTTGTATCTTCGTCTCGTATAATTAGCCTAATTATCTTTGTCTGTTTTTTGGTCTTGGTAAATAGTAATAGGATTGCAAGGGGTGTTCAGGCACGAATGAGGAAGTTTTTCACCTCGCAAGATATAATTAAAATTATGAAATTATTTAATTTCCCAAAGAACTGATGTAAATTGTTATTACTTTTAACCAAAAAGATGGCATCCAAAATGCACCATTATACACGCCCAAATAAAAAGTTCCTTAATGGGGGACTCTGTGAGCAGTTCCTTTAAGCGGCGATAGGCGTCGCCAGTATGTGATGTGGTCAAACTTTAGACTACTTTAGCGTAAATAAACCATAGACATCATATATTAAAATGTAAGATGTCTATGAAATAAACCTACCGCACAACAGAGCACACATTTTACCTAGAGTAGCCAAACTATATACCATCCTAGCGCCACCTATAGCAGCCATTTTTACAGAGTCCCCCATTACAGCTTCTTCCCAGACCCCTCCCCTCAGAGAGGTTGGAATCTGCGTAATTTTGGGGAGGCTCTGGTTACGCCACTGCTAGATGGTGTTAGACTGTTAGTTTACCTACTATTAAACCTAGTACCTAAGTTATTATAATTTTTTAACTTAATAATAATATTTCACTGTTTTCATTTGCAATTTTTCGTTTCTTAGCCTTTCAGCGCTGTACGCACGTGCGTAAGTGCGTACGTCTACCGGCGCCCCTGGTCACTTTGAATACAAGTTTGATACAAGGGCAGCTGGGTAGCCGGCCGTCGGCACACCTGTCTTGGACCCCCTAGCTTAGGAAAATCAGTATTGTATTGTATTGTATTGTATTTGATCATTTATAAAGAGCTTCTCATAGCATAAGGCTTTCAGAAGCGCTCCCAGTGCGAGGTACTCTGAGAGAAAAGGAAGGTTTTAAGTTGAGAGAAAGAGGTAGAGATGCTACCAGTGGCGTAACAACCTGGTGGGGTAGGCCTACCCTTGGACACTAAGCTTGGGCCCTTACCCATTAACAAGACTAAAGAGTGAAAATAAAGAGATAGATATTAAACCTGCAGCTACGTTTACAAAAACAGTATTAAACGTTGCATCAGTAATCCCCATACTTCAAATCACATTAATAGTTCAAGACAAAACAAGAATACAACCGAAATGTATTGGCAAATTTTGCCTGTCGCTTATAGACTAGTTAAGTTAGAGAATGTAGGCCTACACTAACGCTGTAGCCTGTAGATAAGAGAATTACATAATGAATGAAGAATCATGAACAGGGTAGGACTACTACATCATGCATAGTCAATAGGTTTCTAGCCTTCTAGGCTACACCACAGTCGAAGGGCCCATATAGTTTGCCAACGTTGGCAACTTGTGGCACTGCAGTTGAAGGCACAGATCCTAAATTGTTATGGCAAATTACGGGTGGAGATTGGAGACGACAGGTCTGTCTGGGCGCCTGTTGATTGTGGTGTTCCTCAGGGTTCAGTCCTGGGGCCACTACTGTTCATTCTCTACACAGCTGACCTCTATGATGTTGTGGCGTCGCTGGGTCCTACATCTCATCAGTTTGCTGATGACCTTCAACTTTATTTGTCCTGTCGACCTGAGGACTCGGTGGTGTGCGCGCAACAAATGCATTGTGCACTTGCGATGGTGCATGACTGGATGTCTGCCAATCGTCTTAGACTCAACCCGACTAAGTCACAGTTTATATGGTTCGGTAATGAAAATAATTGTTTCCGTAAGTCGAAGCAGACCCATGGGAAAAGTTCTTTGCTTACATAAAAGTTCCATCGATGAAAAATATTTTTCTACTTAAATAGATCTCGAAGTTGGGTCATTTTTTCATCAAATGGAAGCTGGATTGATTTTAAAAAATCTCGATGAAATTGAAGCGGGATTGATTATAGTTATGATGGCCATAGGTAGAGTGCTTACTTACCAACGTCAAGTACGGCATTGAAGACATTAGAATAATTTAGCAACCTAAACTACGGGATTACCCATTCTATGAGGGTCGGATTTTTTTTAGGGGGAAGAAGGGCTTAAGCCAAAACTAGGGTGTTCCCATCCCTAATGGAGAATTTTCATGTATATTTTTTCTAATCCTCCAACCAACCATTTGGTGATGGCTTATATTGAGACTCTGTAGCAGTGCATATTTTAACCGTATAACTACTGGGACAAATGTCCCCGTAGTTTTAGGATTTGTCCCAGTAGTTTTGATGATTTTTCCCAGGTAATACTCTAGTTTCCAATAATATCGAAAGTAGTGTAGCAGACTTTGTACAGTGGCGTAACGAGGGGGACAGAGGGCGGCCGCCCCCGGGCGCAGGACAGGGTGCGCAAAATTATAAATTAGGCTTCTGACAATTTTTTGCGAAAGAAATCTGACAATTAAAAAGACTGGAAAAGCAAAAAAGTCATTAGAAATTTTGGAAGAAAATTTTCCCGAAATTCTTGCCCCCGGGCGCATGAACCCCTAGTTATGTCAATGGTCCCAGTAGTCCAAACCCGTTAAAATATGCACTGCTCTGTAGCCAAAATATTTTGAAGATTGAGCAATATTTAGGACTTGCACAAACCAGTTGAAATTCTGTAAAAGTGCATTTTTTCGTGTTTAACCATTTATTCTTAAATTATGCATTGGAAGCGTTTTTTTATAAATTTAACGTGTTCAATCAGTGGTCATTATCATCATTCTTGTGATAATGCAAACTTAGGCGTATACATGTACATTACATGTATAGTAAAAACAATGATGAAAGATGTCGAACCACAATTTCCACAAACCATGCACTTAGGTTTTTGGTTTGACAAACCCCCACCCCCAAAGCCGTCCAAAAACTCACCCGATTCGCGCAACCCCAAGGCCCAGTCTGAGCAGGGATCGGACAGCTGTCCCCTTGCCCCAGTGGCGACGCTAGTGAACTAGGCATTAAAACACAAATAATTAGCATTTAGCGCGTAAAAGAGCTAACACGAAGCGCCTTTACGCCTTCAAAACGGTAGGTCTGTAACAGATGACTGTGTAGACGACCGTCAGGCCGTAAATCCTAGTGAGTGAAAGGTGGGAATCCCCTTCCTAAGTTTAAGCTTGGGAGGGAAAATGAAGGAATTCCATGCCCACTATAGTGGAAGACTGCTCAATGCATTAATTAGATACTTACGATCCCTACGCAATACTGTAATCTGGACTTCTTAAGGAAGGTGAAGGCCCCTATAAGCTTGTATGGGGCAGTTTTCCCGTCCCACATGTCGAAACAGATTTGCGATGACGACCTTTTGTAGGTATAAAAGCATTAGCGCTAAGTTCCTGTTTTTTTTTTAATTTAAGTTTCTTTTTGAATTGTACGTAGGCCTAATTGCAAAGTTTCTATAGGTTAGTCGGAAGGTTCGATAATCCGAAAGTTGTTAAAGTTTCATTGATGAAAAGAATTCTTGCTTAAATAGAACTTGAAGTGACGAAAATAATCTGCTTAAATGGAAGCTGGAATGATGAAAAATGTTATATTGTAGACCCAAGTAGAAGTCGGATTGATAAATCTTTTATTGTAGGGGAGACCGGGGTTGAATGCAACAGGTGTTGGTTGCAACACTATCGCTAGTTAAGCGCTAAATAACAGCAGCGTAAAATCAAATCACCTACCTTGTAAGGAATATATTTTAGGTCAACGTGACTTAATTTCTTGGCAGGCAGTTGATTTGAACTACCGAAAAAAGTTAAAATTTATTTTCAGACATCAAAAGTAAATTTTTCGGTTTTGTGTTTTTTCGTAATGTAGCTTAATGTGTTGAAGGAATTTAGTGTTGTTTGGTGCCATAAGTTGAACAAGGAATTGAGCTTGAAAATGCATTTAGTCATTTTATTTAAAACCAATGCTGTCGATAAAACATTTCTATAACAATGTCTATGCATTGCTTTGGGGTTGGTTGCAACATTTTAATCGGGGTTGGTTGCAACATGTTTTATTAGCTGAATTGAATGTTTGTATGGTTTAAAATGCACCATTTAAGAACAATGATTTGGTTTGGCAAATGTTTTCTTGGGAACGGGTTCACCAAGCCCCCTCCCACACCTTTAGCCCCGTTTTTCTCAAGCACCTTCGACATCCTGGCCCACCACTTGCTGGAAAATTTTGCCACTGGCCCACCATTAACAAAGGTTTGACACCCCTGGACTTTAGTCCGTTAATAATGCGTGGCAATAAGCGAGTCAGTAGGCAAATAACACTCCCGTTTTCCTTTTTTGGTTACAATTTGAAGGCTTGAAAAAGCTCTACAATTTTAATTAAATCTTGAACATTAGGCAATACAGCCTAAATAGGTAGAAGTAGTTCAAGTAGACTAGCCTGCTATGGAGGCTATACGCCTCTCGAGTATTTATATATCGGACATTTTACATGACGATTATTGCAGCAAAACAATTTAATATCTTGACTGATGCTTTTGATCAGATTTAATTTTGAAGTTCTTCAATCTATTACAATGTTATATGTAGGCAGGCCTCGGTTTGCCCTAGGCAATGAAACCTACGTTGAATAATTATACTACTTTCAATACTGTTGCAACCTTCCCCCAGGGTCGTTGCAACCAACCCCGGCCCGGGGTTGCTTGCAACACTTTGAAGCCCTCTGTTCAGTTAGCTATTGTGGTTACATCCTTGATCACTGAGATCGTCACTATAGCTTGTTTTGGTGCTGAGATATAAAGGATATATATGGGCTAGACAATTTTCAGGTTGTTCCAAAACTAAAAAGATGGCACATGAAAATATGAAAATTGTTGCAACCAACCCCGGTCTCCCCTATAGGCCCTAAGTGGAAGCTGGGGTGATTAAAAAAAATCATAATGTAAGTAGAAGTTAGATTGATGACTTATAGCGTAAGTGGAAGTTGGATTGATGCTAAAACTATAGCCTAATGCTAGAAGTGGGCGAATAATTAGCAGACTTGTATACGAGATATAAAATCGAGACCGAGACCGAGACAGTGGGGTCCGAGACCGATACCGAGACGAGACACCAGGTCCGAGACAGTTCGAGACAGTTCAAAACGAGTGAAATGCACATTGGACCCAAGTCCCGAAACAATTTTTGTCAACTTTTGAAGTCTAACACAAGGGTCAAGTCACTGAAATCAGCCGATCACCTGAATGGGGGACTCTGTAAAAATGGCTGCTATAGGTGGCGCCAGGATGGCATATAGTTTGGCTACTCTAGGTAAAATGTGTGCTCTGTTGTGCGGTAGGTTTATTTCATAGACATCTTACATTTAATATATGATGTCTATGGTTTATTTACGCTAAAGTTGTCTAAAGTTTGACCACATCACATACTGGCGACGCCTATTGCCGCTTAAAGGAACTGCTCACAGAGTCCCCCATTGTATAAACTATAAAGAAATTAAATATTTCAGCCATTCTGAAAACTTCTAAATGATTCTATAATGTAAACCAAAAAAAATCTATATAGGGTCCTATTAGCGAATTAGCGACATAAGTCACATCACTCACCTTGAGAAACTAGATGTTGTTCAAACTTTTCGCTTATGTTGGCTTTACACAAACGACGAACGGAATTCCATTTATTTTGTTTTCATTGATTTCAAACTGCGAATGGAAATTTCACGATTTCAGGTTCTTTATGAGACATTTTAAGATATTTGGAAGTTTTGGACTGAAAGTGCAAACTTAAGACTGCTTTTTTCAATACTCTTAAATCTTATTACCAGAAACACCGCTTTTTAAAACTCCCTGTCTGTTTGGCACTTCCGATTAACTAGTTATCCGTTCGGCACAAGACCATTTTATAGCGCAATACTGTACGAAATTTTATATCTCGTATGTTATTCCTGAACTCTTACTAAGCTATTATTAGCCTACTTAATTCTATAGCCTAATATCTAGTTATTTTTTCTATGTACATGCACCTAGAGCGTTATGTTTGTTGTTAACACAATAAACGAATAATATGAATGATTGAGAAAGAAAGGCTATACTTACTTACTTATTTAAATATAGCGACGCGCTATTATACAGGCGTCCATGGTTAAAACTGTGACGTCAGAAGATAACTGCTTAAATAACATGACGTAATTTTGAGAGATTCGTTATTAATTCTTAAATTTGAATAAAAGTTTATTTCCTGCGATTGGCTTACAATATTCGCTGTAGCCGGTTTATTTGTTGATTCGCAATTTAAAGTTTGTTATTGTCGTTCGGTTTGTTCGACATTTATCGACAATCTTGTAATATTTGTGTTGACTGTGAGGAAAGGCGACGTCTGTTCCGTTAAGCTATGTCGAAGAAACGAGCAGCAACTGAATCCAATGATGACCAGAAAGCAAATGAAGGCTCGCAGTGTAAGTAGGAAATGCAATGCAGGTTTCAATATTAGGCTTTGTGCGTGTTTGTTATTTCAAACATCTAATCAGTTTCGTATAAGAAAACGGCGAACATTTAGTATCGGGGTGCGTAAGTTCATGGGCGTAGGACTGTATCTTTTGGCATGCTGCGCGGAAGGTATGATGTTTTCTAAAGACGATACTAACCCTAACCCTGACCCTAACCGACCCTCACGACGCGTAACCTTACCCTAACCGACTCTCACGGCGCCTAAAATGACGAGAGAAAATACACGCACTCCGATACTAAATGCTTGCTAAGAAAACTTAGTATTGCTAGTTCTTAGCTACGAAGCTAATCATTATAACGGTTTTCAGTGTTATGCATGACGTGGTGGCTTATCCCGTAGTTTACGTTGCCAATTTGGTAAAGGATAAATCTTCTGCGGCGGAAGATACCGTCGCAATATAAACGAACATTTTTCTTCTGCGGCGGTAACCTTTTGCGCATGTGCCGCGCATGCGACTTGAAAACATCTTAAAATGGCTTGTCGATGGAACAAACTTTTCCCACAAGATTTATCCTTGTTCAAAATGAGTTACTTCCTATAAATTGGCGTCGTGAGTGTCGGTTAGGGTCAGGGTTAGGGTTAGAGTAGTTTTTAGATAGAAGGTGAAAATAATTTCCGCCGCAGAAGTAAGTTTTCGCTGGTTGCGTGGCGGCATTTCCGCCGCAGATGCACCACGAATTGGTAAACCCGTAGTTTAGGTTGGTAAATTATTTTGTAAAGTCGTAGTTTACGTTGCTAAATTATTCTAATGTCTTCAATGCCGTACATGACGTTGGTCAATAAGCAGTCTACCCATGTACATGTTAACTATCATCAATCCATCTTCCATTTAATCTACACATTTTTTCATCAATCCAACTTCCATTTAATTGGAAAAAATTACTTTTATCAATCCAACTTCTATTTGACGCAAGAAATATTTTTCATCAATGGAACTTTTATTTAACCAAAGATAGCCTATATTCTCATGGATCTAGCTTATAATTACGGAAACAATTATTTTCATCAATCCAGCTTCTGTTGAATCGAAAACTTAATTTCATCCATCCAGCTTCTATTTACGGGAAAAATTATTTCAATCAATGCAACTTCAATTTTGAACACAGGAATGTTTTCATCAATCCCACTTTCATTCAGAGAAGCAATTTCATTCATCAATCCAGCTTCCATTTTAAAGTGACAATATCAAATAATTTAGCAACGTAAACTACGACTTTACCAATTATTTTATATCGTCATCAATCCCACTTCCATTGAGGAAGTTATTTTCATCAAACCAGCTTCCATTTTAAGGTGACAAAATCAAATAACTTTGTAGACGAAATGTCGGTAGACGAAATTTGTGTAGACGAAGTGTCGTAGACGAAAAGTCGGTAGACGAATTGTCGTGACACCCTCCGAGATACCGCAGCTGGTTCACCACCTCCTTCATTCTACTGAGTCGGTTTTCAAGGACTTTCGACCTATCCTTGAATGTGAACTGCTTCGTCTTCTTGCGCTTATGAAAAGCGCTTTATAAATGATCAAATACAATGCAATACTTATAATTTAAAATCATGTGAACTCGACCTCTTCCCCAGTTTGTTATCGTAGATGTATTAGATGACACTGTCCCGTTCCTGCTCTACTTGTTTAATAGGTATCTTACAGAAGGTTTTCTTCCAGCATCCTAGATTGACCTAGAAGCGTGCTAGTGTGTTTCCAACTTTTAGGAAGCCCAGCCTGGATCCCAGCATGTGCACTATCGCCCTATCGCAAATCTTTCCTTTCTCTCAAAGACTTTGGAGTTTGGAGCGACTTGTTTCTATGCAACTTCTTCCTTACCAGACAATCTGGCTTTAGAGCTCACCACTCAACTGAAACTGCTCTTCTCTCTTACATCTATTCTGCTATGGATTAAAACGCTCTCTGGAAGTAATAGACAGGGAAAGCTCGTGCAACTGCTTCAAAAACTTCCAGGAAGATTTGTACTCCATCAGACACGATGTAACACGGGCGGTACCAAAATAATTCGGAGTATATTATAGGAAGTAGGTTGATGAAAATGATCCAGCTACCTCTGAACGTCCACTCCGCTCTTTAGGCCATCATGACCTTCTATAGTACCTCGGTCTCAGACTGCCACAGCACAGCATCGTGCATATGCCTCTGTTGGACCTTTGCAGTGGAATGACCTTCCTGCTATAACTCGTGTCATGATATTATCTGGGGCACGACTGCTTCTGCTCGTTCTCTTAAGACTTTTCTTTTTCAGAGGTTCTTCGCACTGAAAGCGCCTCCGATTACGTTGTACTGTGAGAGGCGCTTTATAAGTCCGTAAATAGAATAGAATAGAATATTTAATAACGTGCGCAAAGGACATCAAAACAATCAACTCTTTACTTGGTTATATTGCGACCTCATAATATTCAATTGCATACAGTGATTGAGGTTACTTAAATTGCATCCAGGAATGATTTCATCTGTTTATGTAGTGGCAGTAGGCCTATTCCAACCAGAGGACAATGCTAAACGTGAAAAACTCGCCTCATTGAGTGGCACAACGGTAAGTTACATGCAATGAAAATGCGGGCTACAAGTCTTTGTATGATGTACACTTTTAGAGAATAATATTGTTTCATGAGTTTAGTTTATAGTCATTACTCATGCTTCTTATCTATCCAAATAGCATAACTAGCAGTGAAGACTGCTTAAATGTGACACCAGGGCAGAAATTTGTGTTTACGGGCCTCACATCTGTATGTTTTTTGTGTAAAATATTCTAGCCTCCTGAGACCACAATTGAAACGGGAATGATTTTTAAATTTTTTTGACTTTTCCCTGTTGCAATGTAACTCAGTTAAGTGCACGAAAAATTTCAAGAACACTGTTGAACGTTTTCAGTAAAAATTGGTATGTCCTAAAATTTGTGCAATGGGTCTTAAGTATTACTATCCAAAAAATTGGATATGGTCTTTATGTCGAATTATTTTGGCATTGGATGAGAAACATTTTTTTTGTAAGTCTTTCTTCTGACCCAATGTCCAATTTTTTGGACATTCACAAACAGTTTTTATTTGCCCACCCAATTGTAACGAAGTTCCAAAAAGTTAAGTATTTTAGCTGTTGTTGACTCCGACGCTGCTGGTGTTGACCCCGAGGCAGTTGGTGTTGACAGCTGGACTACGAGGCTATATTACATTAGCACTGCATTTACATTAATAAGATATGCCTAAACTAATATTTTTGTAGTTATTGGTATAATTTATGCAATCCGAATTACCCATTGTCCAAAATTTTTGACGTGCCGAAAATCAAGGATTATATTTATATTCAATGTCGTAAAGTGTTGCAATGGGGGACTCTGTAAAAATGGCTGCTATAGGTGGCGCCAGGATGGGATATAGTTTGGCTACTCTAGGTAAAATGTGTGCTCTGTTGTGCGGTAGGTTTATTTCATAGACATCTTACATTTAATATATGATGTCTATGGTTTATTTACGCTAAAGTTGTCTAAAGTTTGACCACATCACATACTGGCGACGCCTATCGCCGCTTAAAGGAACTGCTCACAGAGTCCTCCATTATCACATCAAACGAAGTACCACTTGATGTAAAGTAGTATTTCGTGATTTTTTTACATAAAAAGTTCAATATTTCGCGCAGCATCGATTATTTATTACCTGGCCTTTTTCTGTAGAAAAATGCTGGTATTCAAAGCTGCAATCTTGAAATATGAGTAAAGACATTTAATTTTTTTATGGTGCTAATTATAAACAATCTATGTCCAACTACAGCCATGGACATTGGGCCTCAAGCTGCATAGAAAATATTTTTGAAGAAATAGGCAGATGGAACCATGTCCAAATTTTTGGACTCTGGGCCTCAGGAGGCTAGAGTTACAATCTAGAGACGTATTAGCGATCGCGCTAAACTTTAGCGCCCTCGTTAGTTTTCTTAACGTTGACTACTGGGCAAAATATTATGGTATGCGGCCTGTTCATCAAAGTTCATCCAGGGACTTTTCATCAAGAGGGTTATTGGATGGATGAAAATAATATAATTTTGCTTAAATCGAAGCTGGATTTGTGAAAATAATTATTGCTTAAATAGAAGTTGGAAAATGATGAAATCAATTTTTTAAGAATAGTAATGGTGGAAGAATGGAGGGGAAGAAGACACGCGGAAGACCGAGAATGATGTTGGACTGGATGATGGAGGAAGATTAATTACAGCAAACTGAAGGAAAGAGCCAGAAAACGTGATGAAATTGGACGTACGAACCTGCCTAGCAAGACAGAGAACCAAATAGTGGGGTCCCGTAGCTGAGAAATATTTCACATCTGGCAACCAATGCGCCCTTTTGGTTCCAGATAGTACATCGGTAGACGAGTCCAAAAAGCCCGGAACACAAATTTGTACGGCCCTCTAGCGGTTGTGGCAGCCATTTTTCAAAATGGCCGACCAAAATACATATGGTTCAATATCTCAGCTTCTCTTTCACTTAGAATCGTGATTTTGGTGTCTAAACATACATATTTAGGGGCAGGGATTCCAATGGCACTAATTTCAAACACTTATATACACGAAATTGGCAGCCATTTTCCAAGATGGCCGACGGGAATTGAACTTTGTCAATATCTCAGCTTCTACTTCACTTAGAATCATGATCTTGGTGTCTAAACATACATATTTATGGACAAGGATTCCAATGGAACTAATTGCAAACATTTATGTACACGAAATTGGCAGCCATTTTCCAAAATGGCCGACCGAAATTAAACTTTTATTCATATCTCAGCTTCTGCTTCACTTAGAATCGTGATCTTGGTGTCTAAATATACATATTTAGGGGCAAGGATTCCAATGGAACTAATTACAAACACTTAAACATATCTACACGAAATTGACGGCCATTTTTCAAAATGGCTGACGAAATGCAACTTTTATTCATATCTGAGCTTCTAGTTCACTTATGATCGTGATCTTGGTGTCTAAACATACATATTTATGGACAAGGATTCCAATGGAACTAATTGCAAACACCTATGTACACGAAATTGGCGGCCATTTTTCAAAATGGCCGACCAAAATTAAACTTTTGTCCATATCTCAGCGTCTAGTTCACTCATAATCGTGATCGTGGTGTCTAAACATACATAATTAGGGGCACGGATTACAATAGAACGAATTGCAAACACTTATCTACACGAGATTTGCAGCCAGGGACATCATTTAGGGGAAGGTGGGGATCTCCGCTTGTTTTAAAATCAAATGTGATAGGCTCATGGCGCGTCAACTATAGTATAAAGGAAAGTATAATTCAAGCTATTTTATTTGATCATACCATTTCTAGAACTTAGTGTTCTGTTTATGTTCATGTGGAAATAAAACAAATTCTGGTATTATATCAGCAATTCAGGATGTTATTAATGTTCTCATAAATGTATATTGAACAATAGTTCAGTCCACATTTCGGAACCAGTGTCCAGAGAAAGTACTTCCCACAGAGTTACACAGCATCGTCCACGTCCTTCATGGTCACATAGACCTCTACACAGCAGAGGTCAGTACACTATAGAATGTAGAGCAGCTTTCACGCATTGTCACTGTCCCCTACAGCCCTTCTCGCAGTCACATCTGAGCAGTTAACGACAGGCATGAGACGCTTCGGGAAGTGTGGCTCATTTCACTTCCTAGTCTCCTTCGATCGTTTGCAGCCACCCCCCGTTCACCAGGACATGGTAGTTTGGAACAGCTATGAACATCTGTGTCCAAACTTTACCTTATGGTAGGCGGCTCTCTTAATTGTGTGTTCCACAAGTGCAAGATTGAATCGGTGGAAGGCCATCCACTGGTCGCCTTTCTGTGAGAACAGCTGCTTCCGTGCCTCATTCACTTCCTCCTCACTGCTCGCACGGTCGTACAGAAGAACTACAGAGCGATCCAGTACATCGAGCTGATCATCAACAGAGCTGCAGGTTGATGCTAAGGTGCAGAGGGCTAGGGTGACGTCGTTGAATGTCTTCAAGATGTCCCACACGGTGCTTTTTCTATGGCCAGCAAAAGGATGATACTGTGTCACATCCACTAAATGCGTGTATACGAAGGGCAAGGCTACAAACTTCTCTGGGCCGAGAGCATGTGTCATCTCATGGATTGGTAGGTTTCTGAAACTTTTGCCTGAGTCAAAACCAACCCACAGTTCGTCAAGGCTGAGCTGCTGAACTGCTGCTATGGCCAACTCCAACACGTGAGAGTCAACTGTGCGTATCATCACTTTATGATAGCTTTGTTTGGCAGCATTGGAGACATGCAGGAGAATCCTTGTATCGGCTTCCTCCTGAGTACATGGAGCAAGTCCAGTTGTTTTCCCTTGGCTGATCGAGTACAGAGCACGTCCTTGTGATGTGTGGTCATGATCTGTCTTTCTGTTTCTATTTCAAGTTTTCCTATGATTAGCAGACTCAAGAAAGGAAAGAACTCTGACATGTTTCTCATTCCTCAGAAATTCCTGCCAGTTTCTAGGTAGATCATTAGAAGATTCAATGGGCCGGGGCTTCCATTACCCCTCACACTGCGGTGTTGCGTCTTCAAGCTGCCATGCACGTATCCATCTCATACCACATCTACCCCATTCACATGCTCTAGCTGTCTTGTCATGTAGGGCAAGAAAATATGGGAGGCATAATCTGAGAAGGTGGATGCAGTGCCAGGCTTGAGCATGTTGACTATGACTGCTCCATCCAGTTTAACATCATCAACAGTAGGTACACCCAGTGGAAGGGCCTGGGTGGATATCTGCGAAGGCATCATCTTTTGGGGTCGCAACCAGCTCTTCTAGACAGCTCACAATGTCTAACTTTATTCCTAGCCGGAATTTGCCCTTATTCAAGAGTGATGATGGGCATGCCTGATTCTCATGTGCAAAGAATTCGTCCAGGTCTCCTTCACGAGTCTGACAGGAGATGTACATGTACAACCTGGAGCATAGTGAACAGTCACTCTTCACAGATGACAACATTTGCTGTGCTTGTGACTTGTCCTGTACAGGTGGACGACTGAAGAGAGGGGTTTGATTGACAGGTTGCGATTGGGTAACTAGACGTTCGTTGACAAATGTTTCATACTGCTTTTCTCCAGTTTTCTCGAGATTCCGCATTGTGTTTATCACTGCTGTATCCGCCAGTGTTTGCTATTAGTTCCATTTGAATCCTTGTCCATAAATATGTATGTATAGACACCAAGATCACGATTATGAGTGAACTAGACGCTGAGATATGGACAAAAGTTTCATTTCGGTCGGCCATTTTGGAAAATGGCTGCCAATTTCGTGTTTGCAATTAGTTCCATTGGAATCCTTGTCCACAAATATGTATGTTTAGACACGAAGATCACGATCATAAGTGAACTAGAAGCTGAGATATGAATAAAAGTTTAATTTCGGTCGGCCATTTTGGAAAATGGCCGCCAATTTCGTGTACATAGGTGTTTGCAATTAGTTCCATTGGAATCCTTGTCCATAAATATGTATGTTTAGACACCAAGATCACGATCATAAATGAACTAGAAGCTCAGATATGATTAAAGTTTCATTTCGGTCAGCCATTTTGAAAAATGGCTGTCAATTTCGTGTAGATATATTTAAGTGTTTGTAATTAGTTCCATTGGAATCCTTGCCCCTAAATATGTATATTTAGACACCAAGATCACGATTCTAAGTGAAGGAGAAGCTGAGATATGAATAAAAGTTTAATTTCGGTCGGCCATTTTGGAAAATGGCCGCCAATTTCGTGTACATAAGTGTTTGCAATTAGTTCCATTGGAATCCTTGTCCATAAATATGTATGTTTAGACACCAAGATCATGATTCTAAGTGAAGTAGAAGCTGAGATATTGACAAAGTTCAATTCCCGTCGGCCATCTTGGAAAATGGCTGCCAATTTCGTGTATATAAGTGTTTGAAATTAGTGCCATTGGAATCCCTGCCCCTAAATATGTATGTTTAGACACCAAAATCACGATTCTAAGTGAAAGAGAAGCTGAGATATTGAACCATATGTATTTTGGTCGGCCATTTTGAAAAATGGCTGCCACAACCGCTAGAGGGCCGTACAAATTTGTGTCCCGGGCTTTTTGGACTCGTCTACCTATGTACTATCTGGAACCAAAAGGGCGCATTGGTTGCCAGATGTGAAATGTTTGGTCAATATTGGCAGCTACGGGACCCCACTAAAAAGAAAAAAAGAGTAATGGTGGATTGATGAAAAGTTTCTTATGAAACTAGAAGTTGCCTTGATGAAAATAATACTTGAGTAATCTGTTCGGCGATTTTGTCCCTGATAAATCAAAACTTAACACTTGGACGATCAAAAGGAGGAATTCGGTCAAAATTGATATAAAATAATTGGGAAAAATCTCGTTTTCTACCAAATGTCCGTAAGTAAAAAATGGAAAATCTATGGTCGCGTGAGGGTCATGGGAGTTATTCAGCAGGTTGAGGAAATTAATATTTGAGTTTGAAGCATCAAACAACGGCGGAAAAGAATAATTATGCATTTAAATTTCAGAGTCTACAACATAGACTTCTATTGACATTTTTTCAATTCAATTCATACTAGACTAAAATTTAAAAAAGGCGTTTAAAACTAATTAGGCCTACTGCTCTAGTGATCTTATGGGACAGGTGTTGATGTTTTATATGTAATGACGATATTAAAAATTCCAACGACTTTTACACAGCAGTTGGTAATTAAGTAGACAGATCATAAGGCAGGTCTATAGTAAAATTGGCAGACTGTCAAATGACCGACTGCGACTCATGGTAGCGCCGCCACTGTTACTGAACTTGGCCTCGTAAAGTGTGGCCGACTGGTTAGAGCGGTTGACCTGTAACGCGGAGAGTACGGGTTCGATCCTCGTCCTGTCGGTTATTGTGTAGGGACCGTGAGCAAGTCCTTCGCGCATAATTGCTCTGCAATATAATTGCTTCTGCGCTGCCGAGGCGTGTGCATGCACTTCAGAGCTTTGGGCCACTTTTGGAGGAAGGGCGATGTCAAAGGCAGTTGTATAAAGTAGCATAAGTTGCTATGCGAACGTGTCCTCTATGTGGATTGCCGTAGTGTTTCCAGCTAATCTTAATAAGTCCTTCCACTTGTTTGATTTTATGCTGAGGTGTTCATAGAAATGTCTCTAAAACTGCAGATAGCCTATGATATCTGTATCTTGTAGTTGCAAGATCTACCGATCGAGCTACTTGAATATATCCTTGTAAAAGTCGTAGCTATGGAGGTGAAGGGTATGAAGCTGGCCAAAAGTGTATGGAAAGACAAGTCTGGTCTTGTGATCAGCAGACTTCGATCCGTCTGTTCGCATTGGAGCAACATCCTTTCGACCAACTTCTTCCGAAATGAACTTCACAGAACTCTAGACCGCATGGGTAAGTTCGTAAAAGTAAAACAAAACTGAGTTTTGTTTCGTCCGTAGGAATAACTCGGATCTGAGATTAGCATTACGCTATATGTGTGAGTCAGTCCTCAGCTAGTATTAACTGTTTGCGACTTTATTTACCTTAACGTCGGAAAATTAAGTCTGACAATTCTCGTATGCTCTTTGAGGCTGAATTCGTTCGGGAACAAATATAATTAACTGTTTCTGCAACAGCGGGTTATGAACCCCGACCTCTCCATTTCCAAACCACACGGAAACCATTAGAGTATCCATATACGAACGGTCTTACTGACGCAGATCTCCGATCTATGCATATAGGCCTACTCTTAAAATTGTCCATGCGTCTTTTGTTACAGCGTGCTCATAAATTACACAGACATTGTGTCTTTCGTAGGCTACTCCTTTTTGATTTTATGCTGAGGTGTTCTTTAAAATTTGCTGCTTTTGAACTTCCTCTTACTATTCTTCCTGCTTTTATGAATAAAGATTCCGCGACGGAAACTCTACATCGTGATTACCGGGTACCTGTCTGTACGGTGCAAAAAACCAAGTTTTTAATTGAAGCGTTTCTTTTTGTTTTTTGTTTTTAAGATTTTCATATTTCGGATCATAAAACTCATAAAAATGGCACAATACCGTTCAAATTAATCAGATTCATAAACGAAATTAACTAGAACAGCAGAACCATAGAATGTCATATAAAAAAATTAACAAAGACCATGCAACAATTGCCAAGAGAGTTGAAGAGACGCCATTTTTGGCATTTATAATTTCTAAATTTGTAAAAAAAAGGACAAATTTTGCTGTTTTTTTTGTTTAAAAAACAAAAACTCAGCCTTTAACTAATAATAATAATAATAATAATATCTTTTCTTTAATTGAGCGCCTGACAAACGCACTGCGCTGTAGCCTACATAACTGCCCTGCCTGTGTCCAACTTATCAGCCTTCTTTTGTAGCAGTGTATTTCTAATGCCAATTTATATGCTCTGCATACATACAAAAATACATACAGTAGTGGCCAATTCATTGGAAACTTCTACAAGATAAGATTGTTCAGGAATCAATAATTAATTACTGAGAAATGAGTTAATATTTCTTTGTTTACGGCTTTTTCGTAATAAAATACAGCCGGATGTTCATTGAATATGTGTAGGAGTGTTTCTAAAATCAGCCATACATGTAGAACTAAAAACCGTCAAACACGGAAGTTTCCATTCAATTGGCCACTAGTGTACAACACATCACAAAACACAGATCTAGTTAATAGCTATAGTTACCTAGCATGTACGCTTTTATCGCTAGACCTAGCTACAGCAATTTCTTTCAATGTTTTTATGGCTTGTTGTCATCAATACATGAAAGTACAATGTTACACCACGAACTTTATTGCACTCTTCAACGTATAGGTTAAGTTAGCATTGTGTTTGAACCTGGCTTCTCCAGTGTATTATGCGACATGCTTTGTCACGCATAAATGCATGCATGCAAGTTGAATAAATTGGTGTCGTCTTTTGAGAGCATATGCATAATACATAACATTCCGTCAGCGCAATTCATAATGCAGAGTAATTATTTTCAGCCCAGGAGACGATTCGTATGGAAATGTTGTGTCAGTCTGAGATCCAGCAACACATCTCCACGGTGACTACACTGAAAGATGAAATTTTTATGCACGCCAGAGGAGAAAAAATAATTGTCTACGATCGCAACAACACGGCTGAGCTGAAGGATGTTATCCCGCTACCAAGAATACTTATAGTCGACATAGCATCCTGCATCATTTCCAACTGTGTGTATGTACTAGGGTATGACCAAAACAAAGAATGCAATTGCCCTTCAGAATGCAATTGCCTTTCAGTCTTACGCATTACGAAGGATGAAGAACATCAGTTCAGTATCTTATCACCATGGATCAGTGATCTGAGGCTGTCGCCATTTTCAAATGTATCCGTATCCGCTGATAGCAATGTAATAATCTACTCAGGACAGTTTCAAGGACGACCGAATCCTGCCGTAATAAACATATACGATGTGAATGGTTCCTTGCAGCATAAAATAATGTTGTCCTCGGGTATTTATAGTTTCGAAATTGGCAGAAATATACTGAAGAAATCAAACGGGAACCTTGTATTGGTTTCAGATGACGACCAACGCAAAACACGATTAACGGAGATAGAAATGAGTGGAAGTATTGTGCACCAATATCAGTCAACACTTGGTAACGAAAGTGCTGTAAGTTTTGCTGATAGTTATGGCAGAATTGTGATAAGTGAAGTCTCCAACAAAGTGGAGCTGTTGGATTCAGAGTTGAATCTCTTGAATGTCACTGATGCGCACCTGAATGGGGGCCAGTTAAGTCATCATCATTTACTTCACTACGATAGCGACAAGAATGAGGTGTTGTGTATTCATTCTAAAAATTCTCATAGCAATGTTCTAACCATATTCCGTTTAACAGAAGAATGGACTACTCTAACGGATGTTAACGATGGAAGCAATCTGTAGGGAGCCTATAAACTAGTTTCGATATCTCGTGTAATAATTGTCTTATCCTGCTATTACCACCTGTACGGTATACCTAGAAACTGCGTTGAAATATTGTCATTGATGTACACGTTCAGGTGTATTTTACAAATTTACCTAGCAACTAAGTACTGTTTTCTTGCTTCATGCGCTTCACTTTAAGAAGAAGTTCTGATCTTACCTCTACGAATGTTTGTGAGAATGCATGGCGTTTCAGTATAAAGTCAAACCTACTCTCAATTAGATATTTAAATAAGGCTCTAAATTCTATTGACGACGATGCTTGCTCTATAATTGAGGAGCAATTTTCCAAAACTCACTCCGTCCATTTTTTAGTTTTTGAGTTATCAATGCCATTTTATTCCTTATATGCAAGTCTATAATATACATCATCAAACAATGCCAAAACTCACTCAAAACATGAAATTGCAGGTGGAAAACCTTATTCCGAAGAACTGGAAAGACAGACTTTTCGCCTAATAATGTATACAAAAAAGCATTATAAAAGACTAATAAATTTGCTGTGAGTTGAATTTCTCTGCATTGTTTGGGTAGCAATTGTAGGTACACTTGACATATACTAACAAGAGAAACAGACAGATAATAGCAAGGCTTGAACACAGGCTTGAAAACTATTAAAATTCATTTTCCCCGTTTTTCTCAACAAAAATCTGGTGGACTGAGTGAGTTTTGGAAAAGTGCTCCTCAATTGAGGGTAAATTCACGGACGTAACATTTATGTCGATGAGCGCTGCTATCTGTATAAGAACGAGAAACCAGTTATTTATTTGAGTTTGAGGTTATTGAATCATTTGCATTCAAAATCACAAGTACATAAACAACAATCAAATAAAACAACTAAATTAACTGACAGCATGATGGAGATTTAACAATAAGTGAGCCAAAACCAGGTAATTTCACTGTTGCGAGTCATGTTGCAAACGATTCATGGGGAGATGAAGCTGGGACAGCTTATCTAGTCTTCCCATGGTTACTGGTCACAGGAATACATCAACAAAATATTCTAAGTTAACAGGCTAAGGCAGCCGTGCAGTTAGTAACTTATTTATTTACTTAGTAATATATTTATTTCTAACGGCGCTAAGAGATTCACTAGGCCTAAATCAGATACTAGTTAGGTTTCCAGACCCAATAAGTTCGCTTGCACTGAACCAGTTTAAGTGAGTCGTGGATGTCATTTGTATTTGCAATGTTCCAGAAATCTAACTCTAGTCTCTTGCACCAGCATTATTTCTTATGAATGCGTGTTATTTCATTAGCATTTCACTGGTAAGTAACCTGCTGGACTATCAAAGCAGAGGTCTGAAGTTCAAATCCCCAATGTAGGAATCGAGTAAAGAGTTTGGATCCATCCGAACCATTCCAAATCGTCTCAGTATATAATGAGTACAATGCCCGTATAAACTGTCGATATGACATCCAGCTGCTAAGGAATAGGACTTCAATTCGGAAATGTGAAATCACGACCACCCGGTTGACAATCCATTAGACTTTCGCTCAATCAGGATCGCATTAGGGCCCTATAATAGAGCCTATATATTATAAGTTCTTCAGGTTTGCGATTTACCATCGAATCCAGTCCATCGTTGATCATCATCGCACATCCAACTGAATTCTACCTCTACTGTACCATCAGTGCCGGATTAACGCATAAGCAAAATAAGCCATGGCTTAGGGCCCCGGAGGTTTTGGGGGCCCCAAAATCTGGAGAAATTAAATCAAATTGTTGTAGCAAATTCCTAATTTTGGTATAATTTCAAATAATTCAGCGTTACCCTGAAACATTTTTAGTGCTAGTAAGTTTTAGTTACTACTTACTTACTGAATACTGACCATAGTTGCAGACTCGCATTCAAAGTCTGTATAGGCCCCCTAGCGACCGACGGCAGACATCAAAGGCTCAAAGCCGAAATTCTAGTAAGCCTATGTCGACACTTTTTTGACATGGTGACCTGGCGGCGGACGCAATAGGGTAACAGTTATGAAATTACTCAATTTTGAATAGCGGAACATATTAACATTATGATATATGAACGGTCAGTGACATTTATAAACAATGAAGCGGTCATATTAGGTGTGGATATGTAAAAAGAAAGAAAAAACAACTTTAAAAAAGAAGGACTTGATGGACGTCTCTAGAGACTACATGGTTTTTCAAGCCCTGCCTAAGCTACCTTTGCGAGCACCAAACAGCGCAATAAGTGCATCGAGTGCAACCGAAACCACCGCTTTAGCTAGTGAGATTAACCCCCTGAGCAAGATCCAACCATAAAGACTTATATGGTGTTATTTTTGAAGACGGTCTTCAATTTGTTTTCCTAAATGTTGAAATAGCACTACGTATTTTTTGAGTTTGATGGTCACAAACTGTTCGGGAGAGCGATCCGTTTCTCAGCTAAAACGAATAAAAAACGATTTAATAGGCCTATCTACCATGCTCCAGGAAAAGCTAAGTTCACTTAGCCTGAAGTGCATCGAATCAGATGTCCTTCGGCAAAATGCAGTTTGATGATATTGTTGAAGAATTTGCCAGGCAGAAATCAAGGAAGAAGTTTTTTAAAGTTTTTGTTTGATAATTGTAATTGTTCTCATTTCACAAAGAAATTACTTTATTAGCTCGTAAATTAGTCTATTCAATATCATATACGTTTAGAACTTTGTGTTCAGATACCCATAATAATTATGGCAACTAACTTTGCTTTGGGGCTAGGGCCCCCGGATGTCTCTTGGCTTAGGGCCCCGGAAGTCTTAATCCGGCCCTGTGTACCATGTTTTAATCGCTCATCCAACTTCTCGTTTAATTTCAAT
Organism: Aporrectodea caliginosa; assembly: GCA_020284085.1. Taxonomy (NCBI): domain Eukaryota; kingdom Metazoa; phylum Annelida; class Clitellata; order Crassiclitellata; family Lumbricidae; genus Aporrectodea; species Aporrectodea caliginosa. Next base: position 682,641 of record JACEVL010000427.1, on the reverse strand, counting down.
AACATGTTACCCTTAAAATAATTAATATGAACTGCTGTACGTATTAGGATTTGGATATATGCGTACCGGATCTCGAGGCATTGAGTTTAAGACGCATGGATGCGCGCCATGATTGGCTTTTGGTTAAACAGGCTTTTAGGCTAAACGAAACATTGCAGTATCAATGTCTTTAGCCGTGCGTTTAATATAGAGCTGTTTGTCGCCAGAGTAAAGTTGTATAAGGATGCCGTGTTTGAAAGCAATATTAACAGTGTTGGAGGTATAAAGGATAAACAAGAGGGGCCAGGTATGGAACCTTGAGGGACACCATAGAGGATAATGTAGTACTTAGAAGCAGTGATGTAGTACTCGAGTCCGGCCTAGGACTCGAGTCCGACTCGAGTCCGATTTTTTGTGGACTCGGACTCGGACTTGGCTTGTAATGACTCGGACTTGGACTCGGACTCGAAGGCCCTGGACTCGAATTTGACTCGGTGACTCGGTTTCCGAGTCACAATTTTGTCTCACGATAAAAACGACTTGTATACTTCCTTACTTACGAGTCCAATATAGGTATTCTAAACTAAAGAGCGCATTAGATATCAAAGAGCTCGCCGTAGGTGGAGGGTTGGCGTTTAAAGGGCATCGGGTGATCATACCCCACCCTGCCAGAGACGATATTCTTCGGCTCCTGCACTCATCGGAGTTAATGAGTGTATCAGACGCGCCCAAGAGGCCCGTTTGGCAGAATTTCTGGAGTTTGCAGCCGCTGGAAAAATTCTTCACCGCGATACCCCCAGTAATGGCTAGGCGGAATAAAGCGCCTGAAGATCAAGGCCATCGAAGGGAGAATTGACCCGTTTATAGCGCTTCTGACCTAACGGAATACCCCATTCGCGCAGCAGGGCCAGCCGAATGGCAATCGAACATTAAGCGATTTTGCAGCCCTCTGTGCACGAACCTTAGGAGCCGTAGGCCTAGCATGTATCTAGAAACAGATGTGTTGGAAGCAAAGCAGTATTAAAATAGGCTACCTTAGTCTAATCTCATTGTTTAGAAATCAGTTTTTCAAAGCGTAATTCTTCGATTATTCTTGTAATTAAAATTATGGCTGAGGTCCCAAAGCCAAAAGTTGCAGCGGACAAGCTACATTACTTTACATTATCGCTCTTCAAAAGTAATCTTAAGACTTTATTAGTTTCAGACTTAGTATGATTAGACTTTCCTGTTAGGCTACGCGCTTTTGTGCAAGATTCTTTTTGTTTAGGCGCGTTGTAAATGGCAGTGTAAAATAATAATAATAATAATAATAATAATAATAATAATAATAATAATAATAATAATAATAATAATAATTCCAGCATAAATGTGCTGTTATTTTTCTATGCCATTAAATTGCGTGTTTCAGTGAATTTTGGTGTTGAAGGACTCGGACTCGGACTTGGACTCGATCCTTTGTGACTCGGACTCGGACTCGAGCAACTCTGGACTCGGACTCGACTCGGACTCGGCTTACGTGGACTCGGACTCGACTCGGACTCGGCTAAGGTGGACTCGACTACATCACTGCTTAGAAGTATTAGAACCAAGGCGCATGATCAAAGGCAGAGTTAAAATCCAGTAGCAAAAGCACAGTGATGAAACCAAAGTCAAGTGCCATGATAATTTTTATATCATTATAAACTTTAATCTTTTCTGCATTGATTGCTCAGCTCGATGTATAATTAATCGACCAGGAATTTCTTTTCTACTGAAATACTGATTTATCTCTTGATGCCTGGTTAATTATTGGTCTATTAAGCATGCAGTATAAGAATTCACTGGTTCTACCACATACTTTATTTCTTCTAAACCATGCAAATCCGTGACTTTTATGCGGATTATTAGTATCGCTTGATGTCTGTCCAATTATATTGCTCTGATGTGCTCAACTTAGAGAATTATGCTCTAATGTTTCGTCAGGATATACAACTTTATATCGATCATTATGAAGCGCAGAAGTGATTCAACAATAAACGAATAAACATACATACTTTTGAACTCGTGTCCAAGCCATCATCATTCATTCGACCACGAAGGGCTTCAGCCAGTTCGACGTCAACCACTGATTTCGTATGAGATGCTGAGATTCCTTATCACTGAGGTCTGTACCATGATTGACTCTGTCGAACGCCTCACTTACGTCAAGAGCAAGCAGGTTCACAGTCGATTGTGTCGCAGATATCCAAGATGAGTTTGAGCAGAACTTCTCCGTTTTTTGTAGAATTCCACATCCTGAAGAGCTCGATTGTAATTTTGACATAAGGTCATTTGCTTCTAGATAGCTTACCATCTGCTGAGCCACAATCTTCTACATAAACTTTGAGAAAAATCAAAAATGCAATGTTCGAGATTGACCGGTTGTTACTAATATTGTCCCCTTTCCAATGTCAGTTTCTTCAGCAAAGTTGTAAGGATTTTGCGCTTTTAAAATATTGGCAGAACACCTTTAAAGCTTTTCCTGCCATTGCTCATTCACTTTATCGAACCGACCCTGATGACACTGTGTTAGAAACTCACTTGTAACCGTTTCATGCTTTTGTAGTTTTAAATCTGACAAGAAATACAGTTCAGCAGAGGTCGATAAATAATTCATCTGGTGAAGTATTTCCATGGTTAGAACAGTGCTCTAGAAACTCCTGCTCTATTTCAAGCATTTCATCGCATATCCCACATCCATAAGCTCTTGCCATAGTACCCTTCAATGATTTCAGTTTGCTGAAAGAAATGCATTCACCAGATCCAACCTTCTTCTGCAGATCAGAAAAACTGTGTTGACATTCATTCCCAGTAAAGACCGAATATTTCCCAAAAGTACTGCTTGCACCATTTAATGAGACAGATCTTCCATTGAGGTTGGTTAGTACACGTCTCCTTGTATCAGATAGCATTACTCCATCATGCCATCTTATGTGCTTGGCAAGTGTTCTTCTGTTGCAAAAAGATTTACTGCATAAATGGCATATGTATGGCTTTTCTCCTGTATGGACTTTCATGTGACGTAGACTATGACTATAAGTTCTAAATGATCGATTACACAAATGGCACAGATACGGTTTATCTCCCGTATGTACTCGCATGTGATTCTTCAGATAAGAAATATTTGTAAATGATTTCTGACATAATTGGCAAATATAAGGCTTTTCCCCTGTATGTGTTTTCATGTGTCTGGTTAGATTATTAACCTCTGTGAATGATTTTAAACACACCTGGCAGTTGTATGTTTTTTCTCGTGTATGAGTGTTCATGTGTCTGGTTAGATTATTATTCACTGTGAATGATTTTAGACACAGCTGGCATTTGTATGGTTTCTCTCCAGTATGGGTTTTCATGTGACTCTTCAGACTACCATTTTGGGAAAATGATTTCTGACATAACTGACATTTGTACGGTTTTTCGCCCGTGTGAGTTCTCATGTGACTCATTAGAGTACCACCTCCGGCAAACGATTTCTGACAAAACTGGCAAATGTAAGGTTTTTCTCCTGTATGAGTCCTCATGTGTCTGGGTAGAGACTTATGATTTGTGAATGACTTTAGACACACCTGGCACTTGTATGGTGTAATTGGTTTTAGTCCAGTATGGATTTTCATATGATTATTTAGAATACCACAACCAGCAAATGATTTCTGGCACAAATGACATTTGTATGGCTTTTCCCCAGTATGAATTCTCATGTGAACCTTCATATATCCTCCATAACTAAATAATTTCTGACAAAATTTACACTTGTATGGCTTTTCTCCAGTATGGATTCTCAAGTGATCCTTCAGATTACAACCTTGGGCAAATGATTTGTGGCAAAACTCACAAATGTATGGTTTTTCGCCTGTATGTGTTTTCATGTGCTTTTTCAGAGAAGATTTAGCTGTAAATGATTTCTGGCACAACTGGCATTTGTATGGCTTTTCTCTAGTATGAATTCTCGTGTGATTTTTCATATATGCTGCACAACTGAATGATTTCTGACAAAATTTACATTTGTAGGATTTTTCCCCAGTATGGATTCTCATGTGAATCACTTTCGAGCTACCAGTGGTAAATGATTTATGGCATAACTTACACTTGTAGGATTTTTCTCCTGTGTGTGTTTTCATGTGCTGTCTCAGACTAGATCTATCTTTAAATGATTTCTGACATAAATGGCACTTATATGGTTTCTCTCCAGTATGTCTTCTCATGTGTGACCTTAGGGTACTATCCTGTGCAAATGACTTCAGACAAAGCACACATTTGAAAGGCTTTTCCCCTGTATGGTTTCTCATGTGTGATTGCAGATGGGAGTTCTGTGTAAACGACTTCAGACAAAGTACACATTTGTAAGGCTTTTCCCCTGTATGTATTCTCATGTGTGACTTCATACGAGAGTTCCATGTAAATGATTTATGGCATAACTTACATTTGTAAGGCTTTTCCCCTGTATGAATTCTCATGTGTGTCTTCAGATTCGAGTTCTGCGTAAATGAGTTCCCACATAAATGGCATTTGTATGGTTTGGGTCCATTGTGAATTATTGCATGGTTTTCAGGCACCGACCTTTGGCAAACGATTTCTGACATAGCCGCCATGTATACAAGGTTTTCTCCTGTCTTTGCTGTCATGTGTCTCTTCGGAATTAATTTATCTGTAAAGTCATTCTGACATAACTGGCATCTGTATGATTTTTCTCCAGTATGAGTCCTCAGAAGGCCAACCTCTTCAAACGACTTGCTACAGATTTTACACTCGTGTTGCTTCTCTGCAGTATTACATCTCGTGATTGTTCAGTTAAGGCATTGAATAAAACAATTTAGAGCTAACTGCATATGTTCACAAAACAAATAGGTATTTCTTGTCGGTTACACTCTTCTTCCGTATTGAGTCTAGAAAAAGAACAAAATATGCCATGTTAAAGTTTTTACTTGAGTTCTCTGAACTACATTAATAAGTTTCAGAATTTTACAGCATTATATAAACTCTTCATTTGGAATGGTCAGCACTAGTCCATGTCCTCTCGTGTCCACAAGCAAAGGAACCAGATGTAACATGCAATAACATACATATACTATTATTTCAACTGTAACTGGCTTTCATTATGAACCTTAGCTTAGTCACCCGTTGCTGAATTCTAAAATAATTAATTAAATATTAAAGATAACAGACATTTCGTGAAAGCATATTCCAAAAGAATTTGGCTTGTGCAACTGCATCAAGGTAGGACATAAGACAGCGATGATTTCCTAGTAGAACATGGTAGGCGCTTTTGTTAATGTTAATATTATTATAATTAGTTTCATCTCATCGTCATCATCATCATCATAAATGTACTATTATTGTTAAACTATAATAACTTAGATACTTATCTTCTCCTAATTTTGAATGAACCGCAAAAACAACTGTAAATGCAATGAAAAAATGTAAGTAATAATAAAATTAATATGAGATGAGAACTTTAAGCGTCACAGAAGTAAAGTGTTGTGGAAGCCAGATTCCTGGATGAGTCCCGTCTGAAGTAATGCAGGAATCTAACAATACACGGAAACAGCTTAACCATAACCATTCATTTATTGTTCCCAGTACAACCAGCAGATGACAATTAGCACAGTATACAGTAATGTTGCGATACAACAGGAAGACCCAGAAGGGACCAAGGTAGAATGACCAATTATTGACCTTTATAAGTCCAGATGGACTATGAGGCATAAAACTAACCATACTGTAATTTTAGAAAGACAGAAACCTTAACTAGTAGAGCAGAATATCATACAGTAATTATTTATTATGATCAATTAAGTATGCATGCATTGATTTTTTAAATGACGACAGGTTAAGAAAACTATGGATATCATGGTATAGACTGTTTCAAACAGAGGGTCCGACATATATAATTGAAAACAGTGGAGAGTTAGTGTGAAAAAAATTTCCTCTGCAATCACCCAATGATCTAGTATCATGAGCGTGGAGGTCAGATGTACTAGAAAAATAGCCTGTAAAGAAAGAATAAATGAGTTTCAGTGTAGATCCGAAGACTAAAAAGAAAGCTATGTCTTCATTTGTTTGAAAACTATGGTAAAGGAAAGAGAATTGTGACACAAAGTCAGTAGTCGAGAATTCCACGGACAAGGACTGGTCAGTGTGTAAAAGGCTCAGAAGCCAAGAGTCTCTGGTAAGTTGTGACAAAGAGATAGGTAAAAGAAGCTGATCTTAAATTTTACCCTAGTGGGAACAAAATCAAGTGGAATGAACAAGTCAGCAAGGCATATAGCAAACATTCTGCTTCTTCAGCAGCCTGAACGTTCTTGGGCATTCTTATAGTATCGGGGGTCACCAGTGACTGCACAGAGAAAGTGTATTTTAGCGTATTTAATTCATGCTGCTGACAACCGAATATTTTCACGTATACATTTTATTATTTCTCTGGTAAAGTCGTAGTTTACGTTGCTAAATTATTTGATATTGTCACCTTGAAATGGAAGCTGGATTTATGAAGAAAATCGTTTCCATAAATGGAAGTGGGATTGATGAAAACATTCCTGTGTTCAAAATTGAAGTTGGATTGATCGAAATAATTTTTACCGTAAATAGAAGCTGGATGGATGAAATTAAGTTTTCGATTCAGTAGAAGCTGGATTGATGAAAATAATTGTTTCCGTAATTAGAAGCTGGATCCATGAGAATATATCTTTGCTTAAATAAAAGTTCCATTGATGAAAAGTATTTCTTTCATGAAATAGAAGTTGGATTGATAAAAGTAATTTTTTCAAATTAAATAGAAGTTGGATTGATGAACAAATTTCTTAATGAAATGGAAGGTGGATTGATGATAGTTAACATGCACATAGGTAGACTTCTTACTTACCAACGTCAAGTACGGCATTGAAGACATTAGAATAATTTAGCAACGTAAACTACGACTTTACCATTTCTCTTATGCGTTTGCGTAAATGGAAGGTTGATTGATGAAAATATGTGTTTGCAGAAATGGAAGTTGGATTGATGAAACTAGTTATTTGCTAAAATAGAAGCTGATATATACAGATTAACGAAAAGAATTCTTGATAAATACAAGTGGGATTGATGAAAAGAATATTGCTTAAATAGAAGCTGGCTTCATCACAGTTATCATGAAAATCATTGAAATAGTTAAATACGCTAAAATACCGCCACTATCAATAAAAGGTAATCTATCGTTTTAGCGGGTTTAATTATTGGTAAGTATTTCGTATTTGCAGCATTATTATTTTTCATCAATCCAGCTTCTACTTTGGTGAGAATTCTTTTAATCGATCCAGCTTCCATTAGGCAAAAATTCGTTTCATCAGTCCAGCTTCTATTTAAGCAGGAATTATATTTCATCAATATAACTTTTATTTAATTAAGAATTATTTTCCATCAATCCAGCTTCTCTTTCAGCAAGATTCTTTTCATCGGGCCCACTTCTATTTCATTAAAAATTATTTTCGTCAATTCGACTTCTATTTAGCAAGAATTCGTTTCTTCAATCCAACTTGTTTACGAAAAACGCTGAAACCCATGCAATGGCGGATAAATTAAACCCGCTAAAACGATAGATTACCCAATAAAATACGCCAAAATGCACTTTTACCGCACTTTTACCTAAGCAAAATTATTTTCATCAATCCGACTTCTTTTGAGCAAGAATTCCTTGTATTCGACCAACACTGAAACCCAAGCAATGGTGAAAAATTTGCGACGCTAAACTACACGTTTACCCAACATCCGATAAGTGGTATATTATCACAAATTCTTACAACATCCGCCTAAAAATCGAGAAATGTCACTTCCACGACAAATATTGACTGTAAATTGCTCAAAATGGCGAATGAACTAAACCTTCACTGACGCAGAATGAAATTGGCTTTTATGAGCGAGCTTTAATGATACATTGACATCTACCGATTATCCGTGTGAGATATTAATAGGCCCACATTAAATTTGCTCTTTATGTTAAATAAGTAATTGTCAATTTTACGCTGGTAAATGCACAGCGCTGTAGCCTACATACAGTAACTGTTATGCAAAGTTATCAAATAGTAGCAGAAAAGGTAGTAAATAATGAGTAAACTAAAAACACTGGCCTAGCTGCACAACATCCTAGCCAGGAAACCGCACCTGGTGAGGGAATCAAATCTAGAAAGAACACGGTTATGTGAGCGTGGGTGCAGATCGTGACCACCACTACTACTACTACTACTATTGCTGCTGCCTACTGCTGCTACTACTACTACTACTAGGCTACTACTAAGCTTACTACTACTACTACTAATAATAATAATAATAATAATAGTAATAATAAAACTAATAATCATAATCTGAAATCAACTATTAAAAGCCGAGTCGAGAATAATATCGACTACTTGGTCTCTCAAGATAGACGACTTGTTTTCACCGGACATGACCACTGCTCAAAAACAGGTGCTCTCAGAGGTAATAATATGTTTCAGTAATTAGAAGCTGCATTCCTGAGAATATATAGCACGTTTTAGCGAAAGTATATGAAAGCGGCCTCTGTTGATTAGCTGTAATAGATACAGATACACATGTAGACGAAATGTCTGTAGACGAAGTGTCGTAGACGAAAAGCCTGTAGACGAGTTGTCGCGGAACCATTTATTTAGTAATTTATTTCTAACGGCGCTAATATTATTGGCACTCAAGACAGTTGACACAACGCAACTGATTACAACGAGTTCAACAGAACAATAGAGTTCAAAATATCAAACTAATGTTAACCGGAAGGTTTTAGATAATAGTGTTAACTGCTACACTACATGTCTGTCTGTCGCATTTTCACGAGACTACGCGTTTTACAAATTCCCATTACCGTGAGAGCGGTATTACCGCAATTGTTGTCCCCTTTACCGCGGGATTTACCGCTTTTTTCCCGCGGGGAAATTCCCCATGTCACTCTCTAGTGCAGTGCTGTCCAACCTTATTGACCCTGCGGGCCACTGAAGAAGTAATTCTTGAAGCCGAGGGCCGCACCATTAAACTCAAAAGCAACGACTAAAATTTATCGAAAATATTAAATATATTAAAATTAATTGTGGAATAATAATGATGAATAGTGTATGTATGGAATGTGTATCATGCTTTACAATAGTTCAGTAAAAAAAAAATCTCAAGCACGAATAGCTATGCAATTAATTAAGGCAGTGACTTTGTCTTTTACTTCATTTTTACAGAAATTGCAAATATTTAGGGAGCTGGGGCGGGCCACTTAGAATCAGCCCGCGGGCCGCATGCGGCCCGCGGATTGGACAGCACTGCTCTAGTGGATACATCAGATATAAGACAGATAATCAGCTGAAGAACTCTGCTAAGTAGGGTAGGCCTACGAACTGTAGGCAGGGGTGGAGTCTCAACTCCAGCCATCACCAGTTCAGACTATCTCCATTCAACCTATAAGTTCCATTCCTGTATAGAGGAGGCCTAATAACAGTCGGCTGCCAATGACAAATCACAATCCTCTGCAAAGTATCTTGGGATGGCGACAGACACAATACAGACTACGAAATGCAGAGACCACAGACATTATACCAGTGGCAGACATAGACATACATACATACAACTGCAGACAGACAGACATACATACAGACAGTCAGGGAAAGAAACGTCCATTGATGAGCCACTGTTTATTTCTTCAATAGCAATAACTATGTATTACGCTGCATGGACCTCTCTCTCTCTCTCTCTCTCTCTCTCTGTCTGTCTGTCTGTCTGTCTGTCTGTCTATCTGTCTGTCTCTCTCTGTGAATCCATTAACTTGGATTACAAATCTTGAACAACACACCGTGGCATATACACTGTAAATCGTTGCTTTACAATGCAGTTACAATAATTGATAGCTCCGACTTCAAACTGCCCTCCTCGCACAATAGGAACATGCCTACAAGAATGCCACTGCATCATTAGCACATAGAGTATAATTCATACATTATACAGTAGAGGCATGATAAAAGCCTGTTCATATATATATATATATTTGATTGTATGTATATATGATTGCAAGCATATACATGTATGCATATAATGTGTGTGCATATATATATATATGTATATACATTATACCAGTGGCATAACGAAGGGGGAGGGCAGAGGGGGCAACCACCCCCGGGCGCAGCAGAAGAGGGGTGCAAAATCAGCTTTCAGTGGTACACAGTACTATGACAAGAACGATTAAAAGTCAACAAGAAAATTAAAAAGGGGCGCAGTCATCAAACTCTTTTCCCTAGGCGCTGAAACCCTTCGTTGCGCCACTGCATTATGCATACAAAGAAAAGCACTATACAATATCTTAAGCCGTTGACATCGACCTTAAATGCTGGCAAGACACAAACAAATCTGACAGAGAACAAATTTACAGATGCGGTTAACATGGCACATTGTCAACGAGAATACTAGAAAGCATGGAAACAAGCAAACTGCGACTGAATGACGCTCCCAAGAAAAACAAAGAAATTAATAAGTCAACAACTGTGCAAAGCTTCTGAAACTAAATTTAATTTTAATATACGATGCAAAGCAATCACATAAATCTCGTAGCTACTATGGGTATGGGTATGGATGGCACCAAGAGCAAAGCAACATATAAACAGCATGTCAATCAAATCAGCAAAAACTGTCAATCAAAAACCGAAAATGTCAATCGAAAACCGTGAACCACGTTGAGTAAAGCAATGACAGGCGTCAATAAGAGAGAAAGTTCTGTTACCCGTAAAACTGTTTAAAAAACTGCCACCAAGTTCAGTGTTTGGCTTCTTACAAGAACCACTTAGCGTGTCATCCGATTGCCTTCCTTTCTATGGTAAACATACCTTAAACTAGAACTGTTCTTGGGGATCAAGATGTTTTCAGATGCTGGACCAAATTTTGAAATTCTCCCTTCGTTCTGACCAGTCACTTGATTTAAGACTTGCCTTTTCAGCTGCTTATCTTTCAGTCTCTCCCTCTCTGCCCCTGTATTTCCAAATATTTCTCTCATTCTGTCATTCTCTCTCTCTGTATCTATATTTATTTCTGTCGCATTACATCATTGCAAAAACTTTAATGCAAGAAAAATGCAGAATTAAGCTTCTGAAACAACCTGAATGTTCAGTTCTTCACGAATGCAGATACTAACTAGTCTCTGTAGTAAGATTAATAATCATAATACGACAATTTAGATAGTATCATAACAACTCAACCGTAGCCGAAGAAAAGGTGGTGTACATGAGTTAAAGAAATCACTGACCGTCAAATGATAGTCTGAACGAATGACTGAATGAAAAAAGTTTAAAGATAAGTTATTAGTTAATATAATTACGGCAACGCACAAAAGAAGGTCAATTATTTGCTCACTGATAAAACATCTCTGGCATCAGACAACTACGAAATCCTGAGACAATGACATGTTTAACTTCTATGCAACAATTAGCAAAACACACAACTTTAAACACACAGACATTTCACTTGCACCAAACATAGCCACATGGTGTTGATAAAAATTCATACAGGTCCACAGCATAGGTCCCTCCCTATGGAATGGACTTCCTCCTTCTCTTCGCTCTACAATCCTCTCTGGTGGCATCTCTACTTCTTTCTCTCACCTTAAAACCTTCCTTTTCTCTCAGAGTACCTTGCACTGGAAGCGTTTCTGAAAGGCTATGAGAAGCACTTTATAAATGATCAAATACAATACAAAAGTGTCTTTCTGAAGCACTCGTAATCATAAATTCCAAATTTCTTAAACATAAAGTCCAAATCTGTAAAGTGCTACTAGAAAGCGAAGCGCAGGGCACCAGCTTATTCGTGAGCGCTGCAAAAACGCTCTGTGGTCGTAGCGTGCGACCAGATTGTCCATTCAGAGGCAAGTGACAAAAAGGTAAAAACAAGGTACACACTTGTTACAGCATCTCAGCAGTTCTAACACGGAGCTTTGAAAATGTCCACTGACATACAGACATACATAAAGACCTCTATAGAAACGTCTCAGAAAGTGTGGTCCCACGGTTGAAGGCTGCCTGAGACGAGAGAGGAGACAGGTCTACATCTGCAGAAATCAAAAGCAGATGACAAGTAACAGAGACTTACAGTTCGATGCATTCAACCCTAATCAAACAACATTTCTCAGCTCAAACATTTTACAATTTCAGTACAAATCGGACAGGAAATTTCTACTGCAATCTCAGTAAAATTCAAAATAGACTTTCATAATTCGAGTAATCAATTGTCAAAAAGAAAACCACCTCAACAATCTCGATAAAATCAAACAAAAAACTTGCAATTTGCAAGTGTAAAATAAAATCACGACTGGTCTCTTTACTGAATTCTGTGCATGAACAGGTTGGTTAGAGGAATTTGGCCAAGATGACAGATTGCGGTGAAGGGTTGTAACATGATTGATCTACAAGCAATCAAACACACAATTGCATTTCCTAAAACCTAATAATTATGGATGAAACAATTGGTCAATTTCACAAAATACACCGGGACTTGACTTAGCAAACACTGTGACACCCAAACCAAATTGTTGAACTGGTAAATCCAGCCAACACCATAACGTTAGACTACTGTATGCTCATGCTTAAATGGGAAACCACAAACTTTAAAGCAGGGTGTCAAACCTTTCTTAATGGTGGGCCAGTGACAACATTTTCCAGCAAGCGGCAGGCCATGGTGCCAAAGGAGCCTGAGCAAAATGAGGACAGGGATCTGGGAGGGGCTCAGTGAGAGTCTGTCTCCAGAAAATGTTTGCAAGACTAAATCTTAAATGGTGCAGTTTTAGCATACAAACAGTCAAATATAGGCGTACAAAATCTCAATTTTGATAATAATTATCAGTCACAGTAGTCTTAAGGCAAGGCAATGCGGGCAAGAAAAGCATTGTCGGCGAGCCAGAAATGACACCCCTCTTTGACACCCCTGCGTTAAAGAGTAAGAATAAACTATTTCATACAATTTATACCAGTAATGCCAGAAATGCTGTGCCTTTTTGGTTCTTCTGATTTCAGAATCAATCTCCTGCAAAATGCAAAAGAGATTACTTCCAACTCAGAGGTCGCCCCAAATTCGTCTTGTCTCATGCTCTTCCGAAGAAGGCATGGCTTACACTTAGCATGTGTTTGAGCGCATTACACAAGTCATGCCAAATAACTTCTGCTCAGATTCTTCTGCCAGAAGAATCTGAGCAGAAGTCTCCATAGCAATACCGCAACACATTCAGTCTCCACTGTAATATTGCAACGGTTTCTACCTTCAGCATGACATTATAACAGAATTTTTCTCCCAAGCAACAATGAAACAGACAAGGAATGAAGAGAAAATGACATTCAGATCTATTCTCAATCTATTCAAACAAAAGGCCATTAGCAACACAGCAAATGCAAATGTTTCCAAGCAAAGCACACTACACATTACATTTATAGTAATTCATAAGAATTTCCTGATAAAACTCCACACCTGGTTACTCTTGCTCTCTGTAGTATCATGGTTACGTATTGCTAATGTAAATAACAACTGCTACATTAAGAATGGTTCAAATACAATCTTTTTAGTACACACTCATTGTTAAAGTGTTAAATGTCTGTTCACATTACATTACATAATGATATTGCTATGATGCAAGGTTTGTAAAGTATACATTAAGTGAAAGTCAAAGTGTATGCATGCATACACACAATTCTTCACTGTCCCAGTAATAAGCATCCATAGATTGTAGCACTGTCACTGATAATAATACCACTTATTAATTACTAACAATAACAACATTTAACAATACCACTAATAATAATTCATGATCCCGTGCAACCTACAGCCATCTATCATTTCAACACAACAAGACTCCTTTACAAAAGTTTATCAGCAACTCTCCACTCTAACAGATAGAATATTTCAACTCACCTTTGCAGCATACTCCTTTAAGTTACGATGGTAAGCCTAGTACCGATAACAATGGAAAATGTTCAAAAATAGTTCACCACATCTCATACTAATTCTGCTTTCTGAACTAAAAAAATATTTCATTTGATGACATACATAAACCTTTGGACAAATTCAAAAATAAATGTCGTCAGTGGAATAATCTTTTAGGACAGAGTAACAAAGATATTGGAAAACAGTTTCATGTTTTGCACAGACCCAACTGTTTGCAAATATATATCTCTTTTTCACATTTGCCATTACAGTACTTCTATTCATGTGGTGTCATGCAATTCACAATGAAACTTCAATAAAATCATTCACAGTTGACTTTACAAAATGCATCCATGGACTCAAAACTGTGCCACTGATTGTACTCGGTCAGTGCCAGTCCCAAGCCTGGATGAAGGAGGAGGGCGACGCTAATGATCCTTGTTATCACACAGTGTCGTTAAACTGAAACTACAACTACTACCATGGACTCAAGTTTGGACTACTGCCTCTTGCTCATCATTGAATTCAGAAATCCTTAATACATCACACACAAAAGACATTCAGAAGTCTTACAGAAGACTGACAAAAATCATTATTACCGAAAAATGCTTTTAAAATCTCATACAATCCAAAAAATAAACCATTTCGATTGTTTACGAATTTATCAGCAAAAAATTGTATAATATTACACTGTAACAATATTCGAAATACATACAAGGCTGTCATAACAATCTAACGATATCCAATCATCAACAATGGATTTAAGTTGCAACATGCAAATCTGTGTTACAAAAAATAGCTTAAATCAATCAATCAATCAATCAATTTTTTTTTATTGTAACGTAACGTATATAGCTTCTTTGACCCATAACTAAATGCAACTTGTAAACATCAGCAGTTTATTTCCTTATATGTACAAAGTGCTGATAGTTAATGTACAAGCATCTATCAATGTTACAAAGCAGTTGTGCAATAGACTCCACTTCAAGCACAGATGTCTGGCACTTAAATCTCATTCTATTCATTCATTCCTTGAAAGATTCCTCCAGTTTTCACTAGGCCACTGTTCGTTCTCCGACAGTGCCATTCCCAAGCCTGGATGAAGGAGGAGGGCGACACTAATGATCTTTGTTATCACACAGTGTCGTTAAACTGAAACTACTACTACTATTCCTCCAGTTTTACTCATTTTCTTTCCTTTTTCCTGGACGATATAATCACAAATCAAGGCCTGTAGGATTCCACCACAAACAGCTGAGGAACATGTTTGCAACGACCCTGCTCGGGCATTTGTGTCTTTTCACCAAACAAACAGCATAATTTGGTACTGGTGCAAGCTGGGAAGTAAACGGCACAATACACTGGTCCCCTCATGTCCCAGACCTTGGGATTTGTCTATTGCCAGCTCAAGGGCCTACGAAATGGAAATGAGCGCCTACGAAAAGTCTCACCATGGGACACTGCACCTTTACTTTACTGCGAGGAAGGGCGTTGCACACATAGCAAGCGACATACAAATGTATATACCAAAGAGCAAATTCTATGCTATCACGACGAAGAGAAGCAATGAAAGACTTCACTTAAGCAAGCATGTGGGATTTGGAACACGAGGCTTAGAGTCCTCACGTATAGAAGATGCAAGTAAACAAGCCAAATCTATAATATACGCAAGTCTGTTGTGAATTAAAGGGTGAAATGTCATTGAGCTTTCACTATATATGATGTTTACGCAATCACGCTGCCAGCAAAAACCATTGCTTTAACATGTTATTGATGCCAACATTAAAATAGACAATAACATCAAAATTCTAAAGTTAAAACTTTCTTATTCTTCTTTTTCTTTCATCATACAAACATACATACATACATACACACCAGAGCTACCATCCATTGACAGCTCAATGCAACATTGTTAAAAGACCCTACACAACATCCATCAAAGATGATGCTAACTCCCACAGAATACACTACAAGGCGACTATTTTACCAATTCATTACTGCATCACATTAACCATCACTAAAGCTAGAAACAAGCTCGGTATTGTCTAAGGACACTTCTTTAAATCTATAACAGCAGATGAAAACCATAAAGCTCAAAGCACGCTTTTAACATATCCCAAACCTTGCAAAAATCCAGCACAGCAACAGTTGTAAAAGCACATGATACAATACAAAAAATATGGTATCTCTTGCAACCATTTCGCAGCATTCATTAAATGTCGAGACATCACAGCATGTCACAAGAAAAGTCCAAACTAGTCAAGTATGAAGTCTGAACCAATCATTAATATTGAGCCTGAACTAGTCAAGTATTCAAGTCTCAACTAGTATATAAATCTAAACTAGTTTGGAAAATCTTAACTAGGAAAGTTACAGAGAACCTTTCATACATTACAGGCAACGTTTTCGGAAAATAAAAAATTTCATAAACTATATTGCTAAAAATTAGAAGCGGAATACAGTTTCTCATACATCAGAGTCTCACAACTTCTGACTGGAAAACAAATCTCCTGACTGACTCTTGTTGGACGTGGCTGGCATTCATTCTGCCATTACATGAGCCCAACACGGAGCTTAGCTTCATTGCGCTGCCAGACAGGAAGACGGTAGAATTCGACTCGATTCATCTGAAAGACTGTTTCGAATTCGTCTTTCGATAGATGGTGCTAGAAGCACAACACAAAACGTTCAGAAACACTAAGTCGGAAGGCATTTCGCAATATGTAGGCGACGCCAATTTATATTAAGTATGTAAACAGTATGTAAACAGTTCAAGTATTAAGTCAAAACTTAGTATTAAGTAGACATACACTTGTGGGGCGCGGTGGTGTAGGGGTATGTTCGGTGCCTTGCAGTCGGAAAGTTGCGGGTTCGAATCCACCTCAAGAGGCCACGTAGGGACCCTGGGCAAGTCCTTCACTTGCAATTGCTCATGCGCTTCGGCGTGAAACTCCGATTCAGTGTCTGCGCTGTAGTCGGGAGCGCCTCTGAGTAGAAATCTTGAAGGGGCGCTATAACAAGTGCTCAGACATACTTAGCATTAAGTGGATGTTCACTTAGCATTAAAAGATGTTCACTTAGCATTAAGAGAATGTTCACTTAGTATTAAGTGGATATTTACTTAGTATTAAGTGGATATTTACTTAGTATTAAGTGGATATTTACTTAGTATTAAGTGGATATTTACTTAGTATTAAGTGGATGTTCATTTAGTATTAAGTGGATATCCACTTATGGAGACACTTCTTAGAGACACAGAGTATTCACCTAATTACTCAGCAATTCCAGCCCAACCAAGTTTGGTATCAAAACCCAATTTTGATTTTTGCAACGCTGTAACGGTCTCTCAGGCATGGTCAAAGATATCTGCTGGGTACTTACAAATAGTTACATACATACTTAACATATGTAAAAACATGCATATTGCCAACAGCTGCAGATACCAGTATGCTGTAGCTCAATCCACCGACAATGGATGACGTTAAATGCTCATTACAAACAAGAATAAATGTCTGACTAATGATAATACTAACCAGACAATCTGCACACTAACCTCAAGTGAATCTTTATTCACACCAATTAGATTTTCAAGATTCTTCTGAGCCAACAAATCATACGGATAAACCTGAAAGGAAAAATAACGTATGAGCTGATGTGATTGTCATTCTCTGCAGATATCTCTCTTCTCCTCTAACAAAGAAACTGAACCACCAAAACATGTTAGCTTTATTGGTTCCTTGCCATCTCTAATAAAGCAATCAAATGTGACTTGTTCTGGCAAAAGGAGGCTTTTGTCCAAAAAATTTGTTTTGTACATTTTGTGCTAAAATTGATAAGTAATAATTTCTGTTTAAAATGTTGAAAAAATTATTATTCTATCTTGATGGGTTCCAAAGATGTGAATTTTATAAATTTTTCTACTCGAAAGTACAACTTCGAGAAATGCATGCAAAGTTTATTATCTTAATACAAACCCTAGATAGATCGCAAAGTTTATGTGTAAATTTGTGCCCATGCTCACTGACTATAAATTTTTCTACTCGAAAGTACAACTTCGAGAAATGCATGCAAAGTTTATTATCTTAATACAAACCCTAGATAGATCGCAAAGTTTATGTGCAAATTTGTGCCCATGCTCACTGACCTTTGGTGACTCAGAGTCCTTGGATCCTGGGCTGGATAGGTTGATGTTTTCCAGTAAGAACCGCCCAGATAATCCATGTGGAAGAGTTGATCTCAGGTGTGAACTGTGCTACTCAGCAAAGAAACACAATATTCCTAAGATTTGTAAATGGATAAAGTAGCATATTTTTTAAAATTTATTGTATTGTATTGTATTGTACTTGAACACTTGTTATAGCGCCCCTACCAGATTGCCCATTCAGAGGCGCTCCCGACTACTGCGCGGACGCTGAATCGGAGTTTCACGCCGAAGCGCATGAGCAATTGCGAGTGAAGGACTTGCCCAGGGTCCCTACGCGGCGGCTTTGAGGTGGATTCGAACCCGCAACCCTCCAGCTGCAAGGCACCGAACATACCCCTATACCACCGCGCCCCAGTATATTGTGTTGTGTTGTATTGTGTTGTATTGTGTTGTATTATACTCCACGTTTATATTGCGACAGAGCCACCCGCAGTAAAGATCCGAGAAATTAATCTCTGATAAACCGACCGACCGGGAAGCGAACCCGGGCCGCCGGCGTGGTGAGCGGGCTACCAACCCACTCGGCCACTCAGGATCCCCAAACAGTACATTCCGCACAGAATTTACAAAAGTTTATTCTGTTGAATGATTTGTCCAGCTATAATAGGATGAATCTATGCAAGTTAGAGGATGCATTGTACTCTAACATTGAATCTGGGTTTTAAATTTTCTCAATCTTAGTTAATAATATATAATAATATCTTTTATTTAGATGACATTCTGTGTGGGTAAAATTGTTCGAAGACATTATCGGTTTTCAAGCACAGCTGCTTATGCCCAACCAATAAAAGCATTATCATCAGTGAAAAAAGTTGTCAAGAGTCCACCACTGAAATGAGTTAACTCCAGTTAACAATAGGGGTCGTCCATTAATTATGTCAACAAATTTTAGGCAGATTTTGACCCCCTCCTCCCCCTTGTCAACAACTGTCAAACATTGACGGACCCCTAAAAAAATTATGTCAACAATCCCAGAACCCCCTCCCCTACAAAAAGAAATACAATGGCTCAATACAAGAAGAATCATTTTTTAAATTTTTACACTAAAAAATGCAATCTCGAATTTCAAAATATATGAGTTTAGTTTATTACCAGCTTTTAGTAGTATTAAACATTAAGTACTTTCTACATTTTTAGCATTACTTAATGTTTTTGCTACCATTTTGAAGGGTTTGTGTTGATTCATTCTAAAAAAAATTGTTGACGTCAAACTGTACCGAACCCCCTCCCCCTTGTCAACAACTGTCAAACTTTCCAAACCCCCTCCCCCTATTTTGTTGACATAATTAATGGACGACCCCATAGTAATATCAAATCCTGAGCAGAATTTCTTTTATATTAGATTTTACTCATTTCAATATGCAAGACGTTCTCATTTCTCAATCTTTCCACCTGCCTCATAACCACGTGGCTTTCAAAGACAACTTCTTGATGGCATCAATATTAGTGAGTTCTACAGTGTCAATTTAAAACCCATTTTGCATATATCAGTCCTCGTGTTGAGTCCTAGCAAACCAGTGTTCAATTTACCAAGCAATAACAACTACAACATGAAATAAAAAGTGAAAAATTAGCTACATGTTATTATCTGGATGTTTTTGAATCTCCGATTAAGAGCCTGAAAAAGCACCTCTGGCTGTTAGAGTTCTAACTGAGTTCTAACTGAATACGTTTGCATGTACCTGTACAGTAAAGTAACTGGAAGAGAATGGCAATGTAATAACATGCAATGCCTGACAAATAATACAATACAATACTCGTTTATTGAAATGGGTCTTCTACAGGGGCAGCATATGCAATGTCAATAGGCATTCTTATATATAGAATGCGGAATATGTAATTATGAATGGATATCCATAACCTTGGTCTCAAATGCTACTATTTATTTTCTTCTACTAACACGGCAAGCAGAAAAAACATAAATTGGTAGCAGCCTGCTGAGGAAGGCTGAGGAAGATTTAGTCGATCAGCGACTGAATGGATGAAACACTTCATTTGATAATTACCCTGAGTCCTGTTGTAGGGTCAACATCTCCATAGCTTCTGTCATCATAAACATCTGTAAAACAATTTCAAAGATCAGATGTACTTCTCATGAAAGGCAAGTTAACGTAAGGTCAGTAACAGGTAAGTCTGCCAGTAACTGACTAACCCATTACACATTACATCCTTGCTTTATATTACAATTTTGCCAAGTTTTACAGTTTACACACTAGGATCAACAATTGGAAAAAATAATATTAGCCTTCAAATGTAAAGAAATTTCAAGAAAAGCAATTAAAATGCAAAATTTCATTAAAAAAAACAAAGAGAATCAATCCATCAATCATGTATTCCAGCTAAGTTGAACACCAAATACACTTTAAAAAACTACCGCGTTCTAATTTGATTTAACACTTTAACAGTGAGCTGCATTGGTGTCCCAGTTGCTGTTAGTACATTCTTGATGTTGAAATGTTAAGTAGATAAATTGTCTTAATTGTATGTATGTATGTATGTATGTATGTATGTATGAGCACTTGTTATAGCGCCCCTTCAAGATTTCTACTCAGAGGCGCTCCCGATTACTGCTGCGCGGACACTAGATCGGAGTTTCACGCCGAAGCGCACGAGCAATTGCGAGTGAAGGACTTGCCCAGGGTCCCTACGCGGCGGCTTGAGGTGGATTCGAACCCGCAACCCTCCGGCTGCAAGGCACCGAACATACCCCTACACCACCGCGCCCCATAATTAAAT
Organism: Aporrectodea caliginosa; assembly: GCA_020284085.1. Classification (NCBI taxonomy): domain Eukaryota; kingdom Metazoa; phylum Annelida; class Clitellata; order Crassiclitellata; family Lumbricidae; genus Aporrectodea; species Aporrectodea caliginosa. Next base: position 661,790 of record JACEVL010000427.1, on the reverse strand, counting down.
GAAATCAAATCATAATTACTGTACCAAATGAGTAAGAATTAAGTATTCCAGCGCTGCTCTTGGGTCTTGGTTCAATCTCTGTTCCATCCTACAAATGATCCACAATTCACAGAAACAGATCTGCAATTTATAACTCAATCTACATCATCATCATCATCATCATCATCATCATCATCATCATCATCATCATCATCATCATCATCATCATCATCATCATCATCATCATCATCATCATCATCATCATCATCATCATCATCATCAGAATTACCATGTAGTAACCACTCATATATTGATGGTGTTAAGCAACTGAGAATGAAGGACTTGTTCATGGTCGGTCCCTACACAGAAATCATCTCAGAGGAGGTGGCTTGTAATTCTCCATGCAACAAGGCAGCCAATTGGCTACCATGTACCATTTAAATACATACAACAGATTGTCTCTAATGAATACAATCAACAATCAATCTAAAGACAATAAAGCTAAATCTTTACTGTCAAATGAATGACACAACTACAACGTCATAGCTAAGTGAAAGTGCTTTTCCAGAAAATTAAATACATACCCTAACAAGAAATTAGTGTTCCAATAAGAAACGACTTATAAATGGAGACAAATATGCTTAAGATTAAACAATGAATCATCCAAGCAATAAGAATCACTAAAAGTCTAAAGCAAGGATCCTCACAAGTGTTATGTGAATGTACAAGTCTGAGATAAGTAAGTAAGTAAGTAAGTATGGTCTTTAATTACACCATTTGCAAACAAACAATGGGACAACAGTTATATAATGATAATGATAAACACTGAAGTAATAATTTATTATTAATACTAATGTGTAAATAGTTAAATGCTAGTGAAACATGATTAATAGCTGTACAACATCCTATTGCATGAATCCAAATGGATGAAATGAAGGTAAAAAAGTTAGAACACGTACAGACTGGTATCCATTGCGTGTATCAAATGATGAACCCGGTCTATAGACTGACAGACCATGACCTGGCTTCACTACACCTGCAAAATGCACCAACATTCAATTAAGTATACTGAAACAAAGACTGAACCTAACCCAATGTTGTGCATATGTAGATGTACATAAAATTATGTAATATGCTTGTGTGTGTGTGCCTGCCACTAGTGACTGAACATTATAGTTTACTGTGCATTGTTTTCTAACTGATGCAATTAACTCCACCACTGTTCATACTCTGCAGTGCCAGTACCAAGTCTGGAGAAAGGAGGAGGGCAATGCTAGTCATATTTGTTATGACACTGTTGATAAACAGCAACTAACTCAACCAATTGATGTAATTTTAGTTCTTGATGACATTTAACATTGGCTATAGGCGCTTCTGATTAGCTTACCCTTTGAGTTTGCTCTACTTATAATCCACATGCTTTCCACTACAAATTGAAGTCTCATCTCTTCAAGAATTCCTACCAAAATCCATCTTATTCTCCACCTTCCAAGCTTTCTTGTACTCAATGAAACCCGCCTTAGCAGCTGCTCTGCCTCCTCTATCTGGTCTCTCTGGCAACCGGACTTGGACCTCCACTGGACATCAATCTCTGGACAACCCTTTGACACGATGCAGCGCTCATGAATAAGCTGGTGCCCTGTGCTTAGCCTTTGAGTAGTGCTTTACAAATTTGGTGTTAACAATTACGATTGGCGCCATATAAATGTTCAATTACAGTTACATTGAAATTACTGTAGTGTCAGCTGAACCACGTTCACACACAATTAGAAACACAATTGATAAACTGTATTGCTTACCACCAAAGTTGCATGGAGCAAAGAGCAAGTCATTCATACTCTTGCGATTTCGCTCCTGCTGTAGGACACGCTGTCTCATGTCAAGATTACGAGACGGTGCTACAAAGAAAACGACATAACCATCACCATGAGTATCAACCAATGAATATGAAACAAAGAGAAATCAATCACAAACAAAGCAAATGGTGACTTAGAGAGATTCCAAGAGCTTTAGAAATGTTAAACTTCCTTGTTACATGATTTAATATGTTAAGAATTATGATAACACTTCAACCACCTCAGGTTATAAGCACTAAAACCTGGATTATTTAATTCCATCATAAAACTTCATCATAATACAAACCTCTTCATAACGAGATGCTTAGTATCATTCCAAAAGGTCACAGTAAATAAGAGATTCCGTGTATATATTAAACTGTTTCCCTCCCTCAGTCATGCCTGTCACCACTTCAATCTTAACCCCTTTGCAACCATTGCAGCATACTGAAAGTTGCCAGTAGGCCGTTGTGATTTGCGAAATCTTTGGCCGAAAGTGATGATTGGGAACCCTTTAGCCTAAAGAGTCATGTATCAAAAGGGTTCAACCAATCCACCTTTATGTTCCAACATAATTCACTCCCTGTCCAAAACTGTTGCAATGCTAGAAGGAATTTCTCAACTTAGGCAATCCATATGCGAGCGTCATTGGTCCATTGCAGAGCCTTGTACATATATATATCTGTCTGTTTGTCTGTTAATGCATCTATCTGTCTTTTAACAAAGTGGTCTGTCTAACAACCTACTTCACTAGACTTCCATCACACCAATTTATTAACCTGGTATATCACTCCTGATAAAAAATATTAACAGTCTGTGTTTTTAGGACAAGAATGTTGATAGCTGTGCAAGAATCAGCCTGTGTTTCCTGTCCACAGCTAAAACTCATGACAATCAGTCCTACATTATGCTACATAAGACAAGACAAACGGTCATCCAACCGTTGAAACCTACATGCGAAGAACGGCTGTTCATATCTCAGTTTGTGATGTGTTTCCAGTGCGCCCGATGGAGTCATGGAGGCATTGCGTGGATCGAGCGTTGGAGACTCCGCTCTCTTCTTCTTCAGGTCCCTCAGAATGACAGCAGCTGCACCAGAGTCCGTCATCTTTGACAGTTCATCAATCTCCTTCGTCACTTTCTTCTCATCTTCCATCTGCTTCACATCGTCCACATGCGGTGACTTCGGCTGCTGAGGGGTCTTGTCTCTGACTAAACACAAAATACAACAACAATCAGATGGACATTTACATACAGCTGGGATGTGGTAGCCAATCGGTTTCAACACTCCCCTTACAGTACAGGGTCGAGACTACCCTGAGATGGTCACTGTATAGGGATCCTGAGCAAGTCCTTCACCAACAGCACCATTGATTGATGCTTGGTCATTAGATAGTTGTGCTTAATAAATGCATAATAACAATAATGATTATAACAATAATAATAATGATAACAAAAACAATAGTGATAACAACAACAATAATAATAACAGAGCCTGTAAGAACCTCCAAAACAAGCAGTTTTACATGGCTGTTACTTAAACAAAAACAGTTGTGAATTAGGACTAGCTGGAAATTTATAACTAACTTTGCCCATATAGCACCCTCTTAGTCATTGCTTCTCAACATAGGAGCCACGGCACCCAAGGATGCCATGAACCTTTGCTCTTTGACATCCCGTGTTAGATAATCATAGGTACAGTGCTTTTGTGAGTTACTTAATATGTGCTATATTAAGTGTCTGCATATATACATACAAACAAATTAACACTATTCTCAAGTCAGTTTCAGAGGCATAAGGAATAAATCTGCAAATAGATCACTATCTTGTGTAAAGGTTGTTTTGATTGTGAACAGTTTAGAAAGTAGTTATGCTAGTCATCTGTACTGACGTAGTTCTGGATAGGCCGCAGCTGGTTCAGGTGGACCAGGCCAGTCGTCTCTTTCAATTGGTGCCAGTGGCTTCCCCTGGGCGCCTGGTCTCTTGGACATCAGCACCATCTCCCTCTTGTCTCCTACAAAACAAAAATACATCTATTTAAAAGTAACATATATATTGATTAGGCCAAAACAAAATAATGTTGTGTTTCCGGTAACCCGACCGAGTCACTTTTTTAGACCCGACTGGACAAAATTTTTTCAACAAATTATTTTTAAAAAAAAATTTTTTCTTCAATTTTTTCAAATTTTTTAATTGACACATGAATTTAACCTTTGCGACATTCATAACATTGCTTTCCATTGCATAAAAATATTTTTTGGCCTCAGCAAGGTGAAATATGATGACGATATATTCGTTTATTATTATACAACGATGCAGCATTGCATAAAATAATTTTACAAAATAAAATTTTTTCCTACCTACCTACCCAGATTTTAAAACCACTGTTACCGGAAACACACCTATATTTTTTTTGGCCTTACTGGGATGTGGTGGTGCAACGGTATGTTCTGTGCCTTGTAACCGAAGGGTCACACGCTCGAATCTACGTCAAGCCACTGCATAGCGACCTTGGACAAGTTGCTCACCCATAACTGTCTGTGAGGAAGGCAACGGGAAACCACCTCACTCGTCTCATCCCCGGGTGGCATAAAGCCAATGGACCTGCCCTCGGGCAGAGAACTCATCATCATCATCAAAAAGAAAGGCGAAAGGTACTCAAATGGAAAGAAGAAAGGTCATCCAACACAAAGGTTAAAGTTCATCAAATGGAAAGGAGAAAGCCCATCAAAACGGAAAGCTATCAAGGATAATTAGATCAGATGAAATAGGCACAATTACTAAATAAGAAACAACTAAGAAATGGCAAAACAGATAAATAAAAACACAGATAAAAGACAAATATCATTGGCCAACTTCACACACCTCATATATGCAAAAATGAAAACTTGTCAGAAGATAGTAGAAATGCCTTTGCAACATACATGTCACAGAAAGATTCATATTCTGAACAACAAGATCTGACTGCACAGTAATTATACAGACATGCAAGCTTTGTCAAGTGGTGAAGATACAAGGTTTTTGCAGTTGAGCCTTGATATATGATATTATATAATTATGATAGGTTAACTTTACCATGAATTCCAAGGTCTGACTTGAAGTCTTTTCGCAAATTAGTGTAACTAAAGTTATCTGCAAGAAACAGACAAATCAAATGATCAATAAAACAATCCATCAATCAAGTAATAACTAGTACCAACTAAACAATTAAATACACCAAAGAATCAAACCAGAGCATCCAACTAATCATCGTTAACAAATAGAATAAAATATGCATCCCATCCAGCGACAACATCGATCAATCCACAAATTCATCAATCAATCAGTCAATAAGTCAATTAATCAATCAACCAATCAGCAACAGCAAAAACACAACAAAAGATCCAATCAATTGATAAATTACAAACGAATCTGTCAACAAAAGAGTGCATTTTAAGAAGAGCTACATAACTAGACATATCTTCAGCTGATCATAGATGGCCCTATTTGACGTTTCCTCAGCCTTTGACATGGTCGACCAAAAGATCCTGCTCCGACGCTTGCAGCTATCCTGTGGCATATCCGATATCCCTCTTCTTTGGTTTAACTCGTACCTCTCAGACCGCTCAGATGGTTGTCATTGGTGACTCCAGATCCAAGTGGGTCAGGGTTAGATTTGGCGTACCTCAGGGATCAGTGCTCGGACATAGATCCTCTATATCCTTTACACGGCTGACATCTCCCTATTATTCGCTAAACACACTGCGCTTGGTCACCTCTATGCGAATGATGCTCGAGCATTCGTGCATGGCTCACCTGCTGATCAACTCTCTTTGGTCTCCTCTGTTGATGCACTTGCCCGTGATTTACACTTTCGGATGCCATCAAACAGACTTTGTCTCAATTCTGCTAAAACTCAACTCATTTGGTTTGGGGCCATGCAACAATTACTTAAGCTAGATCTTCCACTGCTGACTGATAAGTTTCCCTCTTTTACTTACTCTTCCAGTGTTCGAGATTTGGGTATCGTAACTCGGAAAATATTTATTGGGTATCCTCTCTTACCTTCACTGAGCACATCTCGAATTTGACTCGCTCATGTTTTTTTTCATTTGAGGCAACTGAGAGCCATCAGACGATCAGTCGCTCCCGCCGTCTTTACCACCATTGTGCATTAATTCATTTGCTCTCGTGTAGATTTCTGCAATTCACTCCTCATGGGTCTCCCCAAGTTGCAACTGTCCCCCTCCAGTCAGTCTCAAACGCCGCTGCTAGGCTCATAGCACACCTTCCACGGTTTTCCCATATTTCAACTTATATGGGTGAAGTAATACACTGGCTCCCTATCACCTCACGTATCCATTTAAGATCCTCCTCCTGGTCTCCAAATCTCAACTTTGCCTTGCACCAAAATATCTCTCGGACTTTATGCGTAAGCCTCTCTGCAACATCTGCTCGCCCTTTGCGCTCTACCGACCGTCTGGAACTCTTTGTCCCTCGTGTTAGGTCTGCCTTGGCTCAATGCCTGGCATTTGCTGCGACAGGTTCCTCCACTTGGAATGGCCTCCCTCCTCTTCTATGGGCTAAGCTCATGTCTGGGATTTCTCACGCATTCTCTCGCTCTTTTAAGGCATTCCTTTTCCCCCGGGGTTTCCACACTGAAAGCACCTCTGAATAGTCTATGCTGCGAGAGGCGCTATACAAATTCTCAGATACGATACGATGATACACTGCCCTGTACAAATCGTCACTTACTTGGTCTGTGGTAGTGAGTCATTGGTGGTTCCTTGGCCACTGCATTTGCAGAAGGGCCTCGCTTGAAGTCAGCGTTTGAACGCTCCAAGTAGGAAATATTGTAGAACTTGTTATTCGGCATTCCAAAGACACGGGGAAGATTCGACGCAGGCTTCTACAAAACAAACCACATTCTAACATTCAAGACATCCAAATATTCATATATCCCTTAATAATTGGCGACTCTTCTAGCTTACTGTGCATTGTTTTTCTAACTGATGTAACATTTTCGTTATTAACGACACTTAACATCATATTGGCTAGCGCAGAGCGCGCCTCTGAGTAGGTTTCTTGAAGAGGTGCTATATATATTCTCAGAATGAATGTATTAATTAATACCAATCGGTAATTAATCGAATAAATAAAATTATCTATGCCTCTACGAGTTAACCCTAAATTCCACGTTCTGCAAGTTTAAGTTTTCAAACAGACTAAAATAATAAGTTAATGATTTGCTGCTCCTAACTTAGATTTTTCCTCTCGAGCGATCGCTTCTACCTCACGTAAAGAAGTTAATTGTGAACTAAACACAGAACTGATAATAACCAACAGACCTGAGTTTTAGCTCCATTATCTTCTTTTGGTATTTCTGCAACTGCAAATCAAGTAACACGATTCACATAATCAGCAAAAACATCAACAGATTTGTGATTAAAGTCATTACCAGCCAATTAATTTTTATCACCAGATAATCTGATAGCGAGATATTCACTCGTTTATTAAACACCTCTGTCAACAGCAGCAAACAGAACAGGTCTAAGGTTACAAGACCTTCTGACTTAAGCACAAACTTGACAGCAGCAATCCAACAAGATCTTCATTCTGCACTGGAGACATTAAATCTTAAGTAATCTTGGTAAATGCAATTATTATTATTATTATTATTATTATTACTACGTATTTATTAAGCACCTCTATCTCATAAGCCCTTTTAAGGGGTTCCTAAACTGTGCCTTATAAAAGTCCAGACCAATCAGTAGTATCAATTGACAATTGTGAGTGAAGGACTTGCTCAAGGTCCCTACACAGTAACCGTCTTGGGGAGGCTTGAATCCATGCTCTCTGCATTACAGGGCAAGTGCTCTAACCAACTGGCTACTGTGTCCCACATAGAACAGCCCTACAGACCACGAACCCTGACACAAAGGTTCAAACATCATCCGAAAGTCACAGCAGTGCAAATGCGATCATGTTACAAAGCAGAACCTGATACAACCCTAAATGTACCCACAGTCTCCAGTGTATTAGTCATTGCGATATCTATCACCAGCATAATGATAGCAAATGACATCTGGCTAATGCAACAGGAACTGTGAGGTTATATTTGCCCACTGGACGACCCCCTGGCTACATATCAACTGTACTTGTAAAAATCAGATGAACAAACCCTCCGATGATTTCTTCTGCTCCACTGGTGACTCTGGCTTCTGGAAACCATCTGTCAAACAAATCAAATAATGACTTGTTTACTTTTTCCAGTGAATTAAATGACTCATTTACTTATTTTCCAGTAGATTTAATTACATGTTTACAAATTTTCCAGTGGATTTAATGACTCGTTTACTTATTTTCCAGTGGATTTAATTACATGTTTACTTATTTTCCAGTGGATTTAATTACATGTTTACTTATTTTCCAGTGGATTAAATGACTCGTTTACTTATTTTCCAGTGGATTTAATTACATGTTTACTTATTTTCCAGTGGATTTAATTACATGTTTACTTATTTTCCAGTGGATTTAATGACTCGTGTACTTATTTTCTAGTGGATTTAATTACATGTTTACTTATTTTCCCAATGCTAATTTAAAATTCCTCATAAAACATTTCCACTTGAAATAGCAAGAAAAGAGGATGAGCTGTCTCCAATGATAGCTGTTGGTATCAAGTGTTACCCACTTAGTTTTACTAGCAGCATATTAGGACATGTACCTAGCCAGTACTTTTCCTTGCAGCCTCATCTTCCGAACAACAGTGTAGATTAGGGGCCAGTGAAACAAACATCTTGATAATGAGTCTATGGGGTAAGAGTCCAGCATGCTAAAAACTAAACTATCACAACCATTTGCAATAACAAAGGAATCAACAAACAAATAAATTAACAACAGCAAAAGATGCCTGAAACGTTCTTTCATCAGAGCATCCTTTGCTATCTAACTCAGCAAACTATTTAAACTGACATCCAATTAAACACAGACATGTAAAAGTTTATCACTAATGTTACTTTAATATATATATATTCACCGATTAACCCTTTGAAACCTACGCTCCTGGAGCAATTCAGCACATGTACCCTAGGCTCCTAGGCAATTTTTGGATCCCGAGAACATGGTAATGGTTTCTAAAATGTATCTCATGCTTTCTGATAGATTTTATGTCTACTACTTTACATTTTTGCATTATAAACAACAACAGAGAAACAACGAGGCCAAAACATACCATGAATTATTATTGTCACTTTTGCCGTTATTTATATAGCCCAAAGATATCTATGGAAAGATGCGAACACAGCCACAGCAACATAATATATGTAATATATTTGCATTGAAATGTATAGGTGTATGCCGTGCGATGGCTTAATTCAGCACGATTTACAGGGCCGTCAGGAAATGATGGCAGATGATGAGGCTGGTTTTCGGCTTTTCTGGTATAGTTTCTCCCTAATTTTCAGGCCTATTTTTAGGCCTTTCAGGTTCAAAGGGTTAATTCATTGCTCAAGGTTTTGATAAGAAGAAATAAAGTAAAGAAATGGACAAACTTGGTTTTGTTGGTTCGACTTCAAGTCGAGGACTTTCAGGTTTTTCGTTTTCATCGTTGATTGACTGGGGTGAGGTAGGAATTTCGACAGCAGTTGCAGAAGTAGCGCCTGCCTCATTGAAACCTGGAACGAGTTCCGTGGGAACAGGTGAGGCTAGCTGCAGTTGCTGCTGCTGCTGCTGTTGTTCCCTTTCCTGTTGCTGTTGTTGATGCTGTAGTTGACAACTGTGACACCAGTGCTCATCATTGTTGGCAAATGTTGCCTTCTCACCTGGCTGAAATTTCTTCCTGGAAATCATTATAATGCAAAACAACATTACCTTCAAGGGATAAATATGTTACTGGCCATATTTCTATATTGGTCACTTTAACAAAATAAGAAATTACGTAAACAGCCTGAGTGACAAGTGATAACTGGTACAATGCAGTACCATCTGATAATTCAGTACCATTGGATAATGCAGTACCATTTGATAATGCAATACCATTTGATAATGCAATACCATTTGATAATGCAATACCATTTGACAATGCAGTACCATTTGATAATGCAATACCATTTGACAATGCAATACCATTTGACAATGCAATACCATTTCATAATACAGTACCATTTCATAATGCAGTTCCATTTCATAATACAGAGAGTTGTCATCTCAGTAGGTGGAACTGAACTTTTTCTTTTCAAATTGCTTTTAAAACATCATGGAGATTCAAATTTCCATGTAATGAAAGTTGGTGTGCGTGAGAGTCTATATAGCTGTCCAACATGCAGCCCGCAGGATCATTTTATAAATTCTTCTCAACCGTCTTAAGACAGGCAATCATTTAGTACATATTTACATAATAAACAGCAAGAGTTACTGAAAATTTTTGATGACTTACAAGCATTTCGAGCACCGGAAGCAGTCCTGATGGTATGTCTTCCCAAGAACCGTCATAACTTCACCTTCGACGATCTTTCCACAGGCGTGACATTTGGTGCCAAAGAGGCGCTGGTAGTCAGCACCACAGTAATGAGCGCCATCTTTTGTGTAGAAACCATCAGTTGCAAGCGGCTTCTTGCACTCTGCAACGCAACAAGACATCATCAACAACAGCCAGGGAAAAGTTCAAATCTCACATAGCCACCACTTTTGTTTACACAACTTAAATGCTCAAAGTTAACTTTAATTTTACACTTGAATTTGAATAAAATCATCTAAGACAAAGTTAAACTGAAATGTTAACACCTGGTCACATTTCTCTTATGCCCTCCACAATAGCCTCCATCTGTCTGTCTGTCTTGGAGCGTCTTCCTCTCAGCTACAAAATAATCATACTCTAATCTAATCTGATAACTTCTGCAGTGCCGTAAACATAATGAATAAAGCATCAGCTTTACTATCTTGCAGATTAGAAATATGTATCATGGTGTCTGACTCCTCATATCACTATATTCATATTTCGTTTAATTGTAACTTTAGGTTGTCGGCCCTGGGAAATTTTGTCATGTTCAACTGATGTATATCACTGCCTGGGGTTTCTACCTAGTCTGGTCCCTTTTGGATCTCCCAATTGTTTCCCTTCACTAAGTATTCAACAAATCTGCACCAAACATTTAATCATTGCTTTTTCAGAAATGCTGTACTCATGGACTCTAACCGAAATGTGAAACAATAAAGAACGATTTGATTTGATCAATTCATGGGTCGCCTCAAGTGATATCGTAGTCAGTAAAAATCCATTACAAAACTTTGGTCGAAATCTGATAAGTCAGGAAACGGGAAGTCAATTTATAGAGGATAAGCAAACTGAAACATGCGAGTTAAGTTTCGTTCTGAATGACACTAGAGCTGAGGAAATACACAAAACGGGAAAATGAATTGCAGGGATTTGAACCAGCCACTAACAATGCCTGACAATGTTGTTGTGGTGCGGGGGAAACAGGAATTAGAGTAACAGTTGATAATGATGAAATGAGGTCGAGAATACCAGATGACCACTGCACTGAATGACTGCGGCACCTCTACGCAAGGAACCCAAACAGTAATAGGCTAGCCTAGCAGCAGCACCCTAATATTAAAGCAACAAGGGTCCGCCATCTGTACTCTGTAGTCTATACTAGGGCCTCTGCTTATCTGTCGTATTAGCGTCTATTGACCAAGGAAGAATTAGACAGTGGATCTTGTTATTTTAATCAAACAATCTGAATTTGTAATACTGGAAATTTAAACGGGACTCCAGGTTTGACAATCTCAGGATTACAGGATTAAAAAGGAGATTCTCAGAATTACATTCCCTAGTGAGCATGGAGCAAAATGGGTTGGTTGATCTGAATGCAAATACAACAGATTTTAAACTGAATTCTTTGCTTGATGGACAGCCATTGTAGTCAACGTAATACTGGAGTAAGATGTTGATGCTAAGGGGTATTTGCTATGACTCTTGCCAGAGATTTCTTAACAAGGTTTAGTTTGTGCAAATCTATTTTAGCCAGATCAAAAATGAGAAATGAGTTGCAATAGTCAAGATTGCTTTCCTTCATAGTCTGTTTTATTCTGGGTCCGCAAGTCTGTAATTGTATCACTTGAAAGTGCAGTTTCAACAATGTAAGGATGTTGTGAAGCACACTCTCAGCACCCACACACCAATTAAGACTATATGTTAGAGCACAGTTTTAATAATTTAAAGATACTGAGAGGCACTCTCAACACCCACGCACCAATTAACCATTTGTTTAGAGAGTTCAAACCAAAACATCTAAGCAATTGACACGTGAAGAGTACACTTCAAACAATGCGTGCAGCATATCCAGCAACTTCTTCATACAAGTATTAGACGCAGCTGCTATATACCGACAATGACAATGCACGCTCTACAATTCACTGGTCACAGGCAACAATAATAGGTCCAAAGGGCATTACTGTTGACTTCAACACATGTATATGTCCGTGTAATTCAACCTCATGTTGGCAATACAAAGCATTGTTTATAATTATGGTCTGCATACATTTACATCCTATGTCATATGCCTTGGGAGATAAGTAGTTTGAAGACCTTAGCTTTCTTCAAAAGATCCTTATGAATGCGCTTACTATAAACCAACTGAAATGAATGTGGGTTCTACTAAGAATTCTTCCCTCCTCGACTAATGTACCTCTCAAATACCTGATCTAAATTTGCCTACCCTACTGATTATTCACACAATTCTCCTCTTTTTGTTCTTTGCTGTCTAATGATCAGGTATGTTGTTGCTATAGTTAAGAATAGTAAAGGATAACATGCAATTGTTGTCGAGCTCAGCTTTACCGTCTTGTAGATTAGAATATGTATCATGGTGTCGGACTCCTTGTATCACTATAAAAATATTTCGTTTAATTGTAACTTTAGGTTGTCGGCACTGGGAATTGTCATGTCCAACTGATCCTATATCGCTGCCTTTGGGGTTCCTGCTTAGCAGGACTATGGTCCCTATAGAATCTCTCAATTGTTTCCCTTCACTAAGTATTCAACCAATCTGTATCAAACTATTTAACAATTGCTTTTCAGAAATGCTGTACTCATGGACTCTAACTGAGGATCCTGAGTGGCCGAGTGGGTTGGTGCCCGCTCGCCGCGCCGGCCCGGGTTCGCTTCCCGGTCGGGTCGGTTTATCAGAGATTAATTTCTCGGATCTTTACTGCGGGTGGCTCGGTCGCATTATAAACGTGGAGTACAATACAACACACAACACAACACAATATACTGGGGCGCGGTGGTTTGGGGGTATGTTCGGTGCCTTGCAGCTTGAGGGTTGCAGGTTCGAATCCACCTCAAAAGTCGCCGCCAGAGGGACCCTGGGCAAGTCCTTCACTCGCAATTGCTCATGCGCTTCGGCGTGAAACTCCGACTACAGCAGTAGTCGGGAGCGCCTCTGAATAGGAAATCTGGTAGAGGCGCTATAACAAGTGTTCAAATACAATACAATACAATATGTGAAACAAAAAAGAACGATTTGATTTAGAACCGTTCCTTTCAACATAGCAAACTGAAGTCATTAACAGATTTCTGAACATATTTAATATTCTGAAATCTGTTTACGACTTTGACCTGCTAGCTGAATTAATTTGTTTAGCACTTTGATATGCAAATTAACTGAGTTAATGTTCTCATACCTGTTAAGCATTTGATTTGCACATTAATTGAGTTAACATGCATGCTCATATCTCCTTAGCATTTTGATTTGCAAATTAATTCAGTTATTATTCTCATATTTGTTTAGCAGTTTGATTTGCAAATTAGGTGAGTTAACAACAGTTTAGTGATATCATACAAGTATCTCTACTGGTAGATACAAATGAACTAAACAGTAAACATGTAAGTGAAGTCAAAAGCCACATGTGTTGCATGTTAGGCAAATCTGAAGGCACACTAGCTCTGGGTAAACTGTGTTTAACTGCATATTTATCATTCTATTCTTCACCTCTGGGTAAACTGTGTTTAACTGCATATTTATCATTCTATTCTTCTCCTAAGTAATAAGCAACATAACTCCTATAATCATGCAGTTGATGCTATCACTCTTAATCTCAATCTGTTGTAGTTGTTTCATGGTCAAGATGATAACACTAATTATGATTATGGCAAACATGATCAAGATGAAACTTAGTCCTGTAATCATTCAAATTAGTTAAAAAATCAATAAAATTAGTCCAATAGTAATGAAATTTACCAACCTTTGCACATGAAACAGGCAACATGGAAGTATTTGTCCTGAAGACGTATTGCCTCCTTTTTACACTTCTTCTTGCAAGCCTCACATGAATACTTTCCTAAAAATCAAGAAATTTAAGCCTAAACTATTTACTAATTCAATATAAGCCTAAACTATTTACTAATTCAATATAGACATGAGATGTGCTTGAAGTATATTTTCAAAATAGTGGATCTGTTCACGCCCCAGACGTCAGCGCCGGAGCCGGAGGATTGCGGGTTCGAATCCACCTCAAGGGGTATGTTTGGTGCATTGCAGCCGGAGGGTTGCGGGTTCGAATCCACCCTCAAGCCGACGCGTAGGGACCCTGGGCAAGTCCTTAACTCGCAATTGCTCATGCGCTTCGTGTGAAACTCCGATTCAGTGTCCGTGCTGTAGTCGGGAGCGCCTCTGAGTAGAAATCTTGAAGGGGCGCTATATAAATATCTGAAATGAAATGAATGAATCACGATATTGGCTAAAGCATGTCATGTGAACTTGCTAACTTCCCTTGGGGTTTTGAAATGGAGGAGATCTTGAGGGTCGGTTAGGGTCTGGTTAGGCATCGTGAGGGTTGTTTAGGGTCAGGTTTAATTACGTGTTGTGAGGGCCGGTTAGGGTCAGGTTAGGCGTCGTGAGGGTCGGTTACGGTTTGTGTTGTCATTAGAAAACATGGTGAACAATCTTCCACCGCATTAGGGATTGTATATCGATCGGCTCCTTTCACGTGCACAAAATCATGTGACATGCACAGGCCAATTATGTAGAGGGAGTCATTCTAGCCTTGTGTATAGAGTCACGTCGGGCATGACTGTATTCACAACCTATTTTTAAACTAGCGCTTGTGGGGAGACAAGTGAGTTCATTCGGTAGTGCATTACAGAGCAGTAGCCCCTGGTATCAAATACTATGTTTCCTGGGGTGCGGTTCAAATTCCCTAAACGAATTTCAGCCAGATCCCCGAATGAATATAATCAACAAATAAACATGTGAAAAGGCAGTATATCAATGTACATGAAGGCCACGCTAGGTCTATGTCATGTTTACAATTTAACTCTGAATAGCTTTCGGGGGTTGCGCCGCCTTCTAGAAAACTGTTTTCAGGAAATCTGGCTTTTGTATATTTTCAGGGGATTCGGGTTGACCCCGTTGGATTGACGAAAATAGTTATTTGCTAAAACAGAAGCTGGAGTGATGAAAAAACGTGCAGTTTAACGTCATAAATGACTCCATTGCATAGAAGTGGGATTGATGCAAAGAATCTTACTTAAATAGAAGCTAAATTCATTACAGTAATCATGAAAATCATTGAAACACTAAAATATGCTAAAATACATGACTACCTCGACTCTCAATAAAATACGCTAAATGCACTTTTATCGCAATTCATTGCAACGTAATATCTCATATATTTGGCAAGCATTTAGTATTGGGGTGAGTGTATTTTCTCCCATAATTTTAGGCGTCCTGACGGGGTCAGCCTGAATCCCCGAAAACACTGAAAACAGACAAAAGCCCGATTTCCCGAAAACAGTTTTCTAGAAAGCAGCCGAGCTATTCAGAGTTAAATTGTAAACATGACATAGACTTAGTGTGGCCTTGATGTATATCGATATCCTGCCTATTCAAATATTTATTTGTTAATTTATATATTCTTTCGGGTCGGGTCGGACTTAGAAAATCAATTTGGGGGGATTCGGCCGAAATGCCTTTGGGGATTCGGGTTTCGGGGATTCGGCCCGCACCCGTCCTGCCAGTCCGTTAGGTTAAGGTTAGGCGTCGTGAGGGTGGGTTAGGGTCAGGGTCTTCATTAGAAAACATCGTACCTTCCGCGCAGCATGCCAAATGATACCGTCCGACGCCCGATACTAAATGCCTGCCATATTTTTAGCAGAGTGACTGATGAGACTGGAGTCATTGGCCTCGTCGTCGGTCGATCACGTCCTCGGCCATTTCTGATGCTCATTGTGGGTCACACCCAGTCACCACATTAACAACGACTCATCGATCCATCAGAAAAACATTCAGACCTACTAGTAGCAATAGTTGCAAGGTCTCTAAAATGCTTACCCATTGTATGTATGAAAAAATTTAAAATCTCGCACAATTCAAAAGATTTTATTTTATTTGCGGATTTAATCTAAAAAATCAACCATTGATCACGTGAACACGAGAACAGTTCATTTTATTATCAGAGGGGTGATGGCATCTCGAAACTGAAAGCATATTATAGCGCCTAACTTTTATAGGTTGTCACCGAAATGTTTTATGTTACTGTAAAATTATCGCCTTTGATGATTAAATGTTATTGTTGACAATAATATCTACAATGTTTCTTCAAAGATAATAATTTAATATCCTCTAAGGATATTCTGACTTACTTACTTACTTCCTTAAAAACTTTATTAATCGCAGTCCATGCAAACAAACCATGCAATAAACCATGCAAACATTTTGAAGAATATACTAAAATAAAATTGTCCACTGTTCTCTAAAATCTGCGTTCTCAGAAAAACAAAGCGTGTAATAATACCTGAATATCAGCGCTATATAAATTATTTCTAATGAGATGCCGAAAGCGGATGTTTAGAAAATGCGTTAATTTAATTATAAACTAATTTGTTTTTACACAATTTTGCTTTTTACAATTTGCATACAAGTTCTAGATGTGATGGAAATTTTAAATACCTTCGTCATTGTAGCTGTTTCAGTCTTTTGTATTAAAGGCGATGAGTTTGAAAAGGTTTTAAAGAATCGTCAGCTGTTTGAACCGTTTCACGACAGTCCTACCCTACAGGTCCGGGTTTCCAGTAGAAAGATTATCATAACATCTATCTATCTATCTATCTATCTATCTATCTATCTATCTATCTATCTATCCATCCATCCATCCATCCATCCATCCATCCATCCATCCATCCATCCATCCATGAAATGTATATATAGCGCCCCTTCAAGATAACTACTCATAGGCGCTTCCGACCCAGGCCCGGTCAAAAAGGAAAGTCTTAATTAGTTTTTAAAAGGACCCAGAGAGGTCTCGCATAACATTGGAGTAATAACTGAAATAACAAGAATTTTCGGCCAACACCATATTCCTTAAACCAAATCTGATGCAACGCAGAATTAAATTTTACTGAGACTGAGAAGAACAGTAGTCCCTAAAGCTAGCATTAAGTAGGCCCTCCAGAAATTCGCGATTCTGCGCCGCGCAATTTTCGCGCAAAAATCCAGCTCTCGCGCAACGGCGCAAAAATTAGCAATGTACGCAATTTTCGCGCAAAATACCAGAAAAGATCGCTGTTTTCTTCACCTGATTCGTAATTTGTGTTCGTAATTCGCGCAATTGGACTTTAAATGACTAAAAATCCACTGCGATGCATAGTAAATTCAACATGTAGCAACCACAGCGTCGATCTAAATATAGATATCGATGGTCGAGCGACAACTGAAAAAACCACGGAATGGGACTATAGTATTGAAGTTATAGAGGAATTAGTAATTAAGGAATATGTTTCTGTTTTTAATGTACAGACTCTTAGTCTCAAAAATTCTAAAACTTGACTGCGACAAAATTCGCTAGACAGTGTGTGCCAAAAACAGTCACGCAGCGCGCGTGACCCTTCGCAAAATGCCAATGATTGTGTCGGCTCGTTATCGAGCACTTGAATTCATAGACGTTACATACGAAGATGAAGGGCAACCATCCTGGTGACTGACCATACAAGAAACTCATCAGTCAATGTAAATATTCTGCAAGCATCAATAATTTTTAGGAAGCCAAACTATACACTAAATAACGAAAACACTGTTAAATACTTTGGCACACTGATTCATGCAAAAAATAACGTACTTATACCACTTTTTACTTTGCGCAAAATGCGCGCAAAATTATCGTTTTTGCCGCGCAATTTTTTCAATTTCTTGGCGCAAATTTCTGTGGGGCCTAATTAAGAGGCAGCCATGGGTGTAGTGTTAGTGACTTCATTTTTTAGCCTTGGCATATGAGGGCCAGTCTGTCTGATCTTCCCACCGACAGTGTACACTGTACAGCCAGTGTCCTCGCAGCTGAGTTGGTTAGGGTGCACAAGTGGAGCTGAAATATTTAAACAAATTTCAACCCTGCTGGTGATTTGAACCATCGGCCTCTCAGTCCAGCATGCTAACCATTAGACTATCATGTACCGAGACAAAACAAAGATGACTATGCTGCCCTTGATGACCTCATTTCAAACACCAGCCTGTTGTAACAGATACATGGATAACCTCCTCAGCCGCTGTATTTCAACCTGCTAGCTGCAGACCCAAAGGCATTTCACTTATCAGCTTACCACCTGCCATGATCTTCGTCAAATGTTGATGCTCCAATCTCGGAGACAGCACACCTTCCTCATCCGTAAACCAACTCAGGTCCTCTCCTCACCCAACTTCACTTATCACTCCTTTGAATGATCGTCTGTTGCTGTCTAACTACCCACATCTAAACTAACCATGTATCTACAATATACCAATTAACCTCATCATCTAGTGATTTCCTGGAGTAAATTATCTCTTCTGACTATTGCTGTTAACAAATGAAGTTGACCTCTCTGGTGATTTCAGCATGCATGTTGACGACCCTTCTGATCTACTTGCATCACAGTTTATTTCCTGCCTTAGCTGCATCTGTGACTTAATTTCAGTACAGCTGAATGACTTCCCCATCTCAACATACTGAAACTTCTAGAAATTTTTTTGTTTTGATATGCCATTAGACACTGACACCACAGGACTTACAATTTTATTCAAATTATTAATTAAGCGTTTTATTAGGCGATTCATACAGTTGAAATGAAAATGAGAAGCAATAATCTTTTTAATTCTTTTAAGATAAATTTTATTGAAATATTTCTGCAAACCTTTCTCTCTGATCACTTTTCAGCATCTTCATCTTCATTTTTCAACTTTGACAAATTTCTTTGCAAAGAAGAATTTTATTGACATTTTTGTTACTTTTTTGTTTTTAGGTTTCAGTGAACCTAGACAAAGTCATTGCAGAAGTTGATGATCGTTTTTTGAGTATAGCCTTAGACACAAGTCTTGTCATCAATCACTGGAAATCAGTCGATTTCAGGTACCTCACAATGCAGTGTTTCACAATAGTAAAGTAGTTTACAGTACAACAAAGATCCTTACACTATGGCTCTGTTTACAATGTAGTACAAATGTTACTGGCAAATGGTACAACAGAAAACAATACAATGCAATGCAGGATATTGAAATACAGTACAGACGAATTCTGTGTTGTACAGAACAATTAAATAAATTAAATTAAATTCAAATTGTTCACATTTGTCATGCACCAAATCACATGGATTTGAAAAACCAATGCAAACATGGGCATTGGAAAAATCAGTGCAAAGAAGTGCACTTGTAAACCCAGTGCATACATGAGTAAAGCTGCTGTTTATGTTAGATACCTTTAATTTTGTCTGAAAAGTGTTAACATATTAGATACACAGATACATATTTTAAAATACAAGTATTAAAATTTCCGATACGTAGATACCTGCATAACTGTCTGTTGCATGGTGTCCGAACATTTCCCCCGGGCATTTCCCCTCGGAGATCACTTACTCAGTAAGTAGGCAGTCTACCATTGTCCATGATAACTGTCATTAATTCAACTTCTATTTAGCAAAGCCTTTATTTTATCAATCCAATTTCTATCGAAGCAAAGCATTACTTTCATCAATCCAACTTCTATTAAAGTAAAGAATTATTTTCATCAGTCCAACTTCAGGGGGAAATGTCCTAGACCTCTGCTGTTGCGTAACTGTGTCTGTGTGTTTGGTCAGTTCAGAGAGGTTGAACTCTTTGGCCCACGCTCTGTCACCTGCCTACCTACGTCTTGGTGGAAATGCTGCAGACTTTCTCATCTTCCAAGAAGACCGTCAAGTGGGAAACACGGAGTTGGATTCTCGTCCATATGAAGAGAACTACAATGGATTTCGAGGATTCAAAAACATATCGCAGTTTAACATGTCAGGTCTCTATTTTTTTCTGTGGCCAGTTCATTTTTTGTTGTAATTATGACAATTCATTGTCAGTAGCAGGCTATACTCTAGGGTGCTTTGTCAAATTATTCAAAGATGCATCTTTGTTAGTTTAACAATTAGTTGAGTGCAAATATGTATAGAAAGGCTGCCAAACGGAGCTGCATGAATGCCAAGCTACATTAGATTGTATTATATAGTAGTAATTGCAATTTATGTAGATAAACAATAAAGACTGCTATAAGATTAAAATTAATAGATTAAGATTAGTTATAATAGCGTCTTGTAGATTTAACACCTAGGTAGATAACTTGAAGCAGTGACTCCATTTTATTTACTTGTGTATTTTAGATGTGTGTCTTAGGTTTTGGTTCTCCAGAAGTTATTTGGTTTGATTGGTTTCACTCCACCCTATTGTTCATTATGATAATAGTGCTACCATCGGGTGGAGTGAAAAAAAGAAATTTTTTGAGCAAGCGTTTTGTTATAGTGATTAAAGTTGACAGCACATTAGTGTAAAGACTAAAGAGAGTTCAAAATAGTCCGCAACTGTCTGATCTGATATGGCGGATAGATCAGAAGCTTTGGCCACAGCTCAAGAAAAATGCACTACATGGATGTGTTTCCAAAGAATTTTATATATTACAAATTTTACCGCAGGTAGAGGGCAGAAGACATGAAGCAAAATCAGAAATATTTTGAACTCTCTTTACACTGGCATGCTGGCAACTTTTCATCACTATTAAAAAAAAAATTCTTACTCCACCCTATTGTTCATGATAACAGTCCTACCATGGGAGTCGCTAGAAATCAGGCTGTGCGAGTTAAAATTTGTTTATCTTTGGAATGATTGCTGGAATTTTGATCTGTTATGCTATTCAATTCAAGTGTCAAATTTTATTTAACATTGTAGCCCATGATTTCGATCAAGTGAACAAATTTGCCGTGAGCAACGATTTACAACTTCTGTTTGATTTGAATGTTCTCCTGCGAAATGCTGGTGACAGTTGGGATTCATCGAATGCTTACAAAATCCTACTATACAGCATTGAAAAGGGATTTGATAAGAACCTTCTCTTCAGCCTTGGAAATGGCAAGTCAACGCTTCTTCAAATATGTTTTTCTTTAATAAAGTGTATTTACCATAACCTGCTTTTTATCTAATAAACTCTTATCCAATTCAATCGATTCTAACTCTGAGATTTTCTTTTCATATGTTGAATATATGAAAAGCGCTGTTTACATTGTCTTATGGCACATTAAGAAAGAAAAGTTTGGAGAGACATACAGAGAGAGGGAGACAGACAGACAGAGACAGAAAGAGACAGAGACAGACAGAGACAGAAAGATAGAGAGAGAGAGAGTGAGAGAGAGAGAGAGAGAGACAGGGAGAGAGAGAGATAGAGACAGAGAGACTGAGATAGAGAGTTAGAGAGACAGAGAGAGAAAGAAACTGAGAGAGACAGACAGAGATAGATAGATAGACATAGAGAGAGACACCTAGATGTGGTGCAATTGTAGACCGGTTTCTTTAAGGATGTCTTTTGTTTGCTTTTCCTGTTAGAACCAAACTCGTTTCCTCATGCCTTCAATCGAACCCTGCCTGCCACACAGCTGGGAAAAGACTTTCTCACCTTGAACTCTCTGCTGCGGAATGACCCGACCTTGTCTCCTCACTTCCGCAACAGTCTTCTCGTTGGACCAGACATTACGCAGCCAAAGCCAAACAGCCTCAATTACTTGAATGAGTTAGTGACGCACAGACCTCTCATCTGTTTATCCTTATTTCTTAACATCCTCTATTTTATCCTGATAGCTGGATGTTTTCCTATTTTTCACCTCTTATTTCTCCCATGTCATATTTCTACTCCACTTTCTTAAACTGTCAAATTTATTTATATCTATCTGTCACATAGATTTCTTTCTTCATCTTGCCCCATTTCCTAACATCCTCTTATTTATTCAGATTATTAGATATTTTCCTATTTTTTCACCTCTTATTTCTCCCATGTCATATTTCTACTCCACTTTCTTAAACTGTAATTTTTCTTTATATCTTCCTTTTTGCCACATCTCATTTCATCACATCCTATTTACATTAATTTAAATTTCCAGTATCTTATTAGCTCTCAAATTCTAGCAGGTAACCAATCCTACTTTGTTTTTCTCAAAACCTATTTCTTCTCTCGGGGCCTTGCGCACTGGGAGCGCCTCTGAACAGTTCACCCTATTAGAGGTGCTTTATAAATGTTTGAATACTATAAATACAATACAATAGACCGTTGTAGTGTTATAGATACTGCTTTGTATCTTTCAGCTTGCAGCCAAATTATGTTTCCATTGATGCTCAGAGCTCATCTCGTTCAACTGTCCCTCTTTACCTGTTACCTGGTTTTCTGTTTTTGTTACCTGGTTTTCTTTATGTTAGATTCTACCTCTTTCTGAATGATGATTGTTTCCATAATTATTAGCTTTTAACCCTAATTACTGGTATTTGTTTTGCTGTTTTAGTTTTCTGGATGTTGCTGAAGCAAAGCTCTCAGCAATTACATTTCACCAGTGAGTCGAATGCAGATTGACTAATGCAGCCTCATGGGATACCATAATTCTGGTGTCAGAATTTAGAGCAATTTAATAATACTGGTAGTAGTAATTATACTATTAATAATAATGTTAAGGATAGTAATAATTTTGGTAATGGTGATGATAATGGATGTTTCTCATTCTCCATATTTTGAGTTTGTTATCTTATACAAAAAAATAACATAGCAGTGAAATTAATGAAGAATTTGTAAAATCATTGCACAATATCCCATATCAGTCTAGCGCAGTGCGTCCCAAAGTGGTGGTCCATGGACCGGTGCCGGTCCGCGAGCCCTCGGTTGCTGGTCCGCAAAGTGAGCCAAGAAACTGGTCAATTGTCTCAGAATCAAGAAGTGGCTATAAAAATTTTAAGAGTCATAACAAAAATCACTTAGTAGGCTAGTATTTAAAGGGCAATATAGTCATAGAATTGGTTAAACATCCATTTAAATCAATTTTAATACATATTTGAGGACTTTAGTTGATTGAAAACGAAAAAGATAAATAATAAATTTAGCACCGGTCCTCCTGCAGTTGGAAAATTCCTGCTGGTCCGTGACATTGAAAAGTTTGGGAAGCGCTGGTCTAGCATTGCTAGCCACAGAAAAGAAAAGAAATGTGTGTAGGAAGTACATCCATTCTTGGAAATCGTGACTGGGCAGTGTTTCTTGTATTAGGTAAATTGTACAGCTGCTATATAAGTTGTATGTACTGTAAAGTGGTGACCATTCTTTCTGATCGTAGTCTTGTATAGTGAGATCAGGAGCAGCTGTGCAGATGAGGAGCTATATAAATAAGCATTTATGATTACATGTAATTCTGTTGGTGATTGTAGGTACTACATTGATGGGAGGACTGCTACTGTTGATGACATGATGTCATTGGATGTGCTTGACATACTGACCAGAGAACT
The DNA here is from genome assembly GCA_020284085.1 of Aporrectodea caliginosa. Taxonomy (NCBI): domain Eukaryota; kingdom Metazoa; phylum Annelida; class Clitellata; order Crassiclitellata; family Lumbricidae; genus Aporrectodea; species Aporrectodea caliginosa. Next base: position 638,200 of record JACEVL010000427.1, on the reverse strand, counting down.
GGGGCGTCTTCGTATCTCCCTGTCCGATGCAGGGCATGCTAATCACACCATCTGGTTGGGTGAGACAGGGTCGTGCTGGGGCGGGGGAGCCAGCGGCCTCTCCGACAGATATGTGGCGGGCTTCATGTGAGTACCTGCCCCTCTGTGGGACGTGGTAGCTGATTGGGTAGAGCGCTTGGCTTATAACACGGAGAGTACCTGGTTCAAGTCTCAACTGAGATGGTTACTGTGTAGGGACCTTGAGCAAGTTCACGTACAGGAGGCTGTACTGAGTTACTATTCAATTACAACCACCAGTGGTCACTTTTCTAGCTGTCTATTGCTAATTCTAATGCTAAAGGGTGTATTTGTTTGTGACCAATTTTGAATGAATGAATAAATACTACGAGGTTTACATGCCAGATGTCAATACTTGAATGAGAAGCAAGGGGAGGGGAAGATTGATAAACGAGGGTAGAAGCTAAGTGACATGTAGATTCATGAAATGGAAAGTTTGAAGTTGCCGCTTGAAGGGCGTATTGGATTGTATCCATAAATTTATATAGCGTCTCTCACAGTGCACAACAATCGGAGGCACTCCCAGTGCGAGAGACCGAATGGGTCTAATGCACTGGAGTGTGTACAAGACGAGCGGAAATCAAACATTTCAAAGATTGGTGGGGCTGACCTTATTAGTAGTGGTATTTTTTGCAGACAGTGGGTGTGACTGAACTAAAAGCAGGTGCACAGAAGCCTTGGTAACAAACGGTAGATGAAGCTGCAGAAGATCGTTTTAGCCTAATGACTTTCATGTCTTTAGGCTAAGATAGGCAGTTCTTTGGTGAGGCACTTAGAATGAAATCTTTTTGGTGTCTATATAACTAACGTATTAACTAACTTTGTTACAGTTCACCCTCTTTTACACAAAACATTGTTCTTAAGTCTAATCAAATATTAAGGGTCTGTATAATTATAAAATGTATTTATTAACTAAAGCATTATTATTGCAGTCTGTTATCTGGCATGATGTTGGTTTGTGATGCTTTGCTGTAATGTATTGATTGTGTCATATGGTGTTACTTAGGTGGATGGATAAACTGGGTCAGTCAGCTGAGAATGGGTTAACCGTGGTCATCCGTCAATCCTTCCTTCATGGTCACTATGCACTCCTCGATAACGACTTCAACCCTAACCCGGTAGGATGATGATTTCTCTTAATGACTTCATCAGACAATCAGTCACCAACAATCAGTCATTCAATCAACCACTTGGTGAATCAGTGATAGAGAAGTCAATCAATCATTGCAATAATCATGCATATGATTTAGGTTTCAATCAATCAATCACTTTCAACTGGGCTTTGTTGTAACCATAGCCATAACCATCATTTTATTGAACCAGCCAAACATTTAGTATGTTTGCAAGTATTAATCAGCTGACATTTCACACGTAAATGTTTGAACGGTTACAATAGGGACACCAGAAGGGACCTTGGTCCCTCTAAATATGGCTCCCTAATTACCAGTTGCAGAAGTTGTATGTTGATTTTATCTAACAATTTTACTTGAAGCAACCATCTGTTGTTCTATGCTATTTTATTATGATAATAACGTTTTAGAAGCCATTATATAAGATTAGATTATCCTGTAAAATACGTCTTTAATCAGAATTTAAATCTATAAGTCATTTCGTTTGTAAGTTCATAAATTAGTCCATCTCTAACTCCACCTTCTTGTTGTTTGAAGTAGTTTGCTAATACAGTAGAACTGTATTTGATATTGTCCTTCCTAAGTTCAGAAGTACACATATGACAATAGCACTAAGCATCAATGGCACTGAGGAATTCTGCATGTAAGGACTTGCTCAAGGTCCTAACTTGGTGAACGCCTAGATGTAGACTCAAACCCACACTCTTCGGGTTACAGGTTGAGCGCTGTATCCATTCAGCTAGCATGCCCCAACACCGAATGTTGACCTGATTACTGCTTGACTTTGGTGTGCCATCGGTTGATGCCTTGTGCATTAGACACAGGCACAGTAGACGTTACTGATTAATAATGATGAATGGGTTTAACCCTTTAACGACGAATGTGTACTAAAATGTATGGGAAAACCATACGCAGCTCGTCGTTAAAGGGTTAAACCCAGATGATGTAGAAATTCAGATTCAGACAAATCTATTACTTTTAATAAGTACAATGGTTTAATTGTCTTTAAAATTTTAGGACTACTGGCTGAGTTGGCTGTTCAAGAAGTTCGTCGGAAAGAGTGTTTTCAGTGTCACTGTTGATGGCTCAGATGAGATGCGCTTATATGCGCACTGCGCTCAACATTCAATGTAAGTGCCAATGTATGTAGAACTCTTTAAAAGTAAATCAGTAAAGATATGATTGAATGTAGAATCTATTGGTTCCAATTTGATCAATTAGATAAAGGAGTGAACAAATGTATGAAAATTATGGAATGCTTTGCTGAAAGGAACATTCAATGCATTTCAATAAATGGATGATGTATGACTGAAAGGATGAACAAAGGAAGTGAAAAATTAGTGAACATTTACATAATTGAATTAATGAATACTTGAATATTTAACTGAAAGATTGAAAGAATAAACAAATAGTTGAACAAATTATTGAATGAATAAAGGATTAAAAATGAAGACGACTTTCCTGAATAAACAGAGTGGCTTAATGAATGGTCAAAGATTTTAATGAAGATTTTAATGAATGGTTGAATAATTTAATGAATTTTTGAAGAATTTGATGAATGACTTACTGAATAATTGAAGAGTCTGTTGAATAAACAAAGAAGAAATTGACGATTAAACCTAATGTTTCGTTATTGAGTAGCCTCCATATGGGCACCACGTAAATTTATCCATTATGTTTAATTATATTTGGATAGAGTTTAGTCTTTGGTGGTGGTTCTTCCAGGTACAAAGAAGGGTCTGTTGTGTTCTACGGCCTGAACCTGGAAGAGACGAATGTGACCTTGGCCTTTGAAAAGCCGCTGATGGATCAGGAGAAACATCTCTACTGGCTCTATCCGTCTGGTCAAAATGGACTTAAGTCGAAGTATGATAGCCTTCAATGGCATCTGATGCTATATAGAAACTTTTTCTTAATGGGCTGTCTTATTATTATTATTACAGTAGATTTATATAGCGCCCCTTCAAGACAGTCTACTCAGGAGCGCTCCCAGCCCAACCTCGGTCAAACAGGACAGTCTTAAGGCCAGAAAAGAATTGAGCAGAGTGTCCTATTGAGGTCAGACGCAGTGCCACCGGAAGCCCATTCCAGGTCACTGGGCCAGCCACAGAGAAGGCGCGGCGCTGTCGGATAGCAGTCCAAGCAAAGGGGACAAGGAACTCCTCTTGCACTGCTGAGCGTAACGAGCGTAACTTATGAGTTATGACTGATCGTGTGCTTTTGTTTGTTAAGGCGCCCTTGTAGCGGCATGTGCTGTGTTACGTTGCCATAGAAATTGTCGGCATTATTCAGTATTATTATTATGGAGGGCATGTTTTATTAATGTGTTGCTTATTCCTAGGGAAGTTCGAATGAACGATGAGCAGAACCCTTTGAAGTTGATCGACGATCACACTTTTCCAGCCGTTCATCCAGTCATCATTCCAGGTGGAAAAAGCATTTCCATTGGAGCACATTCCTTCGGATTCATAGTTTTTCCTGACGCAAAGGCAGCCGATTGTGTTTAGCCTGTTCAAAGGACAGTTTGTAATTGAAAGGCTCTGTAATCTCAATATCCGTTTACTTAATTTGTGTCTGCTTTGAATGGCTTTCTATGCAACTGTGTTGTGCTTCCAAATGTGTTGCTTATGTAGAGCTACTCTGACACTGGTTGTTAGAGATACAGTTCTAGTCTCAGCTTTTCCAGTACATCTTGGAAGACACATCATAAACCCAGTGACGCTTTCTGACTCAATTAATTATCACCTTTACGTCAATTTGTATTTTGCATTGTTGTGGTTTTGTTTTATTATTTGTCACGTCAGAAATGCCAAGTGAGGTGCTTCTTTTGAAGAGGCAGTATGCTAAGTTGCAACTACAGTTGTGATTATGCCAAGGTTGCAATGACAGTTGTGATTATGCCAGGTTGCAATTACAGTTGTGATTATGCCAAGTTGCAATTACAGTTGTCATTATGCCTAGTTGCAATTACAGTTGTGATTATGCCAAGTTGCAATTACTGTTGTAATTATGCCAAGTTGCAATTACAGTTGTAATTATGCCTAGTTGCAATTACAGTTGTAATTATGCCAAGTTGCAATTACAGTTGTAATTATGCAAAGTTGCAATTACAGTTGTAATTATGCCAAGTTGCAATTACAGTTGTAATTATGCCAAGTTGCAATTACAGTTGTAATTATGCCAAGTTGCAATTGCAGTTGTAATTATGCCATGTTGCAATTGCAGTTGTAATTATGCCATGTTGCAATTGCAGTTGTAATTATGCCATGTTGCAATTGCAGTTGTAATTATGCCAAGTTGCAATTGCAGTTGTAATTATGCCAAGTTGCAATTGCAGTTGTAATTATGCCATGTTGCAATTGCAGTTGTAATTATGCCATGTTGCAATTGCAGTTGTAATTATGCCATGTTGCAATTGCAGTTGTAATTATGCCAAGTTGCAATTGCAGTTGTAATTATGCCAAGTTGCAATTGCATTTGTAATTATGCCAAGTTGCAATTACAGTTGTAATTATGCCAGCCAAGTTGCAATTGCAGTTGTAATTATGCCAAGTTGCAATTGCAGTTGTAATTATGCCAAGTTGCAATTACAGTTGTAATTATGCCAAGTTGCAATTACAGTTGTAATTATGCCAAGTTGCAATTGCATTTGTAATTATGCCAAGTTGCAATTGCAGTTGTAATTATGCCAAGTTGCAATTGCATTTGTAATTATGCCAAGTTGCAATTACAGTTGTAATTATGCCAGCCAAGTTGCAATTACAGTTGTAATTATGCCAAGGTGCAGTTGCAGTTGTAATTATGCCAAGTTGCAATTACAGTTGTAATTATGCCAAGTTGCAATTACAGTTGTAATTATGCCAAGTTGCAATTACAGTTGTAATTATGCCAAGTTGCAATTAAAGTTGTAATTATGCCAAGTTGCAATTGCAGTTGTAATTATGCCAAGTTGCAATTGCAGTTGTAATTATGCCAAGTTGCAATTGCAGTTGTAATTATGCCAAGTTGCAATTGCAGTTGTAATTATGCCAAGTTGCAATTACAGTTGTAATTATGCCAAGTTGCAATTACAGTTGTAATTATGCCAAGTTGAAATTACAGTTGTAATTATGCCAATTTGCAATTGCAGTTGTAATTATGCCAAGTTGCAATTGCATTTGTAATTATGCCAAGTTGCAATTACAGTTGTAATTATGCCAAGTTGCAATTACAGTTGTAATTATGCCAAGTTGCAATTACAGTTGTAATTATGCCAAGTTGCAATTGCAGTTGTAATTATGCCAAGTTGCAATTGCAGTTGTAATTATGCCAAGTTGCAATTACAGTTGTAATTATGCCAAGTTGCAATTACAGTTGTGATTATGCCAAGTTGCAATTACAGTTGTAATTATGCCAATATGCCAATTGCTGGTCAATCCAGACACTTCTATAGTGCAATTATTGTAATGCACAGGCTCGTCCAGCTGCTTGTACAGTTTTATGGTATGTATACTATTATTGGTCATCTATACTAGCGCTTTTCACCTACACAATTAACAATTGCAGGACTACATGGTATTGTGTGAACTCATTGATACGAAGTTGTTGGGAGGCATGGCTTATGAGACTGCTTGTAAACCCCAGACTACATGTTGAAAGGGATGATGCTTAAATACTAATAGTCATTACTTAGCTCACTACACTGCAGTTCTTGTCTGTGTGTTAATAAGATGACTTGTTAATAGCTTTATGAGACATAATACCACTTTGCATTAAACATAATGAGTTCAAACTATACCAACCTGTTGCTAACAATATTATCTTTGACCCATTTATGAATTGAGGCGGTATCACGTGCTTGTATTTTCTGTGTTTACGCCATGTGGATCCAACAGCTTCTGACATAACTGTGTGTGGCCATCCTAATTCAATTGATTCGCAGCCAGGCAATTGCCTGCTCGTCTACATACAATTGTGCTGCTATTAATGGCTTTTGCTGAGAGCTACGTATTCACGTTCCATCCTTTGCCTGGTCGCATATCTCTTCAATCTGCAACACAGGGTAATCTGTCTGTTCCACACAGGTGGAACAGGTTTACTTGCAATCTGTCACTTGAGCTTCTCCTTTCTGTGCCTGTATTTCGCAAGTGATTGAAGACCATACTTTGCAGGTCAGGTCCACCTCTGATGACTTTTCTTGAAGAGGTGTTACTTACAATTGCAATTTACTTGCTGTTCTATATATTTTGCTTATGTATGTAGTACTATGTACTGTATGTAAACCTATGTACAAGTATATATGTGTAATTTTAGAATATTTGACTGTCTTGATCAACTCTATTGATGATGTATGTTTATTACCATGTCTGTACACCAAAATGCGGATAGGAATTGGTCAATTAAAGAATATTCTTATATCTTATCTTATCTTATATATTATATATTAGCATTATATCACAATTTTTCTAAATATTCCACTATGTTATACTAAGACAGTTGTTGTCTCAAGAAAGCTACCTTAGGTTATGAGAACCAACTTGTTTTAAAGTATATTTTTATGCGTTTTCTGACGATTTTGTTTCATGTTACATTTTTTACATTACATTGTAGTATGTGATACTGTTTAATTGTATACAATTGTAATTGTATCTGAACGTCTCACTTACTAACGTGGCTGCAACCAAATTGACTACATTGAGACTTTTGTAGTGTGTGATATTGTCCAGTTGAATGTATTTACGTGACACAAGGCCATCGGAAATCATGAACAGTAACTTCCATGGCTTATTGAAGTCTTTTTCTCATTTAATGTCTCACGTCTGCCCAGTCTCACAGGGGTTTACTGCTGTGGCTTCTGGAACTGATTATTGTTGTAAAAGGCAGCATAACTGGTCCAACTGTTGTTGTCTGTATGTTTCTGGCTATTTATGTAGAACCTCAACAGCTTCACAGTGGCGTAACAAAGGGGGCAGAGGGAGGGGCAGCCGACTTCGGGCGCAGCACCAGAGGGGCGCAAAATTAGCTTTCAGCGGTACACAGTACTATGACAAGAACGATTAAAAGTCAACAAGAAAATTAAAAGGGGGTGCAGTCATCAACCCTTGCCCCCGGGCGCTGAAACCCTTCATTACGTCACTGGAGACAAGGTCTTTGAACCGCATGAATCAGGGATCATTGCTGATGGAAGAAAACGAATTTAGGGCAATTTTTTTTATGCTGACTCCTAAAAGCAGCAAATTGGTATGAAGTGTTCACAATGTCATCATTGTCATAGGCTTGGCATATGAAGATGGGTGGGGTGGCAGACCTCTCCCTTGCCATCTGATCTTCCCACCACATAGCCAATTTCACTGGGGTGCAGGTTGATTAGAAATTGTCAAACATATTCATGCCATGGCAGGAACTGTGTAATAATTGAGCCATTACTTTTTAAAGTATCCTCCATACAGTTAAGTGAGTAAGTAATATTTTACAGTTAAGACAGCGAGAAACAATTATATCCAAATGGTTTTACCCGTTTCGATGTGTTTTTGTGTAGAAGAATATTTTTATGTATTCTGCTGATGCATCTACCGCAATTACATTACATGGACAATGTTACTTTTTTAACATGCATACTTAATATCAACAAAACTATTACTTTACATAATTATATGCTTTTTATTGCACAATCTTCATGTGTAACTTGTGACATGTAACAATTTATGGAGGTTCTTTACGTTGGAACGACACGTTGCATTGTGTAACACATTAAAAATTTACACATGTTATTGCAACTGCATGTTGCCTGTACTCTCTGTGATTGTGTAAGTACTAATTACATGTATCATTATTTTGTCAAGCTTAAATTGTTTTTCTTTATTTCATTTACCTTGTGAAGATTCAATTGATATTGTTTGCATAAAATCTTTTTTCAAGTTTTATATCAAGTCAGTAATTCTTATCTTCAAGTCTTTGACAACAAATAAGATATGCCAAAAGTCCAGCCAGTTTATTAGAACAAACACGAGAATATCTACTTTAAACAATCCAAATAAAATGGGTCACACAGTTTATTTACACGTCCTATTTACAGCAGGTGAAACCTGATCTCGCCACAAATTAAAGTATAGAACAGTTACAGAAGTACAACACAACCAGTAGCAGAAAATATATTTGCAACACACATCGGCTTATAATCTTTACATTTTGTACAATCCCAGTAGATTTTGGGTAGCCACAGTAAACCTGAACCATTTCTAGTAACTGGGTTTATTTTTCATGGACTTTCAGTTGAAACCTTAACCCAATTCAGGTGCGTTTAACTGGACAATTAAAATTCACAGAGTGAATGAATGATGCCCAAACAATATTACACAACCCTAAGCATGTACTTCACCACCAACTTCTACTCTGACCCCTCTCCGTTTAACAATTAAGGCCTAGAGCACACAACCATACTCTCACCCAAAGACAACTCTCAATTTATTCCCAGATCCTTATATAAAAATATTTGCTAGTTTATTTTAAAATTTTCTCATTACTATCCATTAGCACTCATGTTAGCATTTCTGTGTTTACGTCAGATTGTTTTTATCAATAAAACCAATATACTTTAATATGGAAGCTTATCCTGGGCTGACAATTCACTCTATCACTCTATATAAGCAAGTTCCTTCGATGTTATGACAAGGATGGCAAATGATAACAACAGATTCGGGTTTGTAGAACACACAATGTCCTCCTCACCATATGCAGACATAAGACATCCCAGCATCACACTTTTCTTCCAAAGGGATTTAGGTTCAGTTGTTTATGCCAACCCAAACAAAACCAAAATAAACAACACTGAAATTATATGTTTTCTCTACATTGCCCTGAAAAACGTCTGTAGGTAAGAACACTAAATACATACTCTTCCAATACATTACGTATGAGGCAAAACATGACGACCTGTGAAATAAATAGCACACAAAACAACGCTCGACATCAGAGGTGGAAGCCAAAACGAATTCCAGTCAAACACAGATTAATTATCTTCAAAAAGATGTTTCACGTATCGCAGAATCCACCAACTCGCTCTCTTGCGAATCAGATCTAAGAAGTGAACAGAGCGATCGCATTCGCACGTTTTCATTCTTCGTAACCAGAATTCCTGCCTCCACAACAATTCAACTCAACAAAGTCGTTTACAAAGACACGGACAAACGGACTGCTGACTAAGACACCGAACATTTTGGATTCTCACAGAACTACGCTTTGATAAAATATGTCCAACTCTAACCAACTGTTCTCTCGTTATTCTGAGAATCTGGGAAAACATTTTCCCTATCAGCCACAGTCAATCAACCCATAACAATGATGCAGCTATGGACCCAGTGAACGTGGCAGTTTAGATCGAAGACTACAATATGTTGAGGTCCACAACATAACCAGTCGTGTAAATACACATAAGTTGCAAGGCACAGTGGAACAAACATATAACACAACCCAATATGTATCTGTACAGCAATATAACAGAACTGATGCTGTATACATGTTTACCTATAAAGGCAGTTCTCCTGTACAACAAGATCTCACTGAAGACATCACAGGAAAATATTACTGACTACGGCATTGTTCGCAGAACATTTATTTACCAACAAATCAATAAATAAATAAAACTCGATGCAGAAAGATACGTCATACTAATTTTGGCATTATAGCACCTTGCTGCCAGTTAGTTTTTTCCGCATTTAAAATTCAAATGCCTTAAAGTGATGTTTTTCATGTTATCTAATCCAGTTACAGTCGGTCAATGTTCATCTGTTACTCAATTTCAATCAAAATTAAAAACATCTATTCGCATTACACTATGACTCACAACGCAACACGTTCTCATGCAAGACTTATTAGCGTCGCCCTCCTCCTTTATCCAGGCTTGGGACTGGCACTGACAGTAAACGATCAGTGGCGGAGTTTTAGGTCTTGTTACAGCACATTATAAATTTCCAATTATGTTGTATTCAGCTTGTTCACTAAAATGGACAAAATGCTTTAAGCAACTGATAAATAAGTTAAACTGGCATGAAAAAACTTAATCATGGTTTAAGATATGAATTGTATACAACTTATTTATAAATAAGTTCAATTCTTGTAACATGATGTTAATTCTCGCATTGGCAGTGAACCAGCAGAATTGAAAACAAGTTTTAACATAACAAAACACTAAAACAATTCTTTACACAACAAAAAACATTTCCAATATTCTGTACACCCTTAAATTCGTTTCTTGGCAAAAAATTCCAGTAAAATGTTTAGCAACTGAACACCCAATGAGAGGTATTTTTCAATCGATAGAATACACAAATGCTGTCCAGTGTAAATAGAGAATAATACACAAAATGCTCCTTAGCTCTTCACTTAACCAATGTCGCGACGACCGTTTCAAGCATTTCTGTCTCTGCCCTGCTGCTGTCCATTTAGTTTTCTGAGCTTTCTGATGACAAGCCTCTTCCAGCAGAGTTTCCGCTGCCCCATATCACGATTTATATGCACCAAGAAGGGATTTCCCGTGTCCAGCCTGTCGTGCACTATTGACGATACCCTGTACATCCGACACCAGCGTTACAACTTGCAATCCACTATTGTTTCGAGGATTGTAATGTCAGTTCCGAAAACATCATAAATAGAAACTAGATATGTGGCAGCAGATAATGTCTGGATTTTAGACACTCTTCTAATGGCATAATAAATTCAGATTAAAGACCAGACAAGGAACAGACGCCAATATAGCTAGCCGGATGTGTGTCATCTTCCACCAGTCCGGGACTGCTCATCGGCAGCGTCGTTGTGTTTCTGAACGCTGTCACCTTTCGCCACTCTACTGTCATTGCAACTTGGCCCAGACTCTGAACATCCATGCCATCTGTCAGCTTTCGACGGGAATCCGTTGGTTGGTTCCTCGTGTGTGCGTGGGCCAGCCACAGGTGACTCTTTCAGATTACTGTGCATTGTTTTGCTACCTGATATAATATATTCGTTCGTAATGACATTTAACATCATATAGGCTAGTGCAGGGAGCACCGCTGAGTAGATATCTACAAGAGGTGCTATATAAATGTTCAGTTACATTACATTACATCTTTTGAAGAATGCAACACACACTATCAAAAATTCATTACATCAGTCATTAGATCCAATTAGTCCTTAGATCCAAGTCATTAGATCCAAACTTCTTTGACTCTAACTAGGTTATGAATTATGAGATTACCAGTACGTGGCAGCAGTACTGCAAAATCATACTTCCGTTCATTGAACTGCTGTAAAATTCTACTCCAAAAAAATAATTAAAAATAAATCAGTACATCTGAACAATGCCAACAAATAGGATAACTGTTCATTAAATACACAGCTCAGTTGACAATGGTCCTCAGATGTGGTTCTTGTGTTGGAAGGATTTTCTGGTTTAAATGCAAACAAGGCAACGGCAGTTCAACTACACGTCAATTTCATGAGAGGTATCTTAATTCAAAATGCATATCTACTTCTAGGTCAAGGGATATGCATTGGAAATCTGCCAATATACCACGTGATATATAAAGTATGCTAAAAAAAAATATAATTAAGATTCCATTATATATGTAAAGAATAAACAAGATCATAATAATAATAACTACAAAAATAGCAGTAATATTCATGATACTGGTATTAATGGAAAAACAGGCAGTTCTAATACTGCACATTTCTTGCTCCACACCAACTAAACCAAAACCCAAAAGTTATAATTTCCTAGATTCAATTCTTCGAGTTTGCAGCAAAAACTCGCCAGCATTTTAATTTCCTAGAATTTGAAAATGAAAAACATTTTCAGCGCAGCCATATGGTTGGAATGCCATCAACTCATGGTTGACCGTACAGCCGCGTGGTTGCAACACTTCCCACGATCTTGCTATCTATCCACAGTTGCTTTCCGCAGCTCAAACTCTCTGTTCCGCGATTGGAACGTTTGTTCCATTTTCACTCAGCATTGGATCGGTCGCTTTTGGCTCAATGTCTTGCTCGCTTTCTTTGAGCATTGGCTCAACAGCCGCGTGGCCGTTCTTTGGATTGTAGATGTTTCCATTCGAAGACTTGACTTCCATCTCCATATCTGTCCTGTCCATCGCCCACGGCTGGAGCTCTCCAGAAGCCAATATGCAATACATGATGGCGCCAAATACGTAGACAGCGGCTGCGATGAAGAAGACGATCTGCCATGACTCGCGGGTTTGCTAGAAACAGGAAATTTAAAAAAAACAGGTTTTAATTCAAATGAATATAAACAGAATGTTTATCTGTTGTGCAGCAGATTCCATTCATAACTCAATACAACCCAGATCCCTCTATTCTTAAGAGAAGTTCCACACAACCCAGCTCCCTCTATTCTAAAGAGAAGTTCCACACAACCCAGAGCTCTCTACTCTTACTAAGCCACTCTAATTTAACCACATCTACCACTAATGGTAATGGTAATGGCAATCCTCAAGTTCCAGCAGAGTAATTTTACGAAAGAATAACAAAGAACAGATGAAAATCTTCAGCAGTAAATATTCAGTGATTAGAAAGACGTTGCTTACCGGTCTCGTAACAACTGATGCGACGTATGGTGCAATGAATCCAGCGCTTGCAGACAGTCCATTGGCAATTCCCATGAGGGTTCCAGCATAGCGAGGCGCTATGTCCATGTGGTTGACGAAATATCCACTGAATACAAAGCCGCTGACAGTGACTGCCAAGACGAGAATGGCGACTGCCAACCCAGTCTGTGTACAGTCGATGAAACTCAGCCCAACGAGGCAGACGGCTGGGCCAACCAAGCCTAGAAATTACAACGCATCACAATGCAGGATATATGGGTTTCATTTAAGGTAGATTTGATTAGTATTTGAACTGGATTTAATCAGACTACATTTCAACTGGTCTAAAAAATTCCAAATAATCTTGAAAATGATAACTTTTACCAGTATAATTATAGTCAATATCTCACTTCAGATATCTAAACACATGTTTATGGTCACAACTGATAAGATATATTTTTAGATTAGAGAAAAAACTTTCCACTACAGTACAATTTGTGCTCATACAAAGAAATGATCTTGAACAGAAATAGTCAGAGATGTTTGTAGAATTACAGATAAGAAAAATCTTGTGTAGTGAATAGTTTTAAAAATTACCTATAGTGTTGAAGAGCTTCCTGACGTGTATCGTGGACAGAACTCCTGTTGAACGCAGTTTATCTGCTACTGCTGGTGAAATATTCATGATTGCCCAAAGACCAAGGAATGGCAAAGCGGAATAAAGACCATTCTAAAGATAAACATAAAATTTTAAGTAAATTTAAAGACCATTCTAAAGATAAGCACAAAATTTAAAACAAAATTTAAAGACCTTTCTAAAGATAAACACAAAATTTTAAGTTATGAAATACATAACTTTTCAGTTGGTAAAAGTAATGCGCATTTGAAATAAATGCTTGTCATTCCTTAGACAAAAATTTCGTCTTCACTATGGCCATTTTTTATGGCCATTTTTATGGATCGATCCATTAAAAAACAACAAAATTCACAGCACTTTCAGGAGTCCTTAAAATGCACTACACAAAAGCTCACATACATAAATGCTATGGCCTGCAGCTATAAACACAGCAGTAAACTCTGCACATAAAAGCTAAAGTGCAACAGACTGACATCCATTGAAACTGTGATACGTGGTTAAAAACTCCAACATCCAACAAAGCATAGTCACGATACTTAAAATAGTACTTACAGACTGGATGTCAAAGTTCAGGACTTCGCGATAGAAGGTGGGTATGTTGGTGAGGTAGGTGTAGAGACCCCAGTCAGTGCAGAAGTTGGCGACGATCAGAGCCCAGACAGGACCGGAGGTCATGAACTTTGCCCACGGCATCTGACACAACTACAGAAGACAAAGAGAATCACAAGTGAAGTAACAGATAAAACAATGCAAGAAACAACAGAAGCGCGATGAATAAGTGGTTCGGGGCCGCTATTCCGGGGTCCGCTATACCGGTGGTCTGCTATTTCGGACTAATGTGGCTGGCATGCTGCGCGAGAGGTACAATGTTTTCTAATGACGACACTAAACCTAACCCTGACCCTAACTGATACTCATGACGCGGAGTCAGATGGCCCAGGCGGCCCTAACCGACCCTAACGACGCAGAGTCAGGCGGATCCCCGGAATAGCGGACCCGGAATAGTGGGCCGGTACCGAATAAGTAAAACAATGCAAGAAACAAGAGAAGCACGATGAATAAGTAAGCTAAATCACATCTCATGGATTTAAGAATTTCAACCAGTCACTACAAGGGAAGGATATACTGTTCATTTAATCTTGTGAAATCATTGATCCATTCCCTGGCCACTCCTTCCTCTCGCTAAACATCTTATGCCTTTTGACTCTGCATTTAGAAACTGGAAATCCATCCAACCACAGAAGCAGAATCCAGAAACAGTATTTCGTATTTGTCAGAAGTTAGATCTCTTAATTACTACTACTACTACTATTCCTTTATCGCACAAACTCGTTGACACAAACACCGTAAGGTACAAAAGCTGCAATTTAGAGATGTTATAAAGAAAAATAATAGTCAAATTGCTAATAGGAACTTTGTGAAGTTCCTAAAATGTGCTATATAAATGTTCAGATACATACAACAAGCAGCAGTTAGACACAGATGGTTATTACAAAGTCTAAGGTCATGGGTTAAAGGTTAAGAGTTGACACATACACTGATCTTCACGTCAGTTGTTCCTTCGGCTCTAAGGCTGTTGACGATGTAATCTCTCTCCTCCTTTGAGATGCGCGGATGAGTGGCGGGAGTGTTGCTCGTCACCAGAATCCAGATGATGATACAGACGGTTGTTGTGATTCCTAGGAAAAACAAAACTCATGACGTGACTTTGAATAGCGGTATGGAATGGCCTTCCTCTTGAGCTGTGCCTTTTCCCTAGGTCACTCTCTGACACATTCTATAAGCGCTTGAAACTGTTCTTTTTGACTGTGCTGGCGTCGGGAGCACCTCTGAGTAGTTTCCTAGAAGAGGTGCTATATAAATACTTGAATGAATGATTCTGTTCTGCAGCAAATACTCTTAATTCAAGTTAATTCAAATACTAGTGATAGCAATGTAAATAAAAGAGTTCAGTCCCTTGACTACAATCGCCTGGAATTAGACACATCAATTCGCTTAGCAGAGCACCATCACCACTATCACCTACGCTTAGAGGCAGCCATGGGTGCGAAGTGTTAGCAACTTCATTTTTCTTGGCCTCGGCATTTGAGGGCGAGTGGCCAGTCCCTTTACACTGACAGTGCACAGTCAGTGTACTACTGATAAAAGCTGAGTAGGGTAGCATGTGCTGTGGAGCCAAAATCTTATTGTATTATTGTCAATTTTTATTAATAAGAAATCCAAGACCTTCAAGGAAAATAATACAATAAGAAATCCAAGACCTTCAATGTAAATAATACAATAAGAAATCCAAGACCTTCAATGTAAATAATACAATAAGAAATCCAAGACCTTCAATAGCACCACAGTAATAGAGCTTTATTATTATGCAACTTGATGTGTTTAATTCTATGGTGATTCTGGTCGAATACAATGAGGGAAATTCAAGAAAAGTAGGGTAAAGTTGCGTATACATTGAATTCATATCTGCTTTCATTTAAACCATAGGTTATGATCGCTGGGCATTTGAAGATCTTTATCTGTGTGGCTCTTTCCAATTTCATTATGCTATTTGAAATCCAATTTGAAATCCAATGCCCTTTCCAATTTACCTGAACCATATTTTAGCTATCATTGCGACTAATTAGAAAAATAATTGAAAAATGAATGCCCGCATGTGTATAAGTACCTTATAATACATCAATATCTATTAAAAAAAGCCTCCTCTCAAATTTTTTATCCAATTAACTAAATGAAATTTGAAGCCAATTTTCAAAATTACAGTTGATCATTCTCGACCTGCATCATTTCTCTATATATGCCAACACAAACAGCAGCTGCGGGAAAGTTCTCTCATTCTCCACTCGCTCTTCTTGTTACTCCTGCTCCTCCTACTTCTCTGCCTATGCTCTCCTCACTCTTCCTCCTCCATTATCTCCTCTTCCATCTCCTCTTGCTTCCTCCATCTGTTACCTCCTCCTGCCGTTTTTACCTAATTCCACTCCAATACCCACACCTAATCTGGACAATTACTCTTTGAACATCTCCTACCATCAACCCCACTCCGTCATTTCTACATGCTTCAAACAATAACAGCAGCCATAAAAAACCAATAAAGATTATATTATTATGCACACAAACTGGCAAACAAATACTGAAAAATATGCAACTGTATTCGTTCCCAGTTTTTGTAATTTTCACACTTGTGTGTATACAGAGTACATTATGTACACACAAATGATCAAATAACAAAGTGAGAAACCAATAGACTCAGCAAACTGTTACTTTCACAACAAAAGTCTAGATAACTGGAGAAAAGTGAACAGGAACTCATACAGTCACCATCAAGAGTAATATATCTGAAAAACATGTTTCAGTAGAGAGAAAAAACATGAAATTAGCTGTGCAGTTTCTACGGGTTGAGCAAACATATCTTTCGTGACCCTTGAACTGCCTCTCTCTCTTTTCTGACCCTCGAACTGCCTCTCTTTCTTTTCATAGCCATTTACAGTTGAACCTATTGCGGTTTAACTTTCCCTCACACCAGTAAACGACCAATCTGTCTGATCCTGGTTTCCTGTTCTCAGGTCGGCATCATCTGGAAGCAGTGCTATATAAATGTGCACTTACAATAGCTACTTTTGATTACGAAGACCAGCAGATGATTTAGAAAAACTAGATAAAGTTATAACTCACCAAAGACGTAGAAAACTGAGGCCCAGCCTTCGTCGAATCCGTACTGGCAGAGAATTCCAGAGACTGGAAGAGCAATCACATTGCCCATCATGCTGCCTGGAAATACACAATTATTTATTTAGCACCTTTTTCAAATTCCCAAGCGCATAAATCACTTACTGTAATGTAGATCTATACAGTTATCACGCATTTATATAGTGCATTTTTTAATGTGCCTATCTTTCCAAGGAAACTGAGCACCAAGTTCAGCCTTGATAAAGTTTATCCCAACATTATGCAGCCTAGATTTAGCATACATTCATGATTAATTACAGATACACAGATATACCTACAAAATATACATTTAAATATACTGAGTGAAATAAATATACGTTTACATTTAATTGTCTATAATGAATACTGAAACAGTAGAAGCAGTATATGGACGGTTATAATGGGTTGTCTCTTCCCATGCTACTGTCTTCAACCCTCTTCCCTTCTTACATCCCCTGCCCTTCCTTCTCCCCATATCCTTATCCTCTTCCTCATCATCATCGACACTAAGCCACCAACCCTTCTCTTTCCCCCATTTTATTTCCTACCCATCCTTCCCCTTTCACTGTCAAGTGAATAGTTAATTAACTGAGCTAGCACATAAAACCGTTTTTATGCCACTTTCAGAATCATTTCCCTCAAGTGCTTAATGAATTTCCCATGTATGATTAAGCCCAGAGATGAGTAGTGTTGACGCAATAAAACCGTTAAATGTGCATAAAACATTGGCTGACCTGCATACGTTATACCACAGAGTTTCGATCGCTCCATAGGTGGCGCCCACTGACCCAACATTGCATGCATTGCTGGATAGAGAGCACCCTGCAAACAATATCCAACAAATCTTTTAGCACTTCAGATATAAAACATAACAATGTTTCAATCATTATCATTATTTTTACTTTTAACTCAGCTGCATATGATCTTTGGGATTTAAGAAACCTCTTATTATTATTTTTAATATTATTACTAGTACCTAAGTTCTTCATAAAAAGTTTAGACTCATAAACAGACTACATTAGAGTGACTCTTTTCCGCTAACGGTACCTATAAACTGTCATTTTATTTTGTTATTATTATTATTACTATTTATTATTATTAATTATTGTTATTAATTATAATTATTAATTATTATAATTATTATATTATTATTATTAATTATTATTATCATTATATTATTATAATTATTATTATTATTATTATAAATGGTGCATTCTAGTTTTGCTTTTCCACATAGTTGCATCAACTGAATAAATATACAAGTCTGCTTTTACATTACTATCTATAATATCATTCGAAAGAAGAGACCGACTTACCGATCCAATTCCACAGAGAACTCGCAGGAAGATTAGGAGTATGTAATTGACTCTGGCTGCAACAGGTGTCAGCAGAGTGGCCAGGGTAGACAGCCCCAGAGACCCGACAAGAACCCACTTGCCCCCAAAACGCTCGGCCAGGAGACCCCCTGGCACCTGCGACACGAGGTAGCCGTAGAAGAAGGCACCAAGTATGTGACCCTGAATGTCTTTCTCCCATGCAAAGGGACCGTCCTAAAAGAACATCAAATTGTAAATAAATAAGTCAGTCAATGGCTCATTAGATCACTTCAATCTATTACATTCACTTGAGATTTTTATCTAAGCATCTAGACACTGCAGAAAGTGCCTTTCAAGTACGACACCATTAAAAGTGCTGTCTACACCTCAGCCTAAGTGGTGGTGTATTAATTCATTAAAAACTTTTATCAGTTAGTTCACCAAGTAGCAAGGCCAGTTCTCGAGTGGGATGTAAATTTCACTGAACTGAAACACAACTGCAACCATAATGCCTCCATAACTGGGGTTAATGGGGGTCATGTACTGCATGACCTGCTCTCGCCAGTCAAAGCCACCTTCTACCACCTGCGCCCATAACCGCGCAATCCCTCCGGCTGATGGCATGATGAGAAAAAATTTCATCATTAGGATGATATAATATATATTGGATCTCGGATTAAGCATATGTGTAATTTTATAATATTTTACTGTCTTGATCAGCTCCGTTGATAATATATGTTTATTACGACATCTGTACACCAAAATGCGGACAGCAATTGGTCAATTAAAGAATATTCTTATCTTATAACGCGCTATGACAAGCGTCTTGTCAAATACACAAATAACTAATTTCAAAAGTCAACAATGAATTGTGATTACAAGTAATCAGAATCATGTATTTCTTCCAATTCAATTAATTTTCTTTACTAATAACAGTAAGTGATCTGTGAGGGAAGACAATATACCTTTAATGTGTTTGTCGAATTCTCTGAGGCAGAATTCTGTCTGCACTGTGGTGGTACAGCCAGCTTTGTGACATTTTGATAGTCGAAGTAACTCGAGTTGTCTGATGTTCCCAAAGCGCTGTCCTTTCTGCCCGCAGCCATTTCGGCAATGGCCGTCTGGTTGACCATGCAGACGATAGCAACGGACATTCCGATACGTTGAGCGTAGAGATGGAAGAACATGAAGAACCCGATCAACGCCAGACCGAGTCGAGCGGAACAAAGAAGACTGGTCGGCTTAATCTGGCCATCGTTGACTAAAGAAACAATTGCAATCAGATTTTAAACTCATCATACTCATTTAATTATTTATATTATTCATTCATATATTCGTTTATTGTGTTAACAACAGACATAACGCTGTATGTGTATATAAAAGCTAGATAGTATAGTATAACATAATATAATATTTATAAAGTAATTGCTTAGTAGGAGCTAAGGAATAACATTTGAGATATAAAGTTTTGTGATTCTTTGTCAGGAAGGTTAAAGTTATGTGGTCTGACCCTGAGAAAATTTGGGGTTAAATGTTGGTTGGTTAAAAGGCATCTGAGTGAATGATTCTCATTTTGCAGAACAGCTTTGAATAGTGAAGTGTCTGCTTCATTAACAAGAACTTTCGCAAAAGGAATTTGTGTGAATAAATCCAGAGATCAATTATGCAATTTTTTTATTAAGCACCACTATCTCATGACCAAGCATCAACCGAATACACTCGCCATCTCCATGGTTACAACACTCACCACAACGATCAAAGTCCACAAGGCATAGTTGCTGAGCACCAATAACTGATAACTTGCAGATAAAATTCCAGAGCTGTATACATCCTTCTTAGGAATTAACATTTCATGAAACTCCGAAACTTCCATGAACGCTCTGTGTATATCCATCCATCCTTCAATTTTAAATATAAAGTCTCATCCTTCCTTCAATGTTACTCATAAAGTGGGACCCCTCCCATCTCAGTATACAGCCAATTCATTTTCATCTTCACTAAAGAAGCACTAAATAATCATGAAGCTTTCAAAATGACAGAAAATTAGAGGTCTGTGAGAACTGTGATTGAACTAACCTTTTTCAACATCGTACTTCATTTTCGTCATTTTTTGGCAGTTTACGAAGAACAGGACCTAAACTGAAGCAAAACACAAAACAACACATATTTACTTTAATTAATAACTAAATTTCAATTCGACTAACAACAAAAACATTCAACATAACCAAGTAGCAACATCCATGGCTCCAATACCTAATCCGTCATCTATATGATTGTGGTTCATCTTGTGATTTAAACATCCACTAAGATTGTCACTGTTTAAGGAATTTGACCAACTGCAAGGCAACATCAGCGGGTGCTTTATCATAATATATTCAAGTTGCTGGATCTACATGAATCCATTATAATGATGACAATGATGATACCATCACCATTAACGATGATGATCATCATCATTATCATCATTATCATAATATCAAATATTACCATAACAATACCATTATCATAATAATAATCATCATAATAATGACATCAGTTATCGGTGGTGATTCATTGTTCAATGAGCACAATCACAAACTCAGTATGGATGTGAACAATATCCATATCTATAATAATTTTTAGTCTAGGCTACTTTACTCTAACCATAAGTCATGCACTTTTGTTGCTGGCTGCACTATGACAGCTAGATTTCAATAAATGAAAATACAATACACAATACAATACACTGCCAGAGCATTGACAGGAATACTTCTGAGCACAAGGACTGGTTTTCCAGACCTACTACCTTTGCCCCACTAAATAGTTAGAATCTCAGAAAGTCACTGCTATCCTGGGTAAAATAATTAGAAATACAACAATGGTAATAAACAGACAAAAGTCCAGCAGAGTCTGTTGAGACAGAACCGTGCCTAACATACGGTTGTGAGTTTAAACTGACGTCAAGAGTCCAACTGAGCAAACATCTGGCACCACGTGAAACATACGTGACGCTTACATTTGGAAGGCCACACATGGCACGCCTACATTTATACAGGTACGCCAACAAATGCAATAAAACATTCATCAATAATCGCTTTATCAGAAAACTAACCAAAAACTAGTCTTAAAATTCATACACAGCCACCCACACATTATATTTTTACTTAATAAATCACTTTCAAGGTGTAAAATGTAATAATTCATTAGAACTTGTAATAAATAATTATCAAGTTAAGTACATGTGTGTTTTATGATGATTATTTTATTACCACAATTAATTATTTTTCAACAATGACTTAACTCCAGGGCATTTGTAAAAAATTGTTACAATGTTTGCCAAGTGTACTGACAATAACAATACATAGTAATAAAAATAATTAAACAAAAACAATAATAACCAATAAATAGCATAATTATTCACGTGCCTCAAAAGAATTGTATTGTAGTTGAAGGAATTTTCCGCAGTAAACCACAGCAATCCAATAACAGGATATTGTTTACAAATAGTGGTAGTAGCAATAACAATAATAATTACTATTATGGTAATAAAATCTAAATACATAAAATAATAAAAGTGAAATAAAGGCTGGCACAATTGTATTGTATTTAAAGATTTATAAATTTACAATACAACTGCAATCTGATAATTCTCTGATAATTACAAAGTTCTGAAGTGCACACTGAAGCTGTACATTAGGAAACATTAAGAACCATAGATTCTGAGAGGTAAGTTTTCGGTTTACAGTGAAAGATAGTCTCAGAAAGAGTCTCAAACATGATCACACAATACAACCATACAAATATGTTGACCCAAAGATTCACAGAATTAGTCAGTGAAAATATTATTCTGTTGCTTCATGAATCGAATACATATTATAAAGCTATTAGATAAATTGAATTAAGCTGCTTTCTGTAAACAAGTATCTCGAGCCCACAGCCACAAACTACCAACAGAACTCCAAACACCATTGTTAATCCTGTTTCTTTTCTACACATATGTCAATAACTATGGCAAGAGATTCAATTACAAAGAAAGATAAACTTGATCAACCTGTTTTTCAGTAAATAAGTATCAAATATCTTGATCCAATAGTCACAAACTATTCCAACACTGAACAGCTCTT
Organism: Aporrectodea caliginosa; assembly: GCA_020284085.1. Taxonomy (NCBI): domain Eukaryota; kingdom Metazoa; phylum Annelida; class Clitellata; order Crassiclitellata; family Lumbricidae; genus Aporrectodea; species Aporrectodea caliginosa. Next base: position 615,694 of record JACEVL010000427.1, on the reverse strand, counting down.
GTGATATGCGTAATCCCTTTTCTCCTCAGTCAGAAATCTAAGATGGTACTAAATAGACTACGCGGTCACTATATAAGGGCTACATCGAGTTGCTACGTCACGCCGATGACGCTGCACTGTCATGCCCAGTCATTGTCACGCCTGCTTGTTATGCTTGAGGGCATGCACAAACAACTAGGTCAGCGCCCGGTCGTAATGGTTGTGTGGACTACAAATCTGTCAACATGTTTCCAACTCTAGTACAGCACGCGTTGGTTCAGTTGGTCATGAAATCAGAAATGTTCTATTGTTGGGTTGAGATGAACGTCTGTTTGAACAAGGTCAAAACCCACCAGGTGGAACGAGATTCAACTCGATGGAAAATCTTACTGAACTGAAAAGAAGTCTGCTTTCGTCAGAGCTGTGTTCTCAGAACCCAGCTGCTGCGTTTCCCAACTAAACACAAACGCGATATAATTTAATCACTCATCAAGAAACAGGGACTCAATCATCCCATCTCAAACCTATCCTTTATCTAGAAACTGATTGAGCGAGTTATTCCCAAACAATTATCAGACTACGCTGGAGTATTGTTAGACTGCAATCTAAGCATGACTCAACACATTTCCTCCATTGCCAGAGCCTGCTATTTCAACCTTCACCAAATTAGACTGTAATGTATAACTTTTCCTTAAATTTATATAGTGCCACCATCTAATTATTAAACTGTAGCATGATGGTGTTAAGCCAGGTGCATTAAGAATTAGACTAAGGTCCAGACACAGTGACCAACTCAAGGATTAACTCAAGGATCGGACTCAAGGATTAACTCGACGATCCAAGGCTTAAGCCTCAATAGTACAAGGCTCCATAAATCAGCCACATAATTTATTTCTACGAAAACAAAGGACACTCTCTACTTTTAGCATCAGGTGATTGAAAATCCAAAGGTGACAAACCATTTGACTCCCTCAACAACAGACGCCATACAAATCATGTGCAGACCCTAGTTTGCCCTTGCTGCCCCTCGAACTAACTTCAAACAAGCGATAAGCAATGCCTGATGATCAGCAGCTAATAATTGGATGCCAGGGTTAATACCCTTGGACTTCGGAACTTGTTTTGGCATTTCAAATTTGTCACAAATCTTCTAAATGGGACAAAAACTGAACTCTCATCATCCTACAAATCTTGTGGCAGAGATCACAAACACAGGGTCATTGAACGTCAAATGCAAAACACAGAACGATTTGAATTTCAACAAAACATAAAATGCTTTCAGCCTAGTTTAAGGGACTGCTCTTCGTCTAAATATGTAAAGCACACTCATAATTTGTAGACCTGTCAACTGCAGCTCAGAATAACATTTCCTTATGAGTTTTATGGCTAGACCTCCCCATGGTGACTCTTCTAGCGAGCAATGTTAGCCATCTGACAAACACTCTGTACAAAAAGAAATTTAACATCATGAGACTAGCGCAGACATATTTATCTTTATTTTTTCTGTTATATGCTTGTGTGCAAGATTCCTATTTTGTTTAGGTGCACTATAAATGACAGTTTAATAATATAATAATAATATAATAAAATATAATATAATATAATAATAATAATAATAATAATAACACTAATAAAAATAATAACACTAATAATACTAATAATAATAGACACTGGATGAGGTCTTAGTGACAAAACATCAACTGTAAACTTCTGTCCTCTAATCCCATCTGAAGTCACCTATCATCACCAAACTACACAATGCATCAGTCATTTATAGTCACTCTGAAACGAGTCTCACAGGTGTGCGCAAGACAACCAATCACCTGCAGACTTTAAATGAGGCACTCTATAAGCCGTGAGATTGATTTTAGCTGGTACTCATTTGGTAGTTAAAAGAGACGACATTTCATGGACCAGAACACCAGCGCTTCATTCCTCAAATCCTATGCAGATCAGTTCAACTACTCAGAGGGCAATGTTCAGGAAATCTAAAAACCGGTTTAAACCGGTTCAGCTTCAAGGGCGACCAGACCTTTTAACATCTCAGAGGGGGGCAACCATGAGGTTAGAATGTACAAAAAACATAACCTGTGCCACCCGTTTTATATCAGCACCTTGTAAACGGACAGAACTCTACAGTAATAGCATTGTTGACATGCTCCTAAGTTCAATCTATTTTTACTCATTTCATTCTGCATTGTTTCTGACAATGGTTGAGATTCATCTGTCCTTCATTCCATCCATCGATTCATCCGACAATCCATCCATCCATTCCAACTGCTTGATATCAACTCATCTATCCATGCACCCAGTCAGCTAATAGAGAATTATGGTAACTGCCCACATGTTGTTGCAGTAGGAAGGAGAAAGCAGTGGTAAATTTTCTACCCACATGAAAGGCTGAAGTTTCATGTTTTTTGTTGACCAGATATTAACCAGACCAATTCCCTTAATTAGCTCAAGTGGAAACTTTTGATGTGTGCTGTAATTCAGAAGTGCATTTGCTGATAATAAAATTACACCTTAATTGGATTTGATCAAATAGATGTATACATGATGAATGCGGTGTTTCCGTTAACGCCCAAATGGTCGTTTTTACGTCCATAAAAAGCTAAATTTTTCTTTGTGATAGCCGAAAGAAATGAGCTACGTCCAAAAAATTCCAGGTCAGGGGTAAATGCGTCCTCTTTTTGGACTCTAATGGAAACACTGGATGGATGTTTGGGTGGATGTATGGATGGATAGATGAGACAAATGGATGGATGTGATAGATGTAAGGATGGGATAGATAGACGGATGTGTGGGAGGATGGAATTTATGGATGGATGATTGGCTGGATGAGACAGATGGATAGATAGATGGGATAATTGGATGGGCGGATGTGTGGATGAATGTATGGGTTATGGGTGGATGGATGAATGCATAAAGTGAAAAGCTTGGATAACAGAAAAGAAAGGAAGGCAGGCAGCAGAACTTAAAGCACAGGATGTGTGGATGGATGGATGGATAAATGGATGGATGGATCTCACTCTCTTCCACTTCCTCTCCTATGGTGAAGCTTTATTACAGTGTTATGCCATAGCAGCCTAGGCCTAACTCATCTTTCTTCGAAAAGACATATATATCTTGTAGGAAGTAACTCAAGTAAGTCCTACAGTCTGTTGCCAAAATGTACCGGGTAAACGAAAACTGTTGGCTGGCTTTGCATTACATGTGTAAATGACATTATCCGGCGTAGCCTAAAAGTCAACGCCCTGTCTTCTTCTTCGAAAGACTAATCACACACAGACCAGAACTATTCAAAGGAAAACCCAGTCTACGTAGGCCTATGCTTAGCCTGTTTATGGTCACGCCACTGTGACTTTCGTCCATATAACATAGACACGATCTGACAACAAAGGAACAGGCGCCGAAAGCACACAACCAATTCACACGACAATTCCACAAAATATGGGGGGGTCTGTGCCTCCTTTCATAGGGCGATTCATCCATTCAATCGTCCACTATGCAGGGGGTCAATGCCTCTTTTCATAAGCCGATGATTCATCCATTCAATCGTCCACTTCCCTCAATCCATCCGATCCCGGCTCCTAATGGATAAAACTGGATGAGGGCGTTAATCCCCCCTGGTATTCAACTTTCGAAGACCGATTCGGATCTTTCAACAATTAAAACCGCTTTCAATTGCGTGTTTCATCTAGTTTTTCTTCTATAAGACGAACTGCAAACAGTAGGCCCTAAAGGTAGAATCTTTCTTCATACACATTGTACTAATAGGCCTTTGTGTCTGAAGGCGGGCAAAAGTACCTGCCACGTGCCTCCCAAGCCATACGTCCAATGTTAACGCCATCAAAACTTAAACAAATACCGAGATTATTACTACTATAAAACTACCTTCAAACACTAAAGCTTTTCTCAAGCTCCACTTACCAGAAAATTGCTATGCCAGAATGTAGATGTTATAAATTGAAGAACCTTTCGAACCACACCTTCGACGGAGTCTGTTAGCTTAGAAAGACTGCGAGTAGACATGTGCTTCGTTTTTATGTTTGCGCGTCGATACTTGTGGTGGTAAAGAGGAACCTGCGTAAAAAACTGTCCCACGCGAACTTCAGCGCCAAAGTCTTTGTTGTCTATGTTTGCATTTCATTACTTACAGCGGTCTCATCAGTGGCGGCGCCAGGTGGGGGCTAGGGGGTGCTTAGCCCCCTAACTGCGGCTCAGCCCCCCCAAAGTGGGAAATCACTGCAAATCACAGCGAGGAGGGGACAAAAGGGAAGGTTTTTTTAGCTTTAGCCCCCCAAACTTGAAATCCTGGCGCCGCCACTGGGTCTCATAAGTTTTAATATAATGCAGCGTTATCTACAAATTAAAGGGCAGATAGGCCTACCCTCTGATGAATTTAGAGGGAGATCCCACCTGGTCATGATCGACGATCTGAGGAGAACTATATTGACGCGACAAATATTGTGAAGGAAACTATACATTATTTTCAATTCGTTGAGTTGAAGAGTAAGTTATTGACGCCTAGCTGCCTCGCATTGGAATCATACTGCGAAATTTATCCTTCGCACCTGCCGTGAGTCTCGTATTGTCTGACGCGCCTGGACTACTGCAACGCCATTTTCGCAGGCCTGCCGAAATTCTAGATATGACGGATTCAGTCTATCCTCAGCTGTGTCCCATGAGCTGTCGCTAACCTGCCCAAATTCTCGCGTATTTCGAACTACATGCGGGACACGCTGCACTGGCTTCCATTCGAGGACAGGATGCATTGAAAATCCTCCGATCCTAATTAGAAGAGTTTCGATAGTAGCTGTAGTAGTAGCATAGTAGCATCAGAGCTTTGATGCAGGTAGGCTACTTCCAGCCAGCCTAGTTGTACTGTTTCGTTAGAGATAGCTCGAGAAACATTTTCAAACCATTTTAAAACGCATCTTTTTAGGTCTGTAAGATAGTCGTATTAGCGCCCTTGTGAGATTCTTAAAAGGTGCCAGATGGCCAGATACATACATATATACATACATACATGCATGCATACATACACACATACATACACACATACATACAAACATACATACATACATACATACACAAACATACATACAAAACATACATGCATATTACATAACACACATACCTACATACAAACATACACATACAAACATACATACTTACATACATTATTGTGTTGAACATTGCTAGGATATTAATTGAGTGGGCTGAGAACAGCAGATTTGGAGGTCGATGCTTGAGTAGGCTACATTACAATAATCAGGTTTCATAATTATTTAGCCTACATTAATTATGTTTTAGGACATGAAAGCACTTGGCCCTTAAAGGCCTTTAATACAACGTTCTGAACGTGGAAGAGGCAACAAACCCGTTTCCAATTATTGCAGTGGTGCCAAAACGAAGCCATAGCGCAGGGAGTCTAATTTTGATTTAGGTTGCTATTTCATACCACTCTTTACAAGTGGGCGGGACTTAACAAGGCTTCAATGAAACAGTGCGTAGGTGTACTTGTAGCGTGCGCCATACGCACGAGCTATATAGTGAAATATTGCGTCAGCCACGCGAGGCGAAAGTTTTCTGATTATTGCACCATCTTTTGTTTGCACAATAACAAACAACGGAAAAGTCCCGAAGGATGTTGCCCTTAGGAAGAGAGAGACTGTGTATATTTCTAAAATACCCAATCTCTTCTAAGTTCAGACCAGAGTATAAGGGTCTAGACGTAGGCTATAGGCCTACTTGCCAGACGCATGCATCAGAGTAGGCCTACAGAAACGCTGAGCATCCGCGTAGCTCGGGTTCCGGGAGAGCACGGAAATATATAGGTCCAAATATAGCACAGGACTAATTAGGCCACCAGACGGATTGTGGTTCAGCAGTCAGTGATCTCGTCCTAAACGAAAAAGAACCGGATCGTCGGCTCCATGTTAACCTAGCCTAAATGTTTACTCTTACGGCGTTCGGATCCGGTCGTCAGAAAAAAACCGGAACGGCGTTGCGATGCGTTCCGGTTCCAACCGATTCCTGGAACTTTAGCTATAGCTAGCCATCCATCGACTGTGTGAGGTCAATGAATGGCCATAGTTAATAGCTGCAGACAATTAGCTACTTAAGCTACGGGTAATTAAGCGCTAGATCTGGTTCTGGTTGGCTCTTACTGAACATCTTTATTACGCCAAAGAGGCAGAACACCAACGACAGAATGAAAAAGAAAGAAAGCCCACTAGCATTAATTAGCCAATTATAGTCGACAGTAATTAATTTGACGGTGGCATATGCAGTGGTGGTACTCATTGGCGGCGCCAGAATTTCACGTTTGGGGCTAAAACCCCAATTCCTTCCTTTTCTCCCCTCCTCTCTGTCATTGGCAGTGATTTCCCACTTTTGTTTGGGGGCTGAGCCGCCGATAGGGGGGGGGGCTTCAGCCCACTCTAGCCCCATGCTGGCGCCGCCACTACGAACAGCACGGCAAGCCAGGGCAATGCCTGCTAAAAAAAGCCTTTGTGTGCCCCATGGACGTAGGCCTATTTAGGGGGTGGTTTTACTGGTTCAACCCCCCCCCAAATAAATGCATTACTGTTATATAAAACTAAAAATGTAGAGAAACACAATTTTCAATGAAAACACCCCCACCCCGAAAACGTAAAACCCCATCGAGTTCTTTTCTTGGCTACGTCCCTGATTTGCCCTAGTCGTTGCCATGCCACACGGCTGCCTAGAATTTTTGCCCTGCCGAGAATAATTTATTTGGGGTACAAATAGCTACCTGCACTGATTACTTGTATGGATATAATGCCCTGGTTACAACAAAATATCTGATTATCCCAGGAATATCTACAGAGGCCTATGTTGTTCTACATCGCTGGTGCCATTCCTAGAGTCAATCAATCGGAATTTATATAGCGCACATGATCTTTAAAAGTTTTAAGGACAGCTTACACTCGAAGTACTAGCGCCCCAAATAGCTAGGCCTGTTTACTATAATCCATATAATCTTAAACTCGTTCTGAAGCTATTGGTCCGGAACTTTTGTGTACCCAGCGTGCGTATGACCTAATAATTTAATTACGTTCAATTATGCTGAAGTAGCAGCGGAGTCAGTTAATATATCCGTAATATAGCCTATATATAGTAATCATTAGAAATTTTCCATCATACGTATGTCTTCGTGGACATAATAATATGGTCCAACCCAGAGGCCAACCCTGGGCGCCCTCCTCGCTTTGAACGCGTGAATCCGACAGATGTCCTCATCTTCCGGTGCACAGTGTCAATAACATTCTGTAGGAAATAGTCTACGTCAATCAATATGGCGACGTAAACATATAAACACGTATAGGCTACTTAATTGTAACTATAATACATCCACGTGTGGGCCTATAGGCCTACTATAATACTACACCATTGGCAAATACACCGTTTGGCAGACACAATGATGCGACAAAAGCAGTCATATTAATTGAGTGTAGGAGCAGAACGCCTATGCAGCTATCAAAACAAGTCTCTTAGACGTCAAAGGCCTTTAATTGTAGTTTTCAGACGTAAACGTCGCCATCATTGCGAAAACAGGAATGTTTAGGTCCGACAATATAACATGAATGCAGACGTAGGTCCTTGCAGACAATAGCCTATACAATAGGTAGGCCTAGGCCTATATCTATCTGCCACATTCCAGCCTATATGTTACTCGACACAACTGTTGAACTTAATTTGACCAAAGTGTACTTTTCGCATGACTCTTGTCTCACCCCACGCTTATTTAAAGGTCTATACTTGCCGGTATTAGGCCTATACTGATTAACGACATGCATTATTATTATTTTATTATTATTTTCTATAAACAGACTACAGTAAATTAAGTGATGGGCAAAATACTTTTCAAAAGTATTTTGAAAATACAAAATAAAATACTTTTCAAAAGTATTTAGAAAATACTTTTAGAAAATACTTTCAACAGTATTTTGAAAATACAAAATAAAATAGTATTTTGAAAATACTATTGAAAATAGTTTTTCAAAATACTTCTGAAAAATCAACATTTTGTGCTGTTATCGCTACCTGCTAGTGTGTACATTTACATTACATTAGTGTACTTGACAGCGATCTATAGTTTCTAATGACATGAAGCATTGATAAAATTATAATTGTAATTAGTAACTTCTATTGCGCCGGTGTCTAAGGCATCAATCGACAGCACACCAAGACCAAACCGTAATCAGGTCAATACCCAAAAGATAAGTTCTCTAAAACAGAAAGACAACCTGTAATGAATAAGCAATTCAAAAGAAGTAAATTTAAAAGAAGAAGTTTTAAGTTGACAACGAATAACACAAGCGACTGAGTAGAGTGCACAGACACAGGGAAAGAGTTCCAGAAAGTATACGTCCAGCAAAATAAAAAGCTCGTTCACCATGGCTTACAAATACTGTTTACATGGCCAGTGAGAGACATATGGTACCATGTGTCTCACTGCATGGCCATGAGTCACCCATGCAGTTTCAATGACTAAAGCCGATCAAATTTTGTACGTTACTGTGGAGTTGCCCAGTAGGAGAAATTCAGTCTTCGATGGGTGAAAGAGGAGATATTATTGGCTGCCATCCAAAACTAGCTCATCAAAGATACCAGACAACAGCTGCGCAGATGAGTCACATATGGCAATGATGACAGACTGTCAAATGAAATGTAGATTTGAGTACTATCATATATATTAAATCCCAGCGAATAATCATCCAGCAACGTTCCTGGTGGTATGGTCCATAATGTAAACAAAAGAGGACATAGCACAGAACTCTAATGTAGGGCTTAATGTAGGCTATATCCTGAAACAGCAAACTCACACGTAGTTGGTGTGACCTGAAGATTACTGTACGTAGGCCTACTTTTCGAAATGTCACATCCTAGTCGTTGGTCTTAATTAAGCCTTTTAACATTAAAATACTAATTTTGGCAAAAGGTTTGTAAGTTTATTTCTGAGATGTAGGCTACTTTACAAAAGTATTTTGGAAAAGTATTTTGAATTCTCCAAAATACTTTTAAAAACTATTTTGAAAGATACTTTTACAAACTATTTGTCAAAAGTATTTTTAAACTACAAAATGAAATTGTATTTTCTATTTTGAAAATAGAAATCTATCTTCAACATAGGCCTACTCATCACTGAGAAAATTCAATTAAACTTAGGGCCTACAAAAACTAACGTGTTAGCAATTCTCATGGATTGTGGATCTATGCAGACCTTTTACATAATTTACTCGTTGATATGCATTATGTTGCGTTAGATGCTCTATTATACACTATTATTATAATATCTATAGATGCCATGATGCTCTACCAGAGTCTACTTCTTTGCGTCATAAAAGTTAGCTTGCATACACACTCAGTCTCAGAGCATGCTCGGAACAAACGTTGAATAGTCCCTTAAGGCTTAAGCCACATTGGTTCAAGCCATCGACCTATCTCAATATAGGTCGATGGTTCAAGCTGTACACCTACATAATGTCTCGTGCACCCTAGCACAGCACGTAGTCACGTACACACCTTTCAACTCAATTGAATAAAAGGCATAGCGCTATATAATATAAAAGATATATGATGAAAACTACCAGTTTTTAAATTTCTTCTGGATGGTAAAATACACCTGTCCTTTATTCATTATCGTTCCCGACTGATTCTTTTGACTCTGGCCTACTGGTGTTTAATAACTTAGAATATTATAAACATGTGTGAGAAATATTTCTTTACATTCGCTAGGTGGCAGAACAGTTTCATAAAATGTCCACAAGTCAGCCCATTGCCTGCCAGATACCGACAGCAGGCATTATTATTAGGTTGATCTAATTGTATTCGCTAGATGGCGATGGTGATAATGAAAATGCACAAAAACGACCAAATCTGTTGATCTTGCACAGCACGAGCTCATCACGATTTCTACAGAGTCCAGCGAAAATAAACTCCATATGTACTCAAGGCTTCAGGGAAGCATAATACCGTCGTCAGAAATAAGATAATCCTTGAGTTTACCCTCAGACGTTCAACGTAGGCTAGATACATTGATCGGCTGTTTGCCTAAGTCTTATGGAATGGACCAAAGGCCTTGGAAGAAGAACAGCCTATATGGAGGACATGCCTCGGGTTTCAACTTTCAAAGTACCGACGAACAGACAGATGCCGGCTTTTCACTGTCTCTATAGCCAACTCGGCTATGATGAGTACCGTACGTTAACCGTACACTGTCGGTGGAAAGATGAGACGGCAAGAGGGAGGACTGGTTAAGAAAACGAAGTCGTTAAGTTGACGCTAGCACCATACCTATTAATACTCTTAAGGAGCTAGTCTTTCACTTAATCTTTTTTAGAACACGACAGATGATTTTGTCTGTATTGCTATTTTAGTTAATATTGTATAGGCCTATATAATTATACTCTTTTGTTAATGTGATTTTATGGACCCGTCTTAATATGTTTCTTTTTAGTTTGTTCGATTTTGTGCCCAAGGCTTACTCCAATCTATAAGTATCGATTGGCTGTCGTTCTTTTCCTATCTGTATTTTTTTTTTATGTAGGCCTATCATAGATGTCCCTATTTAACGGGATTCATGATCCCTTCTGGGCCTCCGTGTAATCGTAAGCGCCACTCAGAATCAGAGGCGCTCGATCCCGACCCGGACCATGCAGTGTCTTCATTGGTAAAGAGACAGGTTTTCATACGCTTGCGGAACTGGTCAACAGAAATCGAAAAAGGTCGGTCCGGAGGGACTGAGGCAATCGGTTCCAGGTAGTATAGGCTATTAGGATCCACAATATCGAAACTTCTGGACTGGGCCTTAGAAGTACTCACCCGCAGGACAATTTACCAAATGACTGATGGTTACAGAAATAAATGATTGATGTCAAACCGTTGCCTTATTGTTTAATTTGTTCTTCCTCTTCTGATGGTTACAGAAATAATTTATTGATTGGTTCATTGATTTGATTGATTGATTGATTGATCGATAGGGAACCAGCGTTGTCTAGAAGCGTAGAAACTATTTTCGGCGAATGAGATGTCGCAGAGTGATTGACTGCGGAACTGGATTGGTCGTTCGTTGGTGATCATTGCTAAAGTAAAGATGGAGTCTTCGTGTGTGAGTGCCGTCGATCGGGAAGTTGAGAGAATTCTGTCGAAATTCAACTACATCGACAAACACACATCGAACAGCCTTCAGGAACTGATCACACACGTCGAAGGAATCAAAATAGAGCTCAGACAAAGTAAACATCCCCTTTGTTTTTTTCTTTTCTTATAAGGAAATTTTTGCCGATGACGCTTTGTTTACAGATCTGCGCACAGCTGGTGCTAGTAAGTAAGTAAAGAATTTCATGAGATTTTGGGAGAGAAGTCTGAAAGAACTTGGCCACCATCGAATTATTATTTCACACACATATGAATGGAAACAGAAGAAATTACGCCTGCCAAATATTTTGTTTGTGGTGTCCAGTGAAGTTTTCTTTGTTTAGTATGTGATGTGAAGAAACGTTTATTTAAATCCTGGAACAAATCACCAAGTTAATATTAGATTAGTTGCTTGGTACTACATAGATAAAATTCTTAAAATGCATGTAGATTTGTTGCAAGACAAGATGGCAAGCTTATAGTATCGGGGCTGAAGGATATAGTTTACTGGCGTCGTGAGTGTCTGTTAGGGTCAGGTTAGGCGTCGTGAGGGTCGGTTAAGGTTAGGGTTAGTATCGTCATTAGAAAAGCTGGTACCGTCCAGCATCTGCGCAGCATGCCCAAAGATACTGTATAATCCTTCAGCCCACGATACTATAAGTTTGCCGACAACATTACGGCGTGAATATAACGTGCCCAAGCAGAGAGGAAGGGACCTGAATGCGATAGATTGATTTGAGAAAGAATCTTGTCTGCATCAAGCTAAAAGTTTCAGTGTCCATGGTTTCTAACGATAGCAGACTGGACTACAATGAAGCCCACAATTAGACCTGCTGGGAAATATTTCCATTGCAATATAAAAGCCAATTATTGTTCTTTGAAAAGTTATTTGGACAAACTTGTAGTATCGTGGGCTGAAGGATTATACAGTATCTTTGGGCATGCTGCTTGGATGCTACCAGGTTTTCTAATGACAACACTAACCCTAACACTGACCCTCACGACGCCAGTAAACTTACGCTCTATGTCCTTCAGCACCCGATACTATAAACTTGCTGTAATTTTTGGTATTTAAGTGGACAGCATATTCTTTAGAAGATGAATTACATCAGAAACTTATGGGAGGGGTTTATAAATGAAGGAAGGAAGGGATGACCCAAATGCAGATACTTTGGCATTTGACACAAGTGGTAAGAAGTATAGATTACACAAATGACTTTATTAATTTAGATATTTGTTTCACAACATTTTTGGGAGCAAGACACTATCACTAAAAGTATTCAATCAGCAGGACCTGGACTTAATTTCATTATATTTTTCCATGTCTTTGTTTTAATGAAGAGCAACATTTCTTGTATTCAACCGCAGTGTTGTGAACTTGTGACTATTTCTACACTACTTTAAGCTTTAAAAAATAGTTATTGAAGCCTCTGTCGGCAGTGATAATCAGCAGTTTTTCAAGTTTTTTTGACAAAACGCTTTTAGGTTCTGATGTTCTACCATCCAGCCGCGTGGCACCCCAGAGCAGGTTCACAGAACCCTTGGGTGTTGTGGCCCCTAGGTTGTGAAGCAGTGTTCTAAGGAGTATATTCAGTAAGGGATGTTTATGTTTGCTTGTGAACAGATTGTCAGGAGGGTGATCTGCTAAGTGCAGCACATATTGCTCTGCTGAATCAATGCATCACAAAAGTGAGGGATAACATTGGGAAACTCAGTTTTGAACACAAGGAATTACACGGGGGCGTTTCAAAAGTCGGAAAGGCAATTGACAAGGTGAGTTCGACCAGTAGTTTCGTTTAGTCTGATTGACTGAGTCAGGAATGGTGGGATTATATTGTCTAGTACGCATATAACCATCAACGTATATTGGGTGTACACAGCATAGCACAGTTAAAGTTGTACTGCAAAGTGAAGCTTCTGCCTACTGAACTTTCTGCCAAACACGATGTCAGACAGAGCTCATTAACATAATAGGTTCTGTGTCCATCCAATCAACGACCTCATATAAATAATGCATCCAATAAACGTTGATGATTAGATTATTATCGGCTAGAGGTTTGCATGCCTGTGACGTCATGTTTGGCAAATAACATTGCAGGCACGCAAACGGCTAGGCTTCAGTTTGAATCTCTTATGCTGTGTCCACCCAATATACGTTGATGCATATAACATTGGGAAACTCTGTGATGTATAGTAAATATCCATAGCATTGTGACTCAAAGAGATCGTATAATTCACTGGCCACAATCCATGGCTGTGTTGAGGAAGTAGAACTTTGTGAGTGACTTCAACTCCATCTGTGGTTTGTCGATTGAGCTGTTTCTTTGTGGTAACAAGGGGAAGGAAAGGGTCCAGTGTGGATAATTTTTAGACAATCTTTATGTTGGCAAATGTTGAGAGTAAACAATGGACATTAAGTGAATATCTATTTTTAAATGTAGAACTTTGTGAGTGACTTCAACTCCATCTGCGTCGATGGTGCTTTCGACGGAGAGGACAACAAGAACGAGGTCAACCAGGTCATCTGTGAGCATTTCCTGCGACAGGGAATGCTCGATTTGGCCGAGTCCCTCGTCGAAGTAAGCAGAGATCAACAATTCTCTTATCAGTTCAACTTTAGTTTGTATCCATTTGCTGCAAGATGGCTGATTGGTTTAAAGCTCACTATTGTAATAATTATTTAATTATTAATTATTTTTATGTGTGGTTATTACCAGCAATTGTGTTAGCTTCTTATTAATTTTGGCTGATTGGTTTAAAGCTCATTGTTTATAATATTAATTATTATTTATTGGTTACTACCAGCAATTATGTTATTCATCAGTGTTAATTTTAAGACAGTGCTTCCCAAACTTTTCAGTGTAACGGACCGGCAGGAATTTTCCAACTGCAGGAGGACCGGTGCCAAATTTATTATTTAGTTCCTTTTTTCGTTTTCGATCACCTAAATTCCTCAAATATGTATTAAAATTGATTTAAATGCGTGTTTAGCCAATTCTCTGACTCTGTTGCCCTTTAAATGCTAGCCTGATAAGTGTTTTTTTTATTATGACTTTTACAAATGTAATACCCATACTCTAGCCTGCTACCTTGCTGTTCTCAGTTACTGTTTGGGCCTTACTATTATTGTTGTTGTTGTTGTTATTAATATGAATTTATCAAGTGCCACTATCTAATGACTCAGCATTAGATAGTGCTGAGCAAACTTTGTTATTGAAGGACTTGCTCAAGGTCCATACACAGTAACCATCTCTACACCTCATGATCCAACAGGTGCTACTACAATCGATGGCTTTTCTCTGCTCACCTGAGGTTGCTGGGCTGTACAACTTGTACTTTACATTATAGTGCCAGATGAAATTTGACCGGAAGATTTACCTAATTCAGCTGTTATACAAAGTTTGCTGCGTTTCTTGGGCTTTTTGTGTCTTTGAATCTTTAGGACATGATCTGCATTTTCTGTTTTCAGGAGTCGGGTCTTGAGCTGGGTATCTATCAGAGGGAGCCTTTCCTTGAACTGCACTACATCCTTGAAGCCCTCAAGGTCCACGATCTCAAACCAGCACTTGAGTATGTAGCACGAGATGTATTTGCTAGATTTTGCTATTGTCACTCTTTAGCATAAGCTAAGTGATCAAAGGAATGATAATGGCCAAACGTTTATCTCGCTTTTCCAGTACTATACTGCACAGTGACTTTGCCCTGCGTTTATTTTAATGTTACCCGTGGTTAATGTTATTTTATTTTAATGGTACTTGACCTTTCTGATGTCGTCTTACGTTAGTTACCTACAACGGCCGATTGGTTAGAGCGCTTGGCCTGTAACACAGAGAGTACGGGTTCGAGTCTGCACTCAGGCCGTTAATTACTGTGTAGGGTCCTTCACTCGCAATTGCTCAGCGCTGTTGATGTTCTGTCGTATGGTCGTGTGTGCACTTCTGAACTGTGCAAGGAGGGCAGTATCAAAATGCAATAATTATTGTATTGTACTGTATTGACGACACTTGGTCTTAAAAACATTATTTTGCCTTAACCATTACTTACATAATTGCAAGTCCCTTGGCCAACTTTGGGGGGTATAAAATGGAATTGACTTTATTTTTGTTTGCTTGCAGAACGCTAGGCTATCATGCACTCCACTCCATTTAACATTATTTCTAGAGCAGAAATTGTCTCAGACTAATTTCTCTTGAAGTAGGGCTATACAATTTCTGGCTGCAGTTTGAACTCCATACATTGGAGGGGGTCCATAGAGTAGTGGTAACATCACTGGCGTGAAGAGCAGTAGGAATCAAGGTCGCTTCCCGCAACTCTCCCAAATGTCAACTCAGCCTATCATTCGCGAGATGGCGCGTTGGTAAAATGAGATGTAGGACGTGATGGGTGCCTTGCACGGCTGCTGTATACAGTTAAATTTTACTCCTGTAATAACTTGCGATCATTTGTTCATACTGAATTGTAATCATACTGCATTTGTTGGTTTGAATTAATAAAGAATATGATTATTATTATTATTGTATGAGTTTTAATTAATAAGTGAAATATGTTTATTGTTGTTGTTATAGTTGGGTGGATCGTTACCGAGACCAGTTGAGGTCACAGAACAGTTCACTTGAGTTCAAACTGCATCGTCTGTCGTTCATCAATCTACTTCGGAATGGATTTGAAAGCCAAATGGAAGCCATCGCTTATGCTAAGAACTTTGCACCATTTGCAATCACACACGCCAAAGGTAAATATGCCAGTTCATTTGTTTGTTCATTCATTTGTTCATTCTTTCATTTGTGGGACATGGTAGCAGATTGGTTAGAGCAGCGATTTTCAAACTTTATTTTTATTGTACCGCCAGGTAAAAGTAATCGAATGTTGGCATACCACTAGCAAAGGTCAGATCATAAATGACAGGCGAGCACGAAGTCCCCTTGCAATTAATTATTTGGCCTATGTTAGGGAGCTTCATAAAATTAAACACAAGCGCATGGTTTACACAGAATAGCTAATAAAAAAGATGGAATTGACTCGTAGAAATTTTTTCGAATTTTTGCGCGTACCACTTAGCGACACCTCACCTTAGTGGTGGTACGCGTACCACCGTTTGAAAACTGCTGAGTTAGAGCATTTGCTTTATAATGTGGATAAAAATATGGGTTTCAGTTTT
The DNA here is from genome assembly GCA_020284085.1 of Aporrectodea caliginosa. Lineage (NCBI taxonomy): Eukaryota > Metazoa > Annelida > Clitellata > Crassiclitellata > Lumbricidae > Aporrectodea > Aporrectodea caliginosa. The sequence goes on along the minus strand of JACEVL010000427.1, from coordinate 599,388 downwards.
CTTCACTCACTATTGATCAGTGCCATCGATTGATTCTTGGTCATAAGATATTGGCGCTTAATGGTTGCAGAGATGATAATGATAGTTGATATTTCATTAATTCATTGAGAATGAAGTGCAACAGCCCTTTTACCTCTTATGCCAAATTCTGAATGATGGCATCTTGTGCATCTAGGGGTGATGCACTTTGTCTGCTTGACTGTTACTGTGTTTGTGCCCCTCGCTAAGGGTTCCTTCAATCCCATGTGCAGCTGATGAGGACCACTCCTAAAGGCGAACCACTTGTATGATTTGATTGATTCAGTTTTGAACCTAGGAAATGAGGTAATGCTGTGTAACCTCCTATTTATTTATAGGTGTGGTGCACTTGTCATGTACTCACGCCAGTGCGTTTGACTCCGATTATTTTATACTTTTCGCTCGGGTCTCTCGCACTCGGAGCGCCTCTGATTGGTGTTCACTGTGAGAGGTGCTATATAGATCTATAAATACAATACAATACACTGAGATTAGCTTTGTTTTGTTTCTTTAGTTTCTGATGTCATTGTTTCTGATTTACAGAGATCCAGGTCCTGATGGGTTCTTTGTTGTACCTGAGGCAAGGAATCGAGAATTCGCCATACGCTCATCTCTTCGATCCAATCGCATGGATTGAAATAGCCGATGTTTTCATTCATGATGCCTGCACCCTGCTCGGTCTCTCTGTCGACAGTCCGCTTAGCATTGTGTATGTACTCCTCTGTGTGTCTAAAGTATTTATTAAACATCCCTTTAACATTACTTTGGCATCTCACTGGCTTGTCTTACTCGTAAAACCCTCCAAACATGCACTCCTGCCTACCTTCAATCACTACTCTCTCCTTGCTTTGTGCCATGCAGTCTGTGATTTTCAGGTATCAGTCTTTGGTTGACCCTCGATGTAGCACTGTCGTGCATTCCATTTTGCTGCCCAAAGGATTGGAACCGACTTACAGTGTGTGTCCAAAGTTCATACTCTTCTCTTCCTTTTAGAAATGCCTCAGAACTCATTGCTTCTCATAGGCTTTCAAAAGTTTGGATATTTAACAGCTCTTCACTTGGTGACTGACTAACCTGCCTCTGATTTGCATTTCTATATGACCTTGCACGTGTTAAAAATGTTTATAATAATGATAATAACTAGACGTTTGCCCATCCTAAGACGGTTGAAATGACCTTCATAACATACCTCCATGTCTAGCTAGAGATTACACCAAATGTAAGTCTTGTAATCAAAGATCCGTCGACTCCAACGTACATGTAGTGTCTGAGGCGATTTCTGCTTATGAATGTCTAATTATATATCATCTGACATTGTCTGTTTCAGAATTAAGGCCGGTTGTGCAGCGCTGCCGCCACTGTTGACATTGAAGCAGGTGATGCAACAGAGACAGTGCTCCAGCGTCTGGAGTGCTAAGGATGAACTGCCGGTAGGTGGCCTTCGCTTCCCTATGACTACCCAGCCCAAAAATATTACTCAGCTTAGAGTGGACTAGTTTGTCATGGGTTTTGTAAGAGATGGATACCTGTAGTCAACATGGATGTTTTGTAATTTTGATCATGTATTATAGTAATCACCTGTTCTGATGTTGAATCAAATAGTTCTGAACCATTACCTGTATTCAACTAGAATCTGATTTAAGCCATAATCTTGGCACTGGATATTGAGACTGGATATTGTTTCCCTAAAGTGCTTGCCCTGGTAATTTGCTAGAGCTGAGCCATACCTCATCTCTGTTAATATTGAGCATACCTCACCTATGTTCATATTGAACATACCTCACTCCTCCTGTTCATATTGAACATACCTCACCCCTGTTCATATTGAACATACCTCACCCCTGTTCATATTGAACATACTCCTGCCATATGTTATTCAACATAGGTTTGCTGTGCACTGCCTTGCATGTACCTCATGCAACCATAGCTTGCCTTAGTATAAGTATTATTATTATATTATTATTATTATTATTATTATTGTTTCTACTATCATTGGGATTAATGATTGTTTCAAGAGCTGGACTATTTTTTCACGATAACTCAGAAATGTAATGGCTATAATACAGAAATAGGGGCCTAACTTTTTATCAGCATTAGCTTAAATTGTAGGGCTCCTTTTCTGCTCGACTTTGAGATTTTGCCTGTTATTGACATATGTAACCCAAGGGATCAAAATGAGTCGCATGTCGGAAATTTTAGAATATGAGTGTTTTACATATATTCTTAAAGACCACATTTTTTGCTTTAAAATGACACCAAAAGTTTAGTTCTACCTTATTTCTTGACAAAGTTACGAATGATTGTGTGTGGTTTTTTTAATAAATATTTTCATTTATTTTACTATCACAAAAAATAAAAATATTCTGTGTTCAAAATTCTGAAAATACACATTAAAACAATGAATTTCATCAAATGTGAGAAATCAGAAGTGTAAACAAAATTTTTTCTCCCATTTTCATTAAAACTGAAAATAAGAAAAAGTGACATCTGATCATATTTTGCTGTTTTCCTAGGAATGTAAATTGCCGACATCCGACTCATTTTATCCCTTGGGTCACACATGTGATCAGTGGTACAATAAAGAAGAAGACTAGTATATATCTTACCATGCTGTACGTTGATGTGTTGTGTGTCAGGTGGAGATTGAGCTGGGCAAGGAATGTCGCTTCCATTCGGTTTTCGCGTGTCCCATCCTCCGCCAGCAGAGCAGTGACAGCAATCCGCCCGTCCGCCTCGTGTGTGGACACGTCATTTCGCGTGACGCCCTCAACAAGCTGACCAACAGCAACAAGTGGGCTATTCTACCAAATCCAATCTTTCACAAGTACAAGAAAACTACTCTATACATATCGCCAACGCTAATTGCTTTCGCTGCTTTGCCGTCTTCTTCCTATTCGGGTCTCTTCCCCTCTGCTTGAGCTTTCTAATCAAATCCTCTCATTTGCATAATCTAATCGTTTTAGATTATAACAGTCGTATTTCTTTGTGTGTTAAGTCCTTCCCTGTTCTCTTATGATTCATTTTGTAATTCCCCTGCTTTTCGTACTTTAGGGAGCGTGTTGCAGCTCTGTTCAGTTTTCATTTCTATTGTTTCATCATTCCTGTAAACTCCTTTATGCTTTCAGGTAATCTTAAGGTTCTGTAAGATCGTTTAAAATTCCCTTGGAGTGCCCTTTAGATTCCATTTTTCTATTCCTCTAAAATTTGCTTTTATTTATTCCTGTATGATAATTCCTTTGCTTTCCTCCTGGTTTGTCTTCCTAGTTAATTCTGTGGGTTTGGTGTTTTGCTTCTCAGTTTCTGCTTCATTTAAACACGCTTTTGAAATAATTATTTAAACGTTGGCTTTTATCTGGTTTCTGTTTCATGGCTCACCATTCGAATGCTGGTACTTGATGCTATATTAACTAATTGCTGTTTAGCTCAAAAGTCTATCAAAGCACCCAGGATTAGTATTATCATGATTACACCTTTACTAAGCACCATTGATGTAATGAGTCGATGGCACTGAGCAATTGTAAGTGAAGGACTTGCTCAAGGTCTCTACACTGTAACCATTAGGGCAAAAACAAAATAATGTTGTGTTTCCGGTAACCCGACCGACTCACTTTTTTAGGCCCGACTGGGAAAATTTTGTGAAAAAATTTTGTTTGAAAAAAATTATTTTTTCAAAAAAATTTTTTTTAAAAATTTTATCAAATTTTTTTTATTGACACATGAATTTAACCTTTTAGTCAGTATTACAACACAAACTCCTAAACTTTATCAACTTTCCTAGTGTACAGCATGCAGTTTTTGTGCCGTCAAACTGCCTTTTTATTACAGCATTGCTTAGCAAGGTGAAATATGATGACGATGTATTCGTTTATTATTATACAACGATGCAGCATTGCATAAAAATATTTTACAAAATAAAATGTTTTTCCTACCTACCTACCCAGTTTTTAAAACCACTGTTACCGGAAACACACCTATATTTTTTTTTGCCTTACAAGGCAAGTGCTGAATCTACTACTGTGTAATCCCAGTAGTTTATCAGAGTTGCTGTTTAGATTTGCACAGTGGTTTAGACTGACGTATTCTGCACAGGTTCTGGGTTTGATGCTTGGTTTATGAAGATTTTTGTTCCATTTCTTTTGGGTTGATTATTAAATTAATGTTTACAAATACCTCATTTGCTATTAGTTTAAAAATAGTCGAGCACTAGCCCTTTGTTAATCCCACTAACTTGAAAGCTGAATTACAAATGCATTAAGTAACCCATAGCAGAGTGCTGTTGAAATGTTTCAATACTTCTGTGAGTTTCTGTTGAAAGAGGCTTGTAAAAATTACTGATTGAATTATATGAACTTGTTAACTTTCAAAGACTATAGTTCAGTTTTAGCTGTTGACCACTGTCTGCTCTCTTTTAAGCAAAATCACCTTCTGTATTTGCTTAACTTCTCTTAAACAGACATCTGAGATTTGCAGTGCATGGTATGGACAAGTACAGACAGTTTGGCCTTTCACTGCTAATTTACCTAATTTAAATCCTGGTTGGCTATTTGAAATTAAAAGTTGTTTACACCACATGACCCATGGAATATATTAAACAGATTTGTCTGGTCATGGGACTGCTCTTACAGTGCAAGAGTTTGAGTCCTTTGAGGATAACTCTTGATAGACACTTGAAGATATCTAGTGCATCTTGGCAATTGAAGATATCTAGTAGTATATCTGGCAAGGATTGCTACCTGATGACATAAAACCATGATCTGACAGAATGGTTTCAACTAATTGTGTGTGCGAGAGAGAGACAGATAGACAAACAGGGAGACATTGAGAGACTGACAAACAGGCAGACATGGAGACAGAGAGACAGACAGACAGAGACAAAGAGACAGAGATATGGTTTTGTACCTTGTATCATGACACGTTGTCTAGCTCTGATATCAAAGGACTGCCATTAATAGAGGCATCAAAGAAATAATTAAATTGAGTACCCGGGTAATTGTCTACAGTTGAATTGGCCTCTGCAATTCTTCATAGATTACTAGACAGGATACAAAGAGGTGCCACTGTGCCAGCGAGTTTTATAACAGTGTGCAATATCATGATGTTATTGCCTAGCTATTGGTTACCCTGTTACTGGTTATGGCAATCTTGTTATATTGCAGTGAAGTTTGTGTTGTGTCTAAGAAGTCAGAGGTTAATTTAGTTTATAGACTATGATGCCTTTGCATTATGTAAGTGTCTGCATTGAACGATATGAATAAGGTGCTTACTAGTGTACACAAGATCATTCCTAGTCAAGTTTTGGGTGGTTGTGAGCGTTGATGAATTAGTCCCTTAAATTGTATTAGTATTTTATTACACTTTCTTATGCTAACATTCTTGTTTTAGGTTAAAGTGTCCATACTGCCCTATGGAACAAGTGCCTTCGGACGCGACCCTCATTCACTTCTAGCCCCCATTCGATGAGCGTTGTAGGAGAAAATGGAGTTGGATGCACTTTGACAATTCTTCGGGTATTGTTTGGAAAGCGAAACATCTGCCATGGACTGAATTAAGTGCAGGAGTGACGATCGGCGAGATAGTGTGCATAGTTTAGCGTTTTGATTAAGGACAGTGCGTGGATTGCTCACTGGCTTCTGATGAGCCAGTGAGATTATCTATGGACGATGAAGATAGATTGGATTGGTCAGTTGTTCGAGTTCTGTTGGTATTACCATGTGTTTGCTGGTTCAGTTTGTATCTGAAGACTCGGGTCATTGGATTTGTGAACTATGTGGTCTGTATCGGTGCTCTGAAAATAATGGGTTGGAGTCATGGCTTTGGCTATAACCGGTTGGAGTTTTTGTCCCTGGTTGTGTGGCACAACAGCTGACTGGTTAGAACGCTCGGCCTGTAACATAGAGAGTACGGGTTTGAGCTTCCACTCATGCGGTCACTGTGTAGTGACCTTGAGCAAGTCCTTCACTCACAATTGCTCAGTGCCATCGATGTTCTGTTGCATGGTTGTGTGCACTTCTGTATTTTGGAAGGAGGGCAATATCAAGTACAGTTGTATTGTATGCAGTGTTGTTTGATAAACAGGGTTTCATTCATGGTTTTTGCTGATTGGACTCGTGGTCTTTGGATGTTTCTTACTGAGGTCTTGGTTTCTTAGGATGATTAGGTTGGAGTTGTGGTTCCTGAAAACATGGTTTTGCTTTGTCTGGGTTTTAAAATATGGTTTGGTTTTCAAACATTGGGTTTGTGCAATGGCCTTTGTAAATACACTTGTGTCAGGAAATTTGAAGGAAGTGGTTATAGTACTGAGTATGTATATATTATATATAAGGATTTACACAGCACTGTTTCAGAGACTTTCGGGTGTTTTGAAAATGCAGAGTTTGACAAATTGGTTAGACTAAAGTCATATATTCAGGAAGCAGTTCTTTGTGGGCCATGTACTGTGATGGCATTTCTTCTGTTCAAAAAAATACAGAAGCAGCAGTGTGTTGGTGTAATGAGCGTGATAATGTGTCTGTTTCGGGAATGCGATTTGACCATTTCTTTTCGTATTTCAGACAGGTTTGGAACGAATTTGAAATGTCTCAGTGTTTTGTAGGATGACATTCACAGATTTCTTTTACAAATCTGTTGCATTAGTTTTATACAAATTTAAAGTGACTGATATGGCTGAATATTTGTGAAAATGGTATATTAAACAGAAAATATTTGAAATTTGGACACTCATTGTACAAGATAGTAGTAAATTCTTTTATCATTACATGATTCTACAGTCAAGCAACTGTGAGTTTGAAATTGAAATATTCATTTGAATTTTTGAGTCATTTTAGAGCATTTGAAGTTTAAAATCTTCATCAAGTTACTGATAATTTGAAAACATTTGAATTAGTACAGTTAGGCATTGCTGATCATTTAGGCATTTGACAATTATTGTTGGAAGTTATTTTGTAATGCACAATGGTAGGTAGGTACTTGCAATCCTCCACATGACATGCTTCACGAATAACACAGATTCTGAACATTACAACGGTCCATATTTAATTCTGCTTCAGTAAATTACCTATTTATCACACAACTTTGTTATACAGCGCTTTCGAGAACAAGTCTTGTCTATTGTGAAGATACTTCAAGGGCAAGAGTTGAATGCTTAATGAAACATTTCATTCTTTGATAATAAAGAGAAAAGAATTTCAGATGGTTAAAACGATAGCTCTGCTATCAGATAATAATCAGCCCAGTAGCCATCATTTCGAATCTTCTTCCTGAATTTGGAAGAGTGGAAAATTTTCGTTTAATGTTGAGTGCATAACCAAACTTGAGATTTCCCAGGGAACTAAAAGAGTGGAATATACACACTTTGTTTCAGTCGCCTCTGGGTCAGTGCAGTTCGAGCATTTTGAAAGTATTTAGCATAGTTTGAACAGTGTTCTCGGCTTTTCTTTAGACTTAAAATGGCTGGAAGAAAATGTTGTAAAATGGAGTACCATGCAAGAAATATTGTGTACAATCTGTAGCTTGTTTGAGTTACTCAATCAATATTCGTTTATTCATTAATCCAGGCTGTCATAGATGCAACTTGTTACAGACATCACTGTCTAATGTTGCATCAGAAGTCCAATGTCTTGCCAGCAACTGGATAAATGCAAGAGGATTTCTCTTCTAATTTCTCAAATTGTTCTCAACACCAGATTTCTTGTGCTGTACACAGTGGCGTAACGAAGGGTTTCAGCGCCCAGGGGCAAGAGTTGATGACTGCGCCCCTTTTACATTTTTTTACTTTTAATCGTTCTTGTCATAATACTGTATACCACTGAAAGCTAATTTTGTGCCCCATTTGTGCTGCGCCCGGGGGCGGTTGCCACCCCTCCTGCTCCCCCTTCGTTATGCCACTGGCTGCACATCCAACTGTAGTGATCAGCAATTACATATTGATAGACTGATTGAGTGAAGATCATCAAGCAGGAGGAGGTAGGCCAAGTAACAATGCAGATATCGGCATCTAAATTTTGTACAGTTGTTTGAGTACACGATGTGCCTGCAAGAGGAACTTTAGTCTGATGCACTTTATTTAGTCCACTGTGTTGAATTAGACCCTTTACTGGTACCTGTGTTTAAATACTCCTCACCATATCACAGTGCAGATATTCTGCGAAAGGATACAGCGAGGTAATATCAAATGCCCAAAGTAGGTCATATTTGTGGACAACCCGTTTACAGATACATATGTTATGGCATGTACATTAGATGAATCGGCATGCAGGTCCAGTGCACATGTTGTACTGCATTAACATTAGTTTTGTAGACGTTTTCAGAGTGAAAGGCCATGCTTTGGAGGCAGTTTTATAGACTAGGATACTTATGTAGATACAACAGTGCAATATCAGACTAGGTCCATACAGCTTGACTGACCCATACAGATTTGGTACGATCTCGTTAGTTCCTGTAAGCTCATACAGTGTGCTGAACTCTTACTCTCTACTACCTCCTCTCTACTCTCTCCATCCTATACTGATCGGGATCTTGGGAGTCATTTTGACTCAACACTTTCCCTTGAACCTCAAATAGCTGCCATTTCTCAGGTCTGCTTGTTTCACCCCAGAATTATCCGACAGCTTTGCTCTACTCTGGACTCGGCATCACTGAAAACACTGCCTTACTCTGACGTGACTTGACTACTGCAACTCTATACTCCATGGTCTCCCTGAATGCACACTGCTTCCTCGAACCAGACTACTGCATCAGGCTGCAAGACTGTGTCTTGGACTCTCTTACCGAGATCATATCACACCTGCTCTCCGTTCTCTGTGCTGGCTTCCTGTCTGTGAGCATATCCGCTTCAAGCTGGCACTCCTCATGTACAGAGCATGTACAGATCATCTCCCTTCCTACTTGTCTTCCATGGCAACACCTTGCAACTCTGTTAAAGGCTGCTTGCTCCTCTCTTTGATCAACATCTGCTGGAAAGCATGTTGTTCATCCTAGTACATGTCTTGTCCTTGGCCGGCATTCATTCGCAGTTGCCGGTCCCTCCATCTCATGATTGCATCTCTCTTACTGAGAACTTTGTAAGGAGGGCATTTTCAACTTACACTTGTATGGTATTGTATTCTTATACATCTGGTACACTGTGTGGAGTTTTGTTGTGTGAAGGGTTAAAACAAATACGTTACCCAGGTAACTATTTTATTTTGTTTTGGGTTATCAGAAAATGCAATGGAATACCAATTAACAAGCAAGAGCTGATGAGAAACTGAGAAAATCAGTGCAAAATGAAAGCATAAAATGTCAACGCAACTCAGAACGACTTTTCTCAATGTAGCTTCACAAATTCATTCCTGAAAAATCATGGTGTGTTTTCTTGAAAATCGATTACAAAAGTCACAATTTCGACGACGACGTTCGTTTCGATTGCATGATGTGCAGAAAACAGTCGTGTGCAGCTAGCTAGTGCTTAGGCAAGTTCCTCTGTACAAATAATCACACATTTTGGCACAATTCAGCCCGTCTATATGGGGTTTAGCGCTGTAAATCCAAAACAAGGTTCGGTTTTTAATCAAAACCTTCCTTGGATTTCTTACAGAACCCCAAGTCCTTAGAGAAGGAAGTGATAAATAAATTAGCGGCTGATAACACCCTGGGATATAACATTTACTGTTGGATCTCTGGCTGAAGCATGGACTGCCTTCAAATAGCAACTGAACAGCCATTCCTTAACACTTTAACGATGACAGTGTACTTCAAATCGAGAGGGATTCAGTGGAATGGTGTCACTATAAGCTTGGAATTAACTGGGAAACCAATGCAGCTCATCATTAAAGTGTTAACCAGGCCAAACAAAGCTCAAAATGTAACTGCCAACTTTGTAATCACCCGACGTAATCATTTAAAGGCCACAGACTTTGTGCAACCATTCGCCGAAAGGGTTACTTAACTCCACGCCCATTAAATATCGGTCCGCACACAAGTGTACCACACAACATTACCACACTATATATTACACACAGCACCACGTACTGACAACTAACCAGACACACACACACACACTAACCCAGACGTTGCAGTTAGTTCAAGTGTTGCCGTGACAATTCCCATCCTATGATAAATTACATCTCCCCAAATGTAAGCGGAAACCTTGATTTCTTAAGAGTTGTTTCTGGATGTGCCTACAATTAGTTATATATCACAATGTTTCAACTCTTCGGTCGCAAAAGACGAAGACAATACACGACGCGCTTCGTACGGCGCCTACTCCTGTCCAAACCCTTCCGTCTCCTCAATTGCATAAGTCAGCTTTTCCACGAGCTGTTCGTACGTTCGGTACGGTGGAAGGTCGAGACGATTGAAGCACGTGTGACTGCGCGGCAACCAAGTCTCCTTACCGACTTTCTCAATGCAAAACCTTTGTGGACCGTTACTCCCTACAACAACAACAGTTTCTTAAGGTAATAATTAAATGCAACATAATAAGTTAGCAGACAACATTCAAGAAATGTGTTAAATAAATATTGGCTATTAGTCAGTATAAGTTTAAGTGGATGGCTCAACAGATTTGCACTTTGAGCATCAGAAAACACATATCTTATAGGCCCTAAGTGAATTATTTAAGTCAATCACCCATTTTTGTAGAGGGATGCTTACAACGTTAAACACTTTAACGCCGACAGTGTACCGAAAGCGACAAGTTAATAGAGGAGCATGATTAACCAGACCCACTGACATAGAAAAAGAGTAGCTGCTTAAGCTAGCATCAGAGGCAGCCATGGGCATGATGTGTTAGTGACTTCATTTTCTTAGCCTCAGCATATGAGAGCAGATGGCAAGCCTTCTCCCTCGCCATCTGATATTCCCACTGAGAGTGTATGGTCAGCTTTTTACTCATAGCTGCATTGGCTATAGGCACAGATAATAATAATAATAATATCTTTTCTTTAATTTAGCGCCTGACAAACGCACTGCGCTGTACATTTACATGTTATGCAATTGAAACAATCTTAACTAGTTAACTACTAACAGAACAGACAGCCTGCAAAAATCTGAAAAAATTTCTGTATGGCAGGGTTTGAACCCCTATAGGTCTCAGATGACAGTCCAGCATACTAACCACTAAGCTACCACACATCCCCTTAAAGCCACAGACAAAACTGGTACTAATTCAAATGCTTGGTTATAGGCAGTAGAGTGCTATCAAACTGTCCACAACTGTCATAGAGTGATTGCTCAGCAGGCTTCAACTTAAAACAGCTCAATCAGTACAAGACATTATTCATTCATCTAGAGCATTATGGGACGTGTTGGTGTAGCAGTATGTTCTGTGCCTTGTAACCAGAGGGTTGCAGGTTCGAATCTACCTCAAGCCCCTGTGTAGCGACCTTGGACAAGTTGCTCACCCATAATTGTCTGTGAGGAAGGCAACGGGAAACCACTTAGCTCATCTCCACCCTGGGTGGCGTAAAAGCCAATGGACCTGCCTTTTGGGTAGAGAAGTCATCATCATCTAGAGCATCATACTAAATGCATCAGTTTTAAAAATGAATATTTAGATCGGGTCTCTTCATGAAAACTCATCAGAGGTGGTTCTGATCTTACTATACAAGATGAACATCAAACAGAAGGGTCTTCAATCAAGACATAAACAGGAAGTAAATATAATGAAAATCGGAAAACTTTACGAAAAATAATTTAAAAACACTTTAAGGCAAATGCCACAAGTATGACTGTAGATGTCTTTAGAAATATTAACCCATAAGTTCTTGAAATCCACCGACAGGAAGGCGACAGGTTCCGGTAACAAACTGAAGCAGACGAGTTCGCTTTTCATTATCCAGCTCACGAACAAACTACAAACATACACTACTATTACTAAATGAAGTACTATAATTAAACTACTATTATTAAACGGTGTTCAGAGAAGACAAATAGAATTAAAACTATGAGCAAGCCAACACAGTGTGGCACCTTCAAGATAATAAGACATATTATGTCTTAAATGTCAGTGTTCATTTGTATAACAACACATTAGCTATAACACTTAAACTCTAATCCAACATACCAATACAAATAAATGATAAAGAATTACAATACAGTGGAATGCAGTAGTTTTTCCGCTATCATTAGACATCATAGAACGTACAATAGGACAGTTCAAATGAAAGGAACTTTCAGACTGACCTTCCAGAACCACTGGACCTGCCTTGAGGAGTGGCTGTAGTGTCGGTATATGGTGCTGTTCTCCCAGTCATCGACGTCAATCTCTTGCATTCCACACAACATCAGCTGAATCGAAATCAACAATTTATCTATTATTTCTTCATTATCTGCACAGTGCTTTCTAAGAAGCTCTCGTGAAAATGCTCAAAATACAAAAGTATATATCACCTTCACATCCATGTATGCATAAGTATATAATATACATATATAATATACATATGTATGTATGAAGACAATTAATATCTTTTAAATACCTCCCAAAAGCGCAGCAGTGGAGCATTGCAATACATGCTACAACACCAGCATTTTCTAAAGTATTTACGATACATATTTTCTCATTCATGCCATCCATGTTATCTAATGCACAAGGCAGATGAATTCAAGTTCAAACCATCAAATGGTAAAACCCATTTACATCAGCTGGGACACAGTAGTCAACTGGTTAGAATGCTACTCTTGTAATGCGAAGAGTACGGGTTCGAGCCTCCTCCCCTAAGATGGTTACCGAGTAGAGATCTTGAGCATGTCACAGAACTTGCTCATTGACTGATGCCTGTCATGAGAGAGTGGCACTTAATAAATGCATAAAAATTATAATAAATTCCACAACCCCTTCTTGGGTTTCTGACCCAAGAACATGACATTTTGTACCTCGAGCTCTCGTTCGTCAAAATACTGTAACCACTGAAGCGGAACAACTTCGTTGAAACCATCGAGAAAGGCCTTCGTCTGCTCCTGAATGCCACGAGTGAAGATCCACTCCGTCATCAGCCTACGTTGAAGAGCACAAACAGCATTAAGAACATGACAGAAACCTCTTAACATGATGACATTACACACAGTGGCACAACAAAAGGGGCAGAGGGGGGCAACCGACCCTGGGCACAGCACAAGGGGGGTGCAAATTAGCTTACTGTGTACGTATACTATGGCAAGAACGATTAAAGGTCAACAAGAAAATTAACAAGGGGCGCAGTCATCAACTCTTGCCCTTGGGCGCTGAAACCCTTTTATGGCACTGATCACACAAGACAACGCAGACTAAACTATAGAGATGAGACCGTGATGTCAGTCTTGGCCTGGATATGTGCCATCTCAGTCTTAGTAAAAACATTTCGCACTGGTCTTGAGCCTTTGATCTTGGTGCTGAAAGATGATGGCAACCCTGGCATCAAGTGTAAGCAACTTGCACGTCTACCCCGAACTGCAGGTGGCTCGTCCTTGCCACACAATCTTCTTTACCAATGGCAAGTGGTAGAAGTGATCAGATGTTTAGTGATTAGCTGTATATTGTCAACCAAGATGTCAGGTTTCAAACCCACAAATACAACAGAAAGTATTTCAAGATTTCTTTTGCACTTGGCAATCCTAGCAAACTTAGCTATAAACTGATCAGCTGTTGAACTTATAATGCAGTAACAATCAGATGTGACAGACACACCTGTAAGCTCAACTTTTCATCTTCTAATATAACATCATAACATATAAAATTCACCAAATAACTCACCAACTTCAAGCCATTGTGTTATAACTGCTTCGTAATTTACTCTAATAAAACAGTTACACAGCACCTAACTATAAGTAAGTAAGTATATTCTTTATTAAACCAATTGCATATCCGCACTCTGGTGTACAAACATCTTAGTAACAATCAACTGTCAATACACAGAAACATAACTTCCCCGATGAAACAATTATCCCTTAGTATGCCTGCATTGTAACAATATGATAACCACTGAACGCTTACTTCAGGTATTCGGTCTTGTTTTCTTCTGTCAGCTTAATCTCACTTCCTCCTGTCTTCAGTTCATGCTGGGACAGCTTCCCAAGAACTTCAAAGTTCGTTACAAAGTAAATGTCCAGCTCACATTCATCAACGTTGTTATCCCTAATAAACACAGAGCAATGTAAACAAACTGTTACTTTGTACAGTTTCTCATTATCACCTTATATCACTTTTTGTGTTAGAAAAAAATACTGTAAGAAATATTATATGACTAAAATGTAAGAAATAATATGAATGAAATAATAGAAGATTAAATGAGAAAATCAGCAAATGTTTTTATAAAATCTGTAAATAAATAATAATCATATTCTTTATTAATTCAAACCGACAAACACAGTATGATTACAAATCAGTATGAACGGATGATCACAAGTTATTATAGGAGTTGAATTTAACTGTATATGGCAGCCAAGCAAGGCACCCATCACATCCAACATCTCATATTACCAACGTGCCATCTCACGAATGATGGACTGAGTGGACCTTTGGGAGGGTTGCGGGAAGCAATCCCGCTTCATACTGCTCTTTATGCCACTGATGTTACCACTACTCTATGGACCCACCCAATTACTGAAATGCTTGTGTAATTTCTGTGCAAAGAATCAAAACTGACTGAAAAACGACTGAGTATAAATAGAGATGAATAACTGGAGAAATGGATAACTGGAGATTGTGCCAACCTGATCCAGACGAGTGAGCTGTGCATTTCCGGATCAACCGATTCAATGTCACTGAGCATCAGCTTCTTGCTCAGCAGTTTCTTGTAGAATGGCATCGTAAAACCACTGTCTATGAACTTGCCATGGTACAGCGCCTACAAAGACACAGAAGAACCATATGAAAATAAACGCCAGTCTCAACACTCAAATCAAACTCACATTTTGCATCAATAATCATACCCAAATCAAATGAAAACAAAGTTCAAATAGAATCTAACTGCAAATTCATCCAATTCATTCCATATTAAATCCAAACAGTTCACAACATGATCATGGTCCATTTTGTTGAAAATTGGTGCAACTATTCATTTTGATGATGATGATCATAATAATAAATATTACTACTACTACTAATAATAGCTGAGAGAGGCGACGAGAGATCGGAACACATGGAGAAGGCTGACTAAGACGGTCGCTAGGATTCAGCGAATCGACGGCACAAGGTGACAAGGTGACTAATAATAACAATAATAATAATGAGAAACTTCAAAAACCAAATTTTAGATGTCCACGATCTGGGTAATTCAACTTTAACTCAAAATATGTTGACCAACTCAGATCAAATTGCTTTATAGTAATAACTCCAAACTCACGGCAGTTGAAAGCTGCGGTGAATATATCAACAACAATGCTTAATATTTTTTTAAATGCCAATTAATTTTAACTTATTAATCTAGACCCATGCAGTTCATTCGAACCAAATTTTAAAATATTTGTTTAATCAGCATGGTGGTTTGAGCAATGCTGCAAACATTAGAGTGGGGCGTCTCCTAGTAAAGAAGTGCAAAGCTCAAGAATACAGCCATCAGAAACATAAACAACATGCCCATGACCCAGATTCACTCACCATGGCAATGAACCGACCCATAAATTTGAAGTAGAGCAGGTGGTCCGGATTGACCGAAGAAGCAGCGTTGATCTGGAGGCTGTAGTTCTTGTCATTGGCATACTGGAAGAGGCAGTACATTGGGTTCAGAACCTCATGGGAGACATTGAAGAACCAGTCCCTAAACAATGCAATTCACATGTATGTAATTCAATGAAACACAATACAAGGCAGCATCATTAAAAGTAACTGGATAACTAGAAAAGACATTGCATCCACAGCCTGAATAATGAATATCAGTATTATCAACAACACCAATTATAATATTAACAAATAAACGTTTAAAACAAAATAATTTTACCCTCTGGACAGAGAGATTGTATCTCTGGGACTCATGAAATATCCAGAGAAAAAAACAAATCATTTTAAATAAGCTAGCAATAATTATATTAATAATAATTACTTGAAAGCAACGATAGGAAGTGTCACATAGATACGTAAACATTCGCGTGCGCAAAGACTGACCTGGCAACGCCTCCGTAGTCTAGACCCTCTTCACCCTTGTAGATTATGTAGAGCCTTCGACGTAACTCAAACGGCTGCTGCTTCATTATCTTAAACATTTTCAAACACACAAGTACTGTATACACAAGTACTGCATCTTCTTGGCCAACATAATGCATGTGTTTGTGTGCGCATGTGTGGTGTGTGCGTGTGGTTTGTGTGGGTATGTGTGTGTATTCTGGTATATACACTGGACCTTTCTTATAATGCTATGGCAATAGTAGCAACTGTAGCATTATAAGAAGGGTCCAGCATATATACCAGAATACAGGCAAATTTGTATTTACAATACGTTCATTGTATTTAAAAGACAATGATGTTGAGAAAGACGTTAGGATAAATAATCAAAGAGTAAAATGTTTCTAAACAATATCTGAGCCAACCTGCTGAAATGAATCCTCAAACAGTGTGTCCCTTGACACATTGATCTTCACGTAGCCTGGTAACTGGTTTGACTAAAAGAAAATTTACAAAACCATCGCTATTTTTCATTTCTAATTTTTTATATATAACTGAAGAGAAAGAATCGTAAAACTGCTCAGTATTGGAGATTGAAGAAGGAGATTATCATTTTACTAGTTGTAAAAACAATGATAACAGTAATAGACTGGTCCAGTCTAGATATCTACTGGAATCCTATCAAAGTTTCAAGCAACTTTGCCAGAAAGCAGGCTCCAACTTCCTTTCTACCATCATCAGCAACCCTGCACATGTATTACATCAGCAATTGCCTCCCGTGAAAACTGTTTCATACTCCCTATGCCCCAGAACCCACAATATAATCATACCTAAAGCAAACTCTCAATCTCGTAAAACATTTGTCACACAGATGCTTTATACTTAATTTTTTTGTCTATTTGATGAACTATGTACACCAAAACTGCGGTTAGCAGTTGGTTTTTCAATAAAGGATATACTTACTTTACTTACTTACTTATAGCAATAATCTTGTAATCCTGAGGTATTCTGCTGAAAAGGTCTTGCAATGCCCTTCCTCTCGATTATATCGACTGATCAGTCTTATATTCAATTTATAAGGACTCATATGCAGCAGCGCTCCCTTGAACTGCTGCACTCATATGGCAGCTGACATTCTTGGTAGGTGTGGCTGGAAAGGCACTTTATAAATGTTTTCTTACATAACATTACATGCAGTGGATACCGATGACTCTGTAAAGCACCCTGGCAAATGCTCTACATAAATTACCTTCTGTACATTACAAGGTCATTTGTAGTAAAATCAAAGTGAATAAAGATAAAAAAAACTGCACCTGGCAGAGATAGCGAAACTGCCCTAGCTTCCAACGAAAGCTTCTTTCATACTGAAGTGGAACTCCGTAGCTTCCTTTCGGCCTGAAAAAGAAATGCTCTTATTAGGTTATTACGCAATTGAGTCCAAGGAGTATTTTTTCCATTCGAAGGTTATTCTGTATTCTTCACAGTAGAAGAACTATCTAATCTAATGTCGTGACTCCCACAGCACTGTTTGCATAAGGCATCAACCAATGGTCACTTCACGTCAAGAATAAGAGACGAGGAGCAGTCCCTTAAGCTAGCCCTGAGTATGAAGTGTTAGCAACTTCATTTTCTTAGCCTCAGCATATGATGGTGGGTGGCTAATCCTCTCCCTCACCGTCTATCCTTCACACCAACAGAGTACAGTCAGTGTAATCAATATAGCAGAGTGAGTTGGCTAGGGGTGGAACAGAAATCTTGAAACAAATTTTCTGTCCTGGCGGGGATCACATCAAACTATAGTCAAAACCTGCAATCCAGAAGTCAAGCCATGAAAGACAATCAGTAATCAGAGCAATAAATAATAATGCCAAGTTAAGAGCTACTTGCTATAATATGAATGCAACATAAGAGTGTCAGGTCATAGGTCAATGCTTACCCTTTGCCCTGACCTCCTCTCGGATCCTGGAATGTAGTTGAACGCGCGGTATGATCGACGAAATAGCGTACGCCCTCGACCGTGTAGCGCATCTCCCAGCCCTCTGGAAGAGGGTCCTCCTGGACGATACTACAAACAGAACAGAGGTCAAGTTCAGATAATTCAGACACCTTCATTAGCTAACAACTGTAATTGTCATTGCAAATTTATATAGCACCACTTCTAGAGAACTCATCGGAGGCGGCACTCTCGACCTCAACCAGTGCTGCTCTGCCAGTTTGATATTAGGGATTCTCAACCTGATGCTCTGGTGTATCCTTCTCAATCTTCTATTTTACTCAACTGTTCAACGTGCTCATCCTGGATAGAAATCCATGTCTGTCGCAGAATATTCTGTAAGGTTTAGCGTCTGGTCATTATGGACTCTAATCAAATGACATATTCTGTAGAGTAGTGTCGTTATCATAATATGTCCAAGATGGTCAATTAGCGTGAAGTCGCAATGGAAACTTGTAGTCATCTGGAAAAGCCAGCTCAACATCTAACAGAGCAGAGAAACTAGAATCTTTTTGCCGTTATTACATCAAACAAAAGATCCTGCGGGTCAAGGGTTATGCCTCACACGACCACTGTCGATCGCGGCACGTCGTAATAAATGAACAATCATCTTACTTTGTCAACCTCGACATTTCTAGCATTAAATGATGGTGCTTCTAATGCGATAGATCTGATGATATTGACCACAGAGGGTACACACATACCCCTGCGTTCTAGGGTCTTCCCACTGGGTCGTACGATTTCTGTGATTGACAAAGTAAACTCGGTTGCTGGTGTCCACCCTCTTCTCTACAACAACAAAGATCAACACACATACAGAAGATGCACATGTATTCTCAACAATCAACATACAATCAACATACAATCAATATAAAATTAACATACAATCAACATACTACCAACATATACAATCACAGCATTCAATAAAGCTGATCGATATAATATTGACAACCAACAGTAAACAAAGCTGCTGATGATGACAAAGCTTCATTTTTTATGGCAGTCATATTATAATCATCAACATGAAGGTGATGATGATGAAGACGATGATGGCAGATATGATCGGCATTTCTAAGGCAGTCATATTATCATCATTACGACATAGCTGCTGAAAATTATTAAGATGTTTCACTTTCAAGGTAGTCATATTTGGGGCGCGGCAGTGTAGGGGTATGTTCGGTGCATTGCAGCCGTAGGGTTGCGGGTTTGAATCCACCTCAAGCTGCCACGTAGGAACCCTGGGCAAGTCCTTCACTCGCAATTGCTCATACGCTTCAGCGTGAAACTCCGACTCAGTGTCCGTGCTGTAGTTGGGAGCGCCTCTGAGTAGAATTCTTGAAGGGGCGCTATAACAAGTGCTCATACATACATATTTAAAATCATCAAGATGAAGGTGATGATGATGGTGCAGATGATTAACTGACCCCATCCTTCAGGCAGAGGACCCAGGGCCTCATCCCCGGCCACAGGGACAGAGGGAAAGTTGAGGCTTCTGTTGCCGACGTGGTCGAGGGTTCGATTCTGTCGCCACTGCTGGAACTGTTGGATGTTGTTGATCATGTCGGCATTTGGCCGTTGCCATGTCGTTGTACGGGTGTTGTGGTCGACATAGTAGATGCGACCGCGAGGATCGGCCCTACGCTCCCACCTGTTAAGAGAAATCGTCCCAAAACCCAATCACTCACTGCGCTGTCAATCAACAGAATAATATCAAAAATCAATAACATTAGCAAATCTTCACGCATATGAAGAGCCACACAGGTAGTTATGAGATCATCTCAATATTCTGTTAAACTACAGTGTATATAAATTTATATAAATATAAATACAGCAATTAAACTAATAATGGTGATATTCAACATCACAAAATATACCAATATTAAAGAAAATACAATCAATGATGTTGATATCAATCAAAATTGGTATAAGTCAAGCAGACAATGTCAACAGCAATTAATGAAACTCATACATGTGCTGGTTATAATAAACATAAAAAATTATATTAAAGAAAAATATAACCAACGATATTGGTACCAATAAAGACTGGTATCAATCAAGATTACCCGAGTCAATAAAAACTACAGAATGCAACACCACTAGATAAGTAGTTTTAATTAGACAACATAATGAAATGATGCTTAGTCTGGTGAAAATGTTACCACGGTAACCATACCCTGGTGGAAGTGGTAGAGGGCGTTCCCAGGTGGTGGTTCTCGTGTTGTGATCTATGTAATATATTCGTCCATTGGCATCCTTTCTCATCTCCCAACTAATAACACACAAACATCACAACACATGTTGACTACTAGCAAGTATTATCTATTATCATCATTATAATAATAATACTAATATTTTTTCTTTAATGTAGCGCCTGACAAACGCACTGCGCTGTACATGTTATGATGATTAAACAATTCACAAGAACACAGAAGACATAAATCAGCAAAGTTGCAGCCATGCAAGGCACAAGCTCATTGTACTTTTGCTGCCACATTGGGAATGAAGGCATGAGCTAAACCCAGGGGACTTACGGGAATCGACCCGGGTCCGTGAAAACTTCAGGCAAGGCCGCAAGAGTGTTATCCTTTATACTATCCCCTTATAATTATGCATAAACTAGCATTTTTTACCCGGCTTTGCCCGGGGTTTCCCCATGCGTAATTTTATCTCTACCTTATATAGGCCTATTATTTGTTCCCGGGCTAAATAATATAATAGTAAACGAAGCTCGATCGTGTTCCATTACAGCGCTCGTAATTTTTCGGAACGGAGCCCGTGTTTTATTTCGATTGCGCCTCGCGTGACGTGAGACAACATTTCTCTTACGTTACGCCGCTCAAGCGAGGTTAAAATATGCATATTAATGGCCTCCGTTATTGGTATTACGGAACCTCATAATTTTGAAGTTTAAAATGTCCATATGTCAGCGTTTAATAAAATTGCGAGCTGAAAATAGTGGCGTTGATCTATAGACGTGGCATAATAACGTTTCGTGCGATTTTTCAAATCGCTAAAGCGTTCCGTTTCGGAGCCTTTAGAAACAGACAAACAAACATTCGGAAGGACAACGTAAACAGACTTAGACTTATATTATAAGATTTGTTAAGTGCCACCATCTAATGACCAAGCATCAATCAACGGCACTGAGCAATTGTATTGTATTGTATTGTATTGTATCCATAAATTTATAAAGCGCCTCTCACAGTGAACACCAATCAGAGACGATTGTGAGTGAAAGTGCCTACAAAGTGACTGTCTCACGGGAGGAGGCTCAAACCATACTCTCCACATTAAAAGGGCAAGCATTCTAACCAATTGACTACCATGTCCCACAGTATCATTACAAATTTGTTAGGCTACTTCTTAGGGTTATACAATTACACTCGCTTAGTTTCGAAGTACGATTACACTTTAAAATAAGTTAAATTATAATAGCCTTCTTTAATTTTCCACTTAAATCCATCAGTTTGCTGTTAGGTTGGTGTCCATACAAAGCCTCCAAATGTTTTGACCATCTGGATTTTACCCTTCTTATGTATTTCATTATCATTATCCATCCGTTGGACAGTTGATCATTCCCTTCACACTTCCATGCCAGTCACTGCCATAACCAAGTTAAGCACAAATGGAAAAGAAACAATACAGCCAGATGCAAAAAAAACATCAAGACAAATTATATAGGTCAGGTAATACTAGGTCAGCAAAAGACTAGTTTAAGTGAGGCAGCTGAGGCTAGAGCAGATTATACTGATATATTTACTGTGATTAGGTCATAATGGATAAATTAGTAAATTAAATTAGCTACGACTTATGTCACTTATCAATAAATTAGTTAAATTAAGTAAGCAGAATGGGATAAAATAAATTAGTTTATATTTGAAATGAAGCATAGGTGAAAATAATAGGCCATTTGGGTGAAAGAAGAGCAGTCCCTTAAGCTAGCCTAGAGGCAGCCATGGGTATGAAGTGTCAGCGACTTCATTTTCTTAGCCTTGGCATATCACGGCGGGTGGCCAATCCTCTCCCTAACCTTCTCATCTTCCCACTGACAGTGTAAGGTCAGTGTACTCATTATAGCTGAGTTGTGAGTGAAAGTGCCTACAAAGTGACTGTCTCAGGGGAGGAGGCTCAAACCCTTACTCTCCACATTGAGAGGGCAAGCATTCTAACCAATTGACTACCATGTCCCACAGTATCATTACAAATTTGTTAGGCTACTTCTTAGCCATCTTAGGCTGGTGGAACAGAAATCTTGAACCAAATTTTCTGTACTGACGGGATTTGAAACCCCCAACCTCTCGATTGACAGTCCACTACACTATCAAGTGTAGTGGTTAGCGCGTTAGTTTTGGGTGAAAACTGGTGACTAAATAACTTTGTTTACATCAAATTTATAAGCAGAAGAGGTGACAGTGAGAGTGGTACTTACCCAGCTGGCAGGGGTGGTTGTGATGGGTCAGTTATAGCATTTGATGTTGATGAAGATGACGCTGGTGGTGCAGGAGGTGGTGCCCCGTTGGCACCAGAAACAGCAGGAGGAGGAGGAGGGGGTGCAGCACTGGCTCCAGTCTCTGAATAACGATATCAATAAATCTATGACACATTGGTAGACAAGGACACTTGACTTACAGACGTCTGTAGGTTTAAACCAACTCAGTTGCACTGCTGGCTATTCCTAGACATCATTTGGCCTTCAAATGCACTTGCTTAACCCTTTAACGACGAGCTGCCTATGGTTTCCCATACATTTTAGTTAGGGATGCTAAACGAAATTCGGAAATCCGAATTTCGGTTTTGAAAACGAAATTCGGTTTTTATTATTGACAAAACGAAATTTGAATTTACAAAAAAATCATTTTCGTAGTGAAAATTTCAAGAAATGCCAGAAAGAATTAATTCATGCATTTCTTTAGTGTTTACTATTGTTTTCATCGAATATAGCCGGCAGATAAGGTGTTTATTAACGTACGTTACGGTACATAATATATAAAATAACTTGCGTTATATAATAATATATTAAATTTTCTATGAAGGCCAATAAAAAACGAAATTCGGTTTAAAATCGAATTTCTAAAACCGAAATTCGGATTGCCAAAAAAACCGATTTTAACAACCCTAATTTTAGTACACGCTCGTCGTTAAAGGGTTAAATCATTTAGATAGCCAGTTATGCAGAACTTATACAGCATAATACAATACAACTGTAATTTGATAATGCCCTCAGAAGTGCACACTGAAGCCAGGCAACCATTAAGAGGTATAAATAGATTGGAAGAGGTAGGTAACTTACAACTCAGTGTCTTAGGCAGGTACTCAGAATGTGCTATATTGTATTGTATTGTAGGCAAACATCTAGTTTCATAATATTTATGCAAGATGATCTAGTATCAACCAATCATGCATAAAGAAACGATTCATATCGCTAGGTACATCATACATCAATGGTTTATTACTTGCTCACCTTACTTATTCACACGGCTTCTCAATAAATGCATTTCTGCCCTTTTATATCTTGCCTGTTCTCCCCTTCTTCACTTCTCTCCTTCAACTCACTGTCTCTCTCTCTCCCCCCCATTAATTCATTTCTTCACAGCACTCACTCAGTCTATCTTCCCCTTCCAAACCCTGTTCCTCTGACATACTCCCTCCTGACCGCTCCACCCCTTCTCTGTATTCCCTCCTTGCCAAACTACTCAATTGAGTAGCACCTCTGTGTAGTTTCCTTGAAGGGGTGCTACATTTCCGAATGAATGAATGGTCGTACCTGGTTTTGGCAGGGAAGCACTTGATGGTGGTGATGCCACAGTGGTGGTACTGGTGCCCTGGGCTCCTCCTCCGGATGATGGACTGGCTGTGACTGCAGTGGAACCAGACGCACCAGATGCACTTGACCTAGCCTAAACACAAAACCTTCGTCTATCAAGCTATGGTTACGTAATTCTTCATTCTCTATGCAATTCTACCATAATCGTAAGGTACTCATCAGTTACACAACTCTAACGTAATTGTAAGGTAATTGTGCATTAGTTACACAACTCTAACACAGAAAACCCTTCACGG
The DNA here is from genome assembly GCA_020284085.1 of Aporrectodea caliginosa. Taxonomy (NCBI): domain Eukaryota; kingdom Metazoa; phylum Annelida; class Clitellata; order Crassiclitellata; family Lumbricidae; genus Aporrectodea; species Aporrectodea caliginosa. The sequence continues at coordinate 575,263 of JACEVL010000427.1, read as the reverse complement.
GCATTGTCCGCTCAGGATTAAGGATTTTCATTTCAGGCAAAAACATGACAATCTTGAGCAATCCAAAAGCTTGAAAGTTTTCTAAACATTCCAGGGCTGGAATGCAATTTGATGTAATATAATCAGAGATTATATAGCGCCTGGAAAACCAGGATCAAACAGAAAGATTTTCAAGTGCTTATGGAATAGAGCAGGCATAGGCAACTTCTTTTAGCAGAGCGTCACCCTAAGATTTAAGGGCGGCTCAGGAGCCGTATGCCAATCACGGGCTAATTTTTGCAGATTCATTTGCACCAGAAAATGAGACAATATTAATTTTAATCAAACTAAATACTGCAGAATAACCGTTAAAGTAAACGAAGGTAATTTTTATGATGAAAACCTAATTATCCTAATACCTACAGTCCTACACTACAAAAAAACAAAATATGTTTGAAGTTTATTCAGTTTAAAAAAACATGTTCAGTTAAAAGGTCCCCAAGTGTCAGGTACAATGCTAATATAGATGAAAAGTCAAGGGCCGGATAAAAAGTCTCCCGGGGCCAGATCTGGACCATGGGCCGTGTGTTGCCCACCGCTGGAATAAAGAAAGACCAAGAAGCTCTTGTCATAAGACGATACGCAACCTATTCCAGAAAGCTGGACCGACCACAGTGTGGATGTTCAGGTTGGGAACAAAGACAAGACACACAATACAGATCATCCCAGAGAGCATTTTCACACTCACTTGACCCTGGCCGTTGGTGACGGTGGATGCAGAGTCTGACGAAGGCACAGTTGATCCGATCGGGGGAAGGGCTCTGGCCGGGGCACGTGCAGGGACAGCTGGGCTCACAGACGCCCCTTCTGTAGGAATCAAACATCGCATATATTCATAATATATTCCTTTTATTGAGAAAAGCAATCTGACAAAACACGCAGAAACTTGTGCTAACATGAGTGATAATGGGCAATTAGAAAATTTCAAAATAAACTAGTAAATATTTTTATATAAGGCCCTGGGAATGAAATGAGGGTAGTCTGTGGGTGGGAGAGTATGGTTGTGTACTCTAGGTCTTAATTGGTGAGAGGCGAGGGGTTAGAGTGGAGGTAGGAGTTGGTGAAGTACAAGCTTAGGGTTGTATAATATGGAAAAGGAGTTTCACATCGGCTATATTAGCAAGTTCAGGGACTGTTGGAAAGGATTGCTCTACGCAACCAAGGCATTTGGCTATTTTTAGTTGCATAGAGTGACTATTTATGCATTATTTACATGCATAATTATTGGACATAGTGATGTGACTCTGACACAGTGATATGACCCTGAAACATCTCAAAGGCGGCTCGGACCTGCATGCCACAAGACAAGTGCTTTAATCACTCAGCTATCGTACGACCTGAACACCACAGAGGTGGTTGTGCTCTCACCTGGTTCATTACCTGCAGGTGGAACAGCCAATGGAGTGGTAGAAGTGCTGGTGGTATTGCCAGATGTCGCCTGACTTGGTGTCGAGGCACCAGACGTTGTTGACAGTGGAGTCGTACCCACAGGCGGCAGCGGATGGCTGCGGCTCCGAGCGACTCCGTTCCGAGGCGTTGCCAAGGCGACTCCGGCAGCTGCTGCAGCTGCTATAGGGAAGAGAATGCAATGACAATTCAATATGCTATGGCAGCACAATGTTCATCCCACACCAATAAAAAATTCTGTCACATCATCCATGTGTCACTGTCAAAGTCACACCACTGTTTCAAGGTCACATCACTGTGTCAAGGTCACATCCCTATGTCAAAGTCATATCACTTTGTGAAGGTCACATCACTGTGTGAAGGTCATTTCACCATGTCAAGGTCACATAACTGTCACAGTCAAGGTCGTATCACTGTGTGAAGGTCGCATTACTTTGTCAAGGTCATATCACCGGTCAAGGTCATATCACTGTGTCAAATGTGACGCTATATAAATTTTTCAAATGAATGACTGAATAACATCCCCTGGGGTTGAAGAGAGGGGGCAGCAGCTGCCTAGGGATACCCACCAGGCGTTGTAGACGATGCAGTGGCACAGTTTATTGATGGTACGTCCAGTGGAGTCGAGTAGACCGATGATGCAGATGGTGAATTTAAGGAATCCAGAGTGTTCCGTGATCTTGGCGTATGCAGCGGTGGTAGGTCGCCATGACGGGGACTTATCGGGGTCGACCGATCCCCGGCGCGGTTCAGGCTGCTCGGGTTGGATGCGGCGCCAGGCAGTTGCCCTTCGCTCGGCTGTCGCACTTCGTCGATTACGCTGACCGAATGTCTGTGACTGTCGTTGCGGTGATGACTGGAGCTTCCTGACGGCCGTGATGCATGACCTGTCATCAAATGTTTGCAAGGAATCAATCAATCAATCAATGACCAAACATTTATTAGTAAACCGTTGAATCAATCAATCAGGCATGATAGCATGTGTGAATGCAATCAAGTTAATTCATAAAGCACCTTTCCAACGGGCTTAGGACATTTCCCCCGAAAGTTGTACTGATGAAAATAATTATTTACTTTAATAGAAGTTGGATTGATAAAGCCAATTCTTTGCTTCAATAGAAGTTGGACTGATGAAAGAACGTCTTTAGTAATAGTAACAATAATAGTAAGCATAGTAATAATAAAAGTAAAATCATAGTAACACAGTAATAATAATACTAGTCATAGTAATAATCCTGAGTAATAATAAAAATAATCCTAGTAAAAGTAATAATAGTCATAGTAATAATAATACTAATCCTAGTAATAGTAATAATAGTATCCAAGAAACAGTAATAGTAAGAATAGTAATCCGAGTAAGAGTAATAATAGTAATCTTAGTAATAGTAATCCTAGTAATAGTAATAATAGTAATCTTAGTAATAGTAATAATAATAGTAGTCATAGTAATAATAATAATCCTAGGAATAGTAATAATAATAATCCTAGAACTAGTAATCCTATTAATAGTAACCATTCTGTGAGCTTGAAGTCAGTATAATAGGGTCAACTTCCATTCCAGTGAAGATGAGGTTTAGTTCTCCCGTCTTCTGGCGACTTCCTTTCACTTCATTCCGAATCTCAACACAGTGTGACACGTTCTGCACTGCAAAGTGTTAATCATATCACATAGCTACTAAATCAAAATTATGCATCAAATAGTTTGGCTGCCTATTCATATTTGGCTGTGGCTACTGTATGTGTCTGAGAAACAATTGAAAGGAAGAGATCTGTCCAAATACTTCCTTCAAAGGATCTTTGCTATAAATGACTAAACTGACAAGATACTTAATGTGTGGAACATGGCCGAATGGTTAGAACACTAGGCCTGTAAAGCAACTGCTGTATAGGGACTTCGAACAAGTCCTTCACTCACAGTTACTCAGTACCACTGATGCTCTGTCGTATTATGGTCGTGTGCACTTCTGAACTTTGGAAGGGCAATTTCAAATGGCCATAAAACATATCAGTGCATGAACTAAGGAAGAGGTACAGGAGGACCACAGATTAGATTATCCCAACTGAAATTAAATTAATTTTCAACTTAATTACACAGACAAACACACAGAGATACATATATACACATATAAACATATACATGCATATATATTAAAGCATATACACAAAGCAAATGATAGAAACTTTCCTTACGTTTGCCACCGTGTTGTTTCAGCAGATGAAAGACGTGGATCTTTCCAATTCCCATCACAACATCCGTCTTGAACTGGTAGTGGTTCATCACTTTGAAATGAAGTTTGCTGTGCGGATTCACCGACCTACAAGAAAAGCAGATCACATCTAAGACTGAGTTTGAAGGACCACATGAAAATCAACACAAAAAACTTCTTAGCTGATCGCTGATTTACTTAGCAAACCATCCAACCTTCTCAGAAGAACATTCCGCAAAATAAATATCCCTTATCTAAAACTCATCTTTCTAAAATGACCTGATCAATATCGGACTAAGCACACTCCTAACACTCAAGAAATCCAGAAATGCAACAGTCTGAAATTTGGAAATCCAATAAGCAATGCGACAATTCACAAATCAATCAAAACTCTAACTCAGAACACCAACATAAGAACATTTACATAAAGATATATATAAAACTATAAGAAATATAAATATAGTGAAATAAAGTTGTCTGACACCCAATAAGACCACTGTTAAAACACAGGATCTACTGAACTTACACGACGAAATGTTGGTTCCATGTTGGATTGAGTGTCCTGTGAGCAGTCTCCGTCTTCTGAATGTTCTTCCCATCCACAGTAAACTCCAAATATGGATCCGGTTTTGACAGGAAAACGCCGTTCGGATGGGCAAGCTTTGCAGTCGAAACTAAGCACAAAACAGGACAAGTAATTACATGTGGAAGAGTATGGATGTATGCACATATTGTATTGTATATAAAGATTTATAAAGTGCCTCTCACAGTGCACACCATTCAGAGACGCTATCAGTGCGAAAGTTCCCCAGAATAAAGACACGTTTTGAGGTAGTGAAAGATGTAGAACACTCACTGGATAGTATGGTGGTGGTACATACATACATACATACCAGTAATACAGTATGCATGTATGTACTGGATGTATGTATAAAAATAGTAAACACAGTACCTTCAGTTACCGCATAAAAGTGCTGAAATCAAAAGAGTATATCTAGAATTTCTCAGGCTATTAAAAATCATTCATAACTAGGTTAAAAGAGCCATTTTGTTTGTGATTGAGTTATGTGCCAGATAACGGAGAAGGACTTTAGAGTTCACACACGAGCTTATCACCTCCATGGGAAACCCCACATTGCTAGCGGCTGATAATGGCATGCAGAGCCCAAGATAAGAGCTCTACAAGTGGTTCAATGTTATGTAAATCAATTGCAAGTCATCAATAGAAGAACCAATTCAGTCCAATCAAGTCCATTTTCCAAGGCCAGGAAATTTAGTCCTTTTTAGTCCATTTCCAAAGTCCAGTGAAAATACCGGTAGTCAATTTTCTCACGTCAAATGGCCATGTTAAATGGCCTTCAACACTTCAATTGGTTCATGCAGTTGACACCTTAACGAGACCTTGCATAGAAGAACCAAGTTCAAGTGACTTGACAAAACCAACTGGACTTGAAACTGGAATGGTTTCTCTCTGTTGATGGCCTCATTTAGAATAAGTGCAAGTAAAAACACTCAAGAAACATCAAGGGCCAAAAGACAAAAACATTATGGTGCAATGAAGTTAAAATATAATATTAATGTAATGTTCTTACACATTCTAAACAGTATCTCTTGAAGTCAATAAAAAAGAAACAAATTATCTAGAGTAAAAATGGTTTTATATAAGAAATCAAAAAAGAACTTTAGATAATCAAACTCAACAATCTATCATTAGGTTAGTTGTCCTGATCAAGTCTCCCTTGAAATGTGGATATGGCAGCCAATTGATTAACGTACTTGCCATGTGGCACAGAAAGTACATGGTCAAGACCCCCTGAGACTGCTTAGTGACCTTCAGCAAGGTCCTTCACTTACTCAGCAACATCGATTTATGCTTGGTCATTAGAAAGTGATTAATCAAATCAATCAATCAATCAATCAAGTTGTTTTATTGCAACCAAACCAAAACAAAAATTTTTTTTACAATTATGCCAGAGAATGTAAATGTAAATTAACAAAAAAAACCAAAAAAATTAACCAAAAAAATGCATAATAAATGCATTACAAGAATAACAACAGTAGTAAAATGGTCACTTACTAAGCAATTTGAGCAATGATAATTTACATAATCAGTAATCATAAACATCAAATTTCTAACACTCTACTCTAAAGTTAACCTCAGAGCGCCTGCTTATTCGCAAGCACTGGATTACGCAGTGACGATGTGCAAATACAGGAGACTAAATAAACAAGTTTAATAATCGCTAAATAATCAAGAACATAATCTGTTTGGTTACCAGTGACTTGCAACTGTTGATAGCTCAGCCCGTTGCTGACAGACGTCATGATCGAATTCTGTTTTACGGATGCATCAAACTCAACAGTCAGTTAATACGGTTCCAGGTTATTCTAAAATGGAAACAGTGTCCATGTTACAACAGAAACAGATCGGAAAGCATGTGGTCTGCATTTACCAAATGTATGAGATATTCCACAGCAGGATGACACTGCAATGTCCAACAAATCAACAGCCATAAATGACTAGATGTGTATGCATGCATTACTGGCATAGGTACTGAGATCGAGTCCCGTAGGCGGACATGCTTTGTAGGCTGCTATTAGCGCCGTGTATTGCAGGCTGTCTGTTCTGTTAGAAGTTAAGATTTATATCTTCTGTAATTTGTGTTCTTGTGAATTGTTTAATTGTCATAGCATGTAAATGTACAGCGCAGTGCATTTGTCAGGCGCTTCATTAAAGAAAAGATATTATTATTATGCATGTATGTGCATACATATATGGGCATCTGCGATTACCAAAACAGCCAAGAGATTATGCAACATGTAATAATGCGCTACAACTCACAACCTCCATGACACTCTGGTAAATCAACCGCCAAACCAGTAGTACAATTCAACTCCTTTAATATGCTACCTGACACTGGCCCGATGAAATCTGACAAGATGATTAGCACGTCTAAAAACCTCAACAAACACTTTACATAAATTTTTAGCTAAATTTAAAATGTGTAGTTTAGTGTAGAAAATTATTTGCCCATTGTAGCATTATTATTTTTCATCATTTCAACTTCTACTTTGTCGAGAATCCTTTTCATCAATCCACCTTCCATTAGACAACAATTCGTTTCATCATTCCAACTTCCATTTAAACAGGAATTATTTTTCATCAAAACAACTTCGATTTAATTAAGAATTACATTTCCTCAATCCATCTTCGGTTATCCCGTAGTTTAGGTTGGTAAATTATTTGAATGTCTTCAATGCCGTAATTCACGTTGGTAAGTAAGCAGTCTACCTATGTCCACTATAACTATCATCAATCTCGCTTCCATTTCATGAAGAATTTTTTTAATCAATCCAGCTTCCATTTCATGGAAAAAATTACTCAACTTCTATTTAACCCAAAAAATATTTTTCATCAATGGAACTTTTATTTAGGCATAGAACTATTCTCATGGGTCCAGCTTCTACTTACGGAAACAATTATTTTCTTCAATCCAGCTTGTATTGCATCGAAAACTTAGTTTCATCAATCCAGCTTCTATTTACGGTAAAAATTATTTCCACCAATCCGACTTCTATTTAAATAGATAAGTGGTTTCATCAATACCACTTTCATTTAGGGAAATCGTTTTTTTAATCAATCCAGCTTCCATTTCAATTTGATGATATAAAATAATTTACCAACCTAAACTACGGGTTTACCTCCATCTTCTATTTAAGCAAGATTCTTTACATCACTGCCATTTATTTAAACAGAAAATTATTGTCATCAATCCCACTTCTATTTAGCAAGAATTCGTTTCGTCAACCCAACTTGTATTCGACCAACGCTGAAACCCATGCAATGGCAAATAATTTACGACTCTAAACTACACGTTTACCCTTAATTCAAACCACACTGTAGGCGATTTTAAACAGATTCGCAAAGCAGCTGAGAGCTTTCGTTAAAGGTTACATTACGTAGCGCCATTATATTACATTCCATCTTTTGCCAAGTAGTCTTCGCCCCTTTAGACCATTAGGGCCATTTAACTATCTCTCTCAAATCGTTTCAAAACGACCAGTTAATTACGTTTTAGACAGAAATTCATCGGGCGGAATGCTTCGCGTTTGCGGATCGGCGATGGGAGAACTTCTAGGTCGTTATTAAGTGCCCTAAAATCTAATAAATTAACGTCGTTTATTACTATTAAAGAAGAACTAAAAGCTAGCAACAGAATAACACAACTTCCTAGCAAACATTAAAGATCGCAAGGTGTCACTAGACTCCTAATCGTTTGTATAGCGCTGCAATTACCTTAATATCGATTTTGCATGTTTTCGGAATCACCATTTTAGCATAAAAACGGTCTAGAATTATCAGACGCTGGCCTAAAAGCTTGTTTGCATAGGTTCTATCATTGTTCGTAATCGTAATCGTAAACTCCGATCCCGCTTGCTGACGCATTAACCTGATCTGGTTTTATTACGCGAATGATAATTCAATTGACTTTATTGCTGATCTTTCTGCTAACTTTATCCTTACTCTCTCACAGCTTCATATTTTCTGTTTTGTTATTAAATAAATTATTATGATTTTTTATGATTTTGTGTTTTTTTGATTTAACACTCTTAGATGTTCCCGTAGTGTGTTTGCAGGCGGTTCAATAAGGCACATACGTACTTACTTACATGCAAGCACTGCTTAGCGCAAGATACTAGCTCATTCACGAGTGATGCGTCATCCGTCTGAATGTGCCTCTATCATTCTCAGGCTCGCATCTGATCCACTATCAGTGTTTAACATCTGTCGTCGTCCTACCTCGTCTACCTACGTACTCATTCAAATACTTTTTTTCTTAACGAATTTGCCTCGCCCTTTTCACTTGCAGGTATACGCACGAGCATAGCTATAGGCCTCTTAACGCGCGCCTACTCAATGGAGGCTTGAACATCCACCTATCCAATCTTCATATTGAGGGTTACGTCTGACTTCCTGTATCTCCTCTTATCAGTCTACCTCAATCAAAACATCAACTTCCCACTTCACATTACGATTTAAGAACCACAACCTTAGCCTAATTATCACTTCCCCAGGCAACCGTGATGATTGGGCCAAGAGCTGGCCCGCATCGGGCCGTAACGGCCGTTAGTGGCAGTGTTGTCCAGGTGTGCCCCAATGACGTGGGCCCACGAACTTAAAGTTGTCAGAACATCGACATCTAATTGGTGTCATTCGATTTTTAACACCATCATTGATTATAAAACTGGAAATAATTTCTACCTTATCTTTCCGTCACGTGATCGGCTTCATTGACCGCCAACTTCATTCCATTATCATAGCCTACGCTGTTACAGTAGGCTAGCGCCGAAAGCGCCTCTGATTTTTTTCAAGTGGCGCTATTAAAATATAGATAATTACAATGAAAGAGCGAATTCATGACAGAACTGATATAGGCTAAGCAGCCATTTATTTTTAGTGTGTCAATGCGAATTGATAAGATGTGTTCAGGCAGAAGCAAAACCGCAAGTTGTCACTGTGATAAAACAACAATGCCTGTTGCCGTTAACGCTAAGTCCTCGTCCATCCAACAGCAATAATTTTCGCAAATTTCGTCCCAGCCATTGAGCAGATGTCGTAGCAGATCTTACTTCTGAATTGACGGCTTTTACTTCGATTGGCTTCTTATTGCGTTTGTCTAGACTTATTACTCGTTTGGGCTTTTAGCTTCCACCTTCTTGTCGAGATTTAGGCTATTACACACAGTAACAGTTGTGTTCGTCTTTTTCTGAGGTTCTTACTTTCAGTTACAGAAATTACATTTACCCATTTCACTTCTACACCAGGCCTTTGGTCTCCAGATTGCAAAACTGCTGTTAAAGAGCCATAAATAAATATAGCTAAAGAACCTGAGGGAATTTTGTAAATTTGACTTCTTGTGTGTACATGCATTTCCAATGACCCTTAGTTCTCATTTTCCCCGGTACTTCTGCATTAAAAAATGAGCTGCAGCATTCAAACTAACTACAAGTTTCACAATAATGCACTTAATGAAATTTAATTTCTCATTTAAACAACTATCAATACCAAAGTCTATATCTGTACATTTTTGTTCATCAGAACTGCTCACATATTATCAATGAGTATAATTACACTTATTACCATGTAGAACGAACATAGTACATCAATCAGGAAAACGCTACTGGCTCCAAAACAAAAACATCAGTCTAGATTTTACATCACGCAAAAGATTCGAACCCAAGATGAAATCTCAGGGCATCAACAACCCACCACCAGGCACCTCAGTAATGTACAGAAACCAATAACTTCTTTTGTAAGCAAAGCCCTGGCATTATTTCAATTTCATTTCCTTGTACCTGCATAGCACTACACATGACAAGGCATCAATCGATCAGACAGGTTAAGCTCACACCTTCATTCCCTAGGTGACAGCAAAAGTACAATGAGCTTGCGCCTTGCATGGCTGCAACTTTGCTGATTTATGTCTTCTGTAATTTGTGTTCATATGAATTGTTTAATCGTCATAATATGTACATGTACAGCGCAGTGCATTTGTCAGACGCTTCATGAAAGAATAAATATTATTATTAATGCAAATCCAGTTACTTAAGGATTTCCAAGAAACCTAATAAGTGCTCATCTCAGTGGAGGTGTGAGTGAATGAACCCCACACTCTGCATGAAAATACGAGCTCTTAACCAATTGGTCATTGTGCCTAAAAGCTATGGTTACGTTCTTCTCATCAGATAATGATATGACAGACGTCGAGCATGCAGAAGGTGGCGCGACAGGTTGGACATGGCGAGCGACATGACATCCACGTCTCTGGTTGCGTTGCATCTTGGCGACTGGCAAACCACTTGCTCATGCATTCAAGGCACCACATCGGACGACAGAAGCACTGGATACACGGACCATCGGATGGATCGCTACACAGTTTCTGCAGCTTCACATTCGCCAGTGTCTGCATGCATCCGATACATTGTTCCAATTCCTAATCATAAAAGATCAGAGATACAGTTTGTAATGTAAGACAACATAAATTGCTTATCAACTATACTCTGAAGTAATCTGAATTTATAATCACTCTCTACTGGTAACTTAAGCCTGGCTTCTAAACACTTTCCTGTCACTCCTATTGTAAGAAAAACAAATTCAGATAAAGTTACTCTAGACAAAGAAAACCTATCTAATTACAAGCCTACCTCCAGTCCCTGTTATTGTAATTTATAACTTCTATCATGCTGTGTCTAATGTACAAGACATCAATAGGTCCCTCTCTATGGAATGGACTTCCTCCTTCTCGAAACTCTACAATTCTCTCTGGTAGCATCTCTACCTCTTTCTCTCACCTTAAACACTTCCTTTCCTCTCAGAGTACCTCACACTGGGAGCGCTTCTGAAAGGCTTATGCTATGAGAAGCGCTTTATAAATGATCAAATACATACAATACAATTAAATGATGATGCACCAAAACTAAGCCAAATCAAGTCATATTACTTACACTAACTGAATACATTGTCATTGTTCATTACACCTCACTGAATACCTTTCTTCCAACTAACTCGTCAACCAGAACCCTACCAATCGGATTTGCTAAACACTCCCGTAATATTTTCTCGTCTTTTTGTACAATAAACTAGTCTTTGTCAGTAGTCTTCAGTCTTTATACATCTGTCTTCTACACTTATCCAGACTCTTAAGAAATTCTCAAATACAATACAATACAATTACCTTTTTTTACTTCTACTTGGCCATTGATCATGGTCTACTACTTCGGTGACTACCTTCCTGGATTGGGCATCTTTAATACAGCCCACTTTGAATCACGGATAAACTAACAACTAAGGTGAAACTATTCTGGTCTTCCAGCTTCTTTTCTATAAAATACATTTGAACTTCTATTTGCTCAGGCATACACCCGTCCAGCACTCATCTATCTTTACCTATTATGCAGTGCCTAAAATAATCAGAAATGTCAACTGTACACTCTTCTTCAAACTGTACTTGAATGGGGAAGAAAAACTTCAGGTATTAGAATGAGATCACATATAGTTGATGGGCTAAACTCTCAAAAATTCATGTTACACACTTCACGCTCCAGATAAGTCAACAGCACTCTTGACAATGTCAACTGCACACTTTGTTGAAGGAAACAAACTATTTCAGGCCCGCTAAAACTATGTACCTTTCATCACCTTAGACCAGCGGTGGCCAACTTTTTTGGCCTACGGGCCACTATAACTGTTGGTAAGCACGCAGCGGGCCGCAAGTGTTTGTCCTCATAGCCTAGAAAGAAATACAAATGTTTATTTCATATTTTTAAAGGAAGTATAAAACAGGTACAATTACACTAGGTCACTAGAACTTACTGTTACTTATAACACTAAGTTTTTAGTGTTTTAGACATCATTATCACACAGTACTGTAGTAGAAGGCCCAGTATAAGGCTAAGTAGACGAAAAATAATAAAAAAAAGTTTATTTACAAAGGGGTCATGCGGGCCGCCAATGAACAGCCCACGGGCCACATGCAGCCTGCAGGTTGGCCATTCCTGCCTTAGACCTTACCATAGTTGGAGGCTTTCTGAAGACTTCATTCTGTGAAATTTGGTATCGAAAAGCTTCAAGAAATTGATCAGAAAGCGACTGTCGAATGACGACATTCCGAGCGTTTATGATTGGACTGCGAAGTTTCTCCTTCAGGTCACTATACTCTGCAGCATTGAGCCTGAAGAACATAACATAAGAATTGAACAGTAAAAAATTAACCATTTCTGAGCAATACTGTGCACAGTAGAGTATGTAACTTCTATAAGGAACAATAAAATGTGCAGCATTGTATAAACATGATAAATGTGCTAAATAGGGTATCTTTATATCACCTATTGGCACAGGGAGGCATAAATGCCTGTACCACTTCTGAACCCGAAGATTGTTCAGTTTCGCTTTGCTAAGAGTGATAGGTTTACTGGGAATAATGAATACTACATGTAAGATAGTCATGAAAATCAGAGAACATACATGTAAAAGGTCATAAGAAATTTTGATGAGAAAATATTTGTATGATTTTTGAAAAGGTAAAAAAATTTAATGACAAAAACTTTGATGACTAAAGTAGTATGGCAATAATTTAAATTTGGACTAGCAGAAAAATATTTGTTAGGTTATCAAAAGAAGCTATAATTATAGATGTTCAAAGACATTATCAAACTATGTAACAAAAGAAGCGTAATGAATTTCTTTGACTGACCGAATTTTAAAAGGCTTCATGTTACTATCAATACTAGTAACAAGAATATTGAGAAACTGGACCCCAGCGGCACTTTCGTGGTAGACCTCATGTTCCTCACTTCCAACAATGGCCAGGTGAATGTCGCCCTGGTGACCGACATGTACAAAATAAGTCGATGTGAGCATAAGCCATGAATCGGTCACGATTAACCTCCGACCCAGAGAACCGGTCGTGAATTTGTCAAAACGACGAAATTCTACATTAATGGAAGAAGCCACCGAATGCCAGGTGCTTCCGGCTGGAGCCAGGTGCTGAAGAGACTTTGCTATGGGATGTCGTAGCCACTTCTGACGAGACCAGTAGTACGCAATCAAAACAGCGCACAGAGGAAGGATGAGACAAAAGGTGAGAAAAACTCTCCATGGAGTGCTGAGAACCAGTGGATTCAGAAACTTCTCATCAGCAGAGGCAACACATAAGCGACCGACGTAGTAACCTATCAAAACAAACAGTTACAGGAATTAGTATACTGGTAGATGTAAGTCCAAAAGGTAAAATGCTGTTGAGTTTATAATTTAAAATATACAGAAAATGGCAACTTGCATTGCACTTTTCTTCCACTGTAAAGGCCTTTGTACTCTCACCCACACCCTCAATTGCTGACTGGACTACTATAACAACCAGTCATACAGCACAAGCATGGGGTTGCTCAAAAAGCTGCACAGTTTACAGAATACTGTAGCCAGGTTCATTACAGAGGTGCGTCAGCATCTGCCAAGTATTTAGTAATATTAACTTGTGCTTTACAAATTTTTATATATAGTAACAATAATGAATCCACAATATTGAGATTTGTTCCATCATCATGACAGCAGTGGCTCAACAGAGAAAACCAGCCTTTTCATAAAGACTGCAGGTCTTTGTTTTTGGTTTAACGCTTCGTAAGCACTATAGATATACAAGACGTAGTTACAATACAAATACAGTAGAAACAATTTGATATCGCCCTTCTTCCAAAGGTGGCCCAAAGCTCAGAAGTGCACACGCCTCGACGAAGCAGATGCAATTATATTGCAGAGCAATTGTGCGCCAAGGACTTGCTCACGGTCCCTACACAGTAACCGCCCTTGACGAGGATCGAACACATACTCTCCGCGTTACAGGTCAACCGCTCTAACCAGTCGGCCACCGTGCCACAGTTGGAACTCACAATGCAAATGAAAACAATCATTTAAAATACATTAGATCTCATTAAATCATTAGCTTAATTGACATGGTTATAGTAAGTATCTGCGTTGAGATACAGCTGTGTCGCTATTTTCAATGCTATGGTTAAAACTAGTTATTTTACAGACTGAATGAGAGTTTCTAACCAAAAGGAATAAGAGAGTGGACAATCATTGTGGCAGTCGTTCGTCTTATATGGTACGTAACGAAATTCATTTGTTCGCTTCCTAGAACGGACGACAGAAGGTTTTGGACGGTCAGACCAGCCGACACAAACTCCGTCGGCGGGGTCACCATGCAGACGGCGAACAGACCGTAAGCCAACGTGTACAACACGGCCAGGTCGTCCGATGTCATGGCTGAAACAGATCTTCTAATAGGGCTCTATTAAAGAACTTAATGTTATTTATCTTATCGTGCGTCCATATTTAATTTTTAATTTAATTTCGATGTTTTTAAGTTTAGAACATAGTCTGCCATGTTTTTATTTACACCGGAAGCGCAGTCATCATTGGTTGCGTAGCGCATCGATAAGGTAAGTAAGTGATATGTTTTAGTCGTCTGTAGTTTGGTAGGATCTCTCCATTTTCGTTGCTTCTTTCTTGTTGCCCTTAATTTCTTGAGTTCTCATGTCCTTTGTTTCGCTCTAGCTAATTTTTAGTGTCATCAAAACAGTATGATCATTCGCGGATTTCAGCGCTCGTGAATAATCTGGTGCCCTGCGCTTGGCTTTCGTGTGGCGCTATAGAAGATTGGAGGTTACGAATACGCGTTTTATCAATTTAATTTCATTATTTTGTTCTTTTCTGCAGGCAATCAAAACTCGATGTGCCGCAACTTCAAAGGGGGACTTGGCCGGATTTCACCACAGATCCGCTTTATTGATCATTGATGCCAAAAGCGCCAGCTTATTGAAGTTTTATTAGTAAAATAAAGATCCAGCATCCCCGTAGTGGGATAATTTGGTTTGAAGCAGACTTGCCTAGGCTACGAGACATCAAACTTCGAGACCGAGACAGTGGGGACAGAGATCGAGACACACGGTCCAAGACAGTTCAAGACAGTTCAAAACGAGTTAAATGCACATTGGACCCAAATTCCGAAACAATTTTTCTCTCAACTTTTGAAGTCTAGGCCTAATACCAGAGACAATAATAGTAAGTCACCGAAATCAGCCGATCACCTGAATAGTGTAAACTATGAAGAAATTAAAATATTTAATCTATTCTGAAATCTTCAAAATGATTCTAAAATTTAAACCAAGAACATTCCATATATTAACGACTGATATTACCTCTTTGTTTACAAATTACTCTGCTACTGGTCACCTTTTTGCTGATGACGTTCAGGCATATGTTCATGGTCCTGCGTCTACTCAACTCACTTTAGCTCGCCGTAGGCGGCAGGCCTATATTGAAGCCCTTTCCCATGACTTGCATTAATTTTGTGGATGTCTTCCAATCGCCTTTCGCTGAACTCTTCCAAAACTCAACTTATTTGGTTTGGCACACCCCAACAACTTCTGAAAATTGACTTTTCGCTTCTCTCTGAAAACTTTCCCAATTTTACGTTCTCTACTTGTGTGCGTGACCTAGGTGTCACTTTGGACAGCGCTCTCACTTTTTCTGCTCATGTAACCAACCTTACACGATCCTCTTACTTTCACCTACGGCGTCTCAGGGTTATTCGCAGATCTGTTCCCCTCTCTACCATGGCATCCATTGTCCATGCATTTGTCTGTTCCAGAATTGACTATTGCAATTCCCTACTTATTGGTCTTCCCAAGGTCCGTCTATCCCCTATTCAATCTGTTCTCAAGTCTGCTGCTCGATTGATTGCTCACCTTCCTAAAATACTCCCATATATCATCTTTCATGGTCAACCAACTGCATTGGCTTCCTCTCTCTGACCGCATTCAGTTTAAAGTCCTTGCTTTGGTCCTCAAATCCAAACTGGGACTTGCTCCAAAATACCTCAGGGACGTCATTCGTCCTCCTCTTTCTGCATCTTCTCATCGGCCTTTACGATCTCTGGACCGGTCTGACTTAATTGTTTGTCCCACGAGCTAGTACCACGATTGCTCAAACTCGATCCTTTGCCATCATTGGGCGCTCTTTATGGAATGCCCTTCCTTTCACTTTGCGTGAGACTTTCCTTTCTGGATCATTGTCTTCATCTCTCGAGATCTCTCTGACTCTCTCCTTAAAACCTATTAAATTTCTTCTCTCGGGGTTCTCGCACTGGGAGCGCTACTGAATGGCCTCGGCTGTGAGCGGCGCTATATAAATTACATTACATTACATTACAATAAGTCACATCACTCACCTTCAGAAAAAACTAGATGCTGCTGCAAGCGTTTCGCTTATGTTGGCTATATACCAGCGGCAAACGGCATGCCATTTATTTTGTTTTTCTTTGATTTCAAATTACGAGAATGCAAATTTAACTATTTCAGCCATCCGAGAAGCAGACGCTAGATCGAGTGCCTGCTTGACAAAAGGACGGGAAAGCAGCTGAGCAGTTCTCTCAATGTCAAGTTGCAAGTAGATATGAACATTGTCGATCATCAGTGAGAAGAACTAATAAAAGCGGTGTTCTACGTGTGTGCGTGTGTCGCTGGTGACCTATTCATTATTCAAACGTCTCGATATATCGCGAGAGCCGGACAGAGGAAGAATCCGAAATTTGTTGAGATCTGGCTCGAGTTTCGAGCATCCCGGTAGAGCTCTGGACCCATATTCTAAATTAAGTGTTCAAATACAACGAAAATATCAAATACGATGCAACAATTGCAAAGAGAGTTGAAGAGTCGCCATTTTTGGCATCTTATATTATAATCCAAAGTCTGATTATTCTGTCCTTCCGTATGTTTGTCCATCCGGCTAAAGGCTCCGAAACGGAACGCTTTAGCGATTTGAAAAAATTTACAAAAGATTATTACGCCGCGTCTAATTCAACGCGACTATTTTCAGCTCGCAATTTTATTTAAACGCCGATATATGGCCATTTTAAATTTCCAATTTTTTCGACGAGACTATTTCAATACCGGCCACAGTATGGCCATTTGTCCACGTCATGAAGGCTTAAATTAATATGCAATCTTACGTCACACGTAGCATCTAGGTCAACGCTCTGATTCGCAACCAATCACGATGACCGTTGATTTCAAATCAGTAGTGGTCACGCCCACGGCTGAATTTATAGGTCATCGGACTTAAAAATTCGCCAATGCAACACTTTAGGGATACGAAATTTTTAACGAACGTTTTCATTTGAATTTCTATAGATCTCAACACAACTTTATTTCAACTCAAAATTTACGTTAAATTCCGATATTTGGACATGTTAAGTTTCGATGTGGTCATATCATAGTCTGTTTCAAGGCCATTGAAATCTAGCTATGCAGAAGTAGGCCTATATATTACGTAGAGTTGTTTTTAAACAATTTCAAGCCAGCGCGTAAATTCGCCAGAGGGATACACGAAAAATGTGCACATCGTTACATTCAAATTCACGTACGGGCGCTGACGAAGATGTCGTTGAATTCAAATACACGGGCGCTGAGGAAAACCCGGGCGAACGCCGGGTAAAAACTGCTAGTTTACAATATTTCTAAATTTATGGAAAAAAAACAAATTTTGTTTCTTTTGTTTTTAAAAAGTGTAACACAAAACACCAAAAAACCAAATTTAATTTATTCTTGATTGATGAAAGCAGAAAGATTCTGCAGTGCATATTTTAACGGGTTTGGACTACTGGGACAGATCTCGAGTCTGTTAGTCTACTTTTAATGTTGTTGGAAACTAACATTGAAAGTAGAGTATTATTTATTTATTTATTTATTAAGGTCACTTGTTATAGCGCCCCTCCAAGATGTCTACACAGAGGCGCTCCCGACTACAGCGCAGACACTGAATCGGAGTTTCACGCCGAAGCGCATGAGCAATTGCGAGTGAAGGACTTGCCCAGGGTCCTTACGCGGCGGCTTGAGGTGGATTCGAACCCGCACCCTTCGTCTGCAAGGCACCGAACATACCCCTACACCACCGCGCCCCACCAAGAGTAGGGCCTATTACATGGGACAAATCACCAAAACTACTGGGACAAATCCTAAAACTACTGGGGCAAATCCTAAAACTACTGGGACATTTGTCCCAGTAGTTATAGCCTACAGTTAAAATATGCACTGAGAGTCTGTGCAGACTGTGCTAAAGGTTTTAGCGATCGTGCCAAGCAGCATTGCACCTCGGGTGCATTTGAAATGTCTACAATAATGACAGACATCATGGAAGGTTTATACGGCACTTGATCCTATCTATAGCTCAACTAAGCTTAATTAAATTTGAAGTAGCCATGCATCTCGTCCTCCAGTCATTTCAGGTTTCACGAAAATAATAATAATTATTATTGTAACACTTTTCACGACAGCCACGCACGCAGGGCCGTTTTTAGGTCATCGGCCCTAAAGCACTCTTGCAATCATATAGAACCATGCAAGTGCCAGCTCTGCATTAAATCTAAGCGCATTATTACGCATTCACATTATTTTATTGACATCATGGTTAATCATGATTCACGAACACACCCAGTTTTGATTTTAAATCTCAATTTACTTTTTGTAATGCTGATTTAATATCCTGGATATATCCACTAGCTAGGGTGTAGTGCACCTTATTTTTTCAATATCTCATATTCAGATTTTCGTAGGTTCCTTCAGAATGTTCGCATGCCGAAATAAATTGGCCTGTGTAGCTGGTTAGAATCTGGCACCAGCAGCGTCACAATGTGAACCAAATGAGTTTGGTTATAGGCCTATAGCTGGCGTTAATCGAACTCTTAGAAATCAGTGAGAAATTGATGGGAATGATGAACTCGATGGTGGATTTAATCATTTTAATGCCACCGAGAATCCTGCACAGGACACATAATCACATATATAGGCTAGGCTACTTCTCCTTAAGTTTGGCCAAAATTTAATGAATCTGATCAGGCCCACGTACAGCGTATGGAAGCTAGAAGCTTTAGCCTACGAGACTCTTATATCACTGTACAGATGGCATTCGACTGTCGCCTGTTTTGCTGCAAAATGGTTTCAGACGATAGACATCAATCTCCAGATGCTTCGTTTGATAGGCCTATTGCAAACTCTGAAAAGCAGTGTGGCCACAGACTGAGTATAGGCCGTATGTATACATGTGCATGTAGCCTATATAGGCATATGTTTTACCAGTGTTCACTGCCACGGGGCCGCCGCTATATAGGCCTATTGTTATTCAAGCTTTGCAGTACGAAAAAGTACCATCATATAGACAGAATTATCAGAATGAGGAAGGAAAAGAGGAGGAGGAAGAGCGTAAGGAAGAGGAGGAGGGAGGAGGAAGAGGAGAAGGGGACGAGGAGAATGACGAGGAGAAGGGGATGAAGAGGAGTAGGAGGAAGAGAAGGAGGAAGAGGAGAAAGAAGAGGAAAAGGAAGAGTAGAAAGAAGAGGAAAAGGGGAGGAGTAGGAGGAAGAGGAGAAGGAAGAGGAGAAGGAAGAGGAGAAGGAAGAGGAGAAGGAAGAGGAGAAGGAAGAGGAGAATGGGAGGAGGAGGAAGAGGAGAAGGAAGAGGAGGAGTAAGTTCAGAATCAGATTCACTGACTGAGGCGGCAATAAACACTTGGAACAAACAAACAGATATCAACTTGCAATGAAATCATGCTTGCATATTATAAAATTATTATTTAGAGTAAATGTTGAGTTTGTCCTTATTGTGGACTGTTTAAAAAATGGACGACATTATTGGCATCATTATTTTATGTCAAAGGAAGTTGCCGCTAATAGAATGTTGCGTGTCGATATAGTTCTATGCACAAATACAATAAGAGTACAGCTATTGATCTATGCTAACAGATTTTTATTTGTGGAACAGGCTGTAGTCAGGGCCTATTTGCGAGCTTTTACGCTGTCGAAGAAGCGTGCTTGCTTTCATGAAGAAGCGTGCGTGCTACCATTTAGCATCAGGTAACGTATTCTTGCGGTTTAATTAGTCGATCAGTGGTAAAAGTGTAAAATCATGGGCCCCGGATCTTTAAATATATTCGGGCCCCCATAAATTTGTGATGGGCCCTCCGCAAAGTTATATCTTGTTAATTATTGATAATAATTACTAAAAAATGAAAAGCGCAATGCAAGTGAATATTATTGCATTATTATTGCATACAATTTTGACCATATAACAATATTTAAAGCGATTTAATTGATTGAACTTGAAGTGATTATCTTATTAGGAAATTTTTGTGCTAACTTAAAATGAACTTTACAACAGAAAAGAAGACGAAAACACTTTAAGCAGGTTAGTCACAGTGTCAAAGATATCACAAATAATATTACAGTATTTCAAATTAGCATGCATTGATTAAACAGCTGTAGTCGTATTGTATTAAGACATGAATTCTACACACAGTACACTGTAGATCTGCATGACATAAAAAAATCTGCAAGTTACTACAATGCTAACGCAGGGCTGAAACTGACATTTTAAACCTCAAAACCATTAATGTGTTTTAAAAAAATATTCAAAAAAGTAACCATTTGTGCAGAAATAAAAGTACAGAAAATATGACACAATTCCAGTGACTACGGCTTGTTGACGCATTGACGCTTTTATCAATTACAGAGAAGCTTCAATTACGTGGAAACTGTTTGTAATTGATTCATTGATAACTGCTGAAATATCTGCCTGGAAGAAACAAAGATGTACAAATAGCAACTTTTACTTTTTGAAATACTAAACATTAGTTGTTTATGAGAAAATACTGTTCAGAAACATTGAAAAAGCATGTGTTTTAGAACTGATTCCAAATGGACATCATTAATTTGTTACAAGCAACTTGCTCTGCCTTCTTCGGACATTGACCACAAGTGGCATCTCTGCGGTTTGAGGCAAGCCAGGATTTGACATATGGTAATGGCTGCCATAGTTTGAGAGGAGGACCTGTCAGAGAAATAAACATTAATGAACTCAAATGTGAAGCTAATAAACGTGAACGTAAAGGGGTACACACTAGGTTCATTTCTTCTCAGCTTCTACTGTCTTTTTCCGTTTTCTAGCCCCGCTCAAATATACCATATTTTGTCGAAGAAATCTACGGAAATGTGAAAAGAAATTCGCGTGACGACGGAATGAGCGTTAATATAAAAAGGAAGGAAAAGGAAGATACTGTAAGAATCAAGAGCAATTTCACTTTAGACGTCAAGTTTAATAAAATACGCTCCGATTATGGGGGTCATATTGGGAGATGCGGGGAGATCCGGATCTCATAAAAATCACTATGGGGCCCCGGATCTAAATTTTTACACATTCAAGGGCCCCGGATCGGAAATCCGGGGAGATCCGTCTCACTTTTTACACTGTAGTCGATGATGGCTGTGATCCAATTACCAGTTACATTAAAGGCGCTATATCAGCCTAGGTAGGGGAGACCGGGGCTCATTGGGACACGGGGCACAATGGGACATCGATAATTGCTTCACTTGTATTCACTCTTGGGAAATATAATCTATGGCAGAACATAGCTTATTTCCTGTTTAATATCCTCATGTAAAGAAAGCTTTAGTTTTTTACCATTTGACGAGGCAGGTCAGAAAAATTCATTTCTGGGTAGTTCGAGTAAATTTCATGCTTCGCATTTCGAAGCTTGCTGTACACACACTATTCTAGTGACATTGAAGATGTCAATTTCTTTCAATATGCCACTAAATAACCTGCATTCAAATCCCATTAAACTTTTCTATTACCCTTGTTATCACCACCATTTATGGATTCAAACAATCCAGTACCCATTGGGGTTCATTGGGACAGCATGCACGGGGTACATTGGGACAACGTCCCAATGTACCCCGTCTTAGTGATCCAATGTACCACTACAAGTAAACCTTAACTATAGGCCTAGTAAGAAATAAATAATATTTTGATTGGTTTATATTACATTTATAGCTTTACATTTCAATTACGGTAAGAAAGACAGAGACATGGCTTGACTGATCCATCGACAATGAAGGCAGCGATAGAACTGGGAGGGGATGGTCCGTCAGGCAGCTCTCTTGTTAGACGTACCAGAATCAACCCTTTATCGTTGTATATTTTGGATGAAAGTAGGATAAGGCAGTTTTCAGTTGATGAACTGACTTCTGGAATGTACATGTATAGTAGTTAAGTACACAATGAAGAATCGAGTTGATCATTGTACGGAATTATACGATATGAAACATCAACTGAAGAGGAATGTATCGTTGTCAAACTTATGGTAGGCCTACGTCAACCGTCGAGGTTAAATATGTTGTCGTTTGTCTTTCCTGATAAAGAGCAGACCGACAACATTAGCCTTGAAAATGTTGTAGGTCTACTTGTTATGCCAGAGCCAACGTCAGCTAGAAAGACATCACGAACATCCTCAATATAGGCCTACCCTCTCAGTGGTGTTGATTTAAGTCATTAATTTAAAATCTGGAACATGCAGGACCTGTAGACCAATTGCTAATGTTAGAGGCCTACATCAGTGTTTGTTGTAGTTAAGAGTTTTAAATAAATCAGTTGTCTCTGGTTTCCCAGATAGGAGCCTACCTACGTCAGCAGGCCTAGGTCCATTTTTAGTTTGTATGAGTAGGCTTAAGATTAATCCAAAACAGAAACTTTTAAAATATAACCTAATCGTTCTAGACCTAAGCTATAGGCCTGTTCAAAGTCATAATATTGGTACTTTATGAGACTTTATGTGTGGAAATATAGCCTATTAATTCTCCTTTAGGCTATTATTAAAGTCATAAGTTTTTGCAGTCATTTTTGTGTTTTTATAGATAGGCCTAACTAGTTTTTGTAAATATAATGAATAGGCTATCCTATTTATAATTCAATAATCCTAGTTAGCCTTCTTAAATCACTAATAAATTACTCTATAAGACAAAGCATATGCTATTACATAGATGTAAATCAGTGTCCCAATGTAGCCCAGACAGTGTCCCAATGTGCCCCAACAATGGGGCTCATTGGGACACGTTGGGGCCTCTCAGAAATTGAAAACTGTGAGTTTATTAATCATCACACACTGTCCATTTGTATACAAAACGACGAGTAACATGCTAAAGTAACATCTAACTGTTAAAAAATTTGCATGGACTTTATTGTTTGATCATAATTTTGAAAAATGTTATTTTTGTCCCAATGAGCCCCGGTCTCCCCTACCTAAATGCACTCATGTCGAAATGTCTCCAGCATGCAGCGACTCGTGGGCGTATTTAGGGGGGGGAAGTGTTGCGGTTTTACCCCTCAATAAATAAATGCCGTAAAACACTTAACTCTTCCCTTACTCTGCGACCATGTCCACTGGAAACCCCCGAAATGGAAACACCCTGAAATTGTTTCCTGGATACACCCTTGCAGCGACTATAGTTATTGAGTTTAAAACCTGGCGGTGTTTACATGCATGGATTGCGAATGCAGGACAGAGTGGACAGACGTACGTACGCGGTCTCTGCTTCTGTTCTCATGCAGTGATTAATAAATCATAAGGCGCATGTATTCTAATAAAAAGAAGAGCTGGAGCCTCATTTCTTTAGAGAACGCACGTACGCACTGTGTTCCGCCAAGTCCTTTTATCATACGACACGAAGAAGAAGGACGACATTATTGGCATCATTATTTTATGTCAAAGGAAGTTGCCGCTGATAGAATATTCGACGGTGCTTGTTGTGTTCTGTTTGCTCTCGGTTTGTCTCTTGAATGCGAGGATCTTTGGAAATTGCCTGAAACGAGTAACTGCGTGAGTTTCAATTACGTATCCGATTGGCCGACCTGCTTTTGAGACACACACAGGAAGGAAGAAAGGAAAGAAAGAAGGAAGGAAGTTAAGTGGGAAAGAAGGAAGGAAGGAAGAAAAAAAGGAATGAAAGAAGAAAGGAAGGAAGGGAGGAAAGAAAGAATGACAGAAGAAAAGAAGGAAGGAAGGAAGGAAGGAAGGAAGGGAGGAAGGAAGGAAGGGAGGGAGGAAAGAAGGGAGGGAGGGAGAAAGACAGAAAGGAAGGAAAGAAAGAAGAACGGATGAACAGAAAGAAGGGCAGAAGGAAAAGAGGAAGGAAGAAAAGAAGAAAGGAAGGAAGAAAAGAAAGAAGGAAGAAAGGAAAGAAGGAAGAGGGAATGAATGAATGAACGAATGAATGAATGAAGGATCGAAGGAACGAACGAAAGAAGTAAGGATCGAGGGTCTATAACTGACGCCAATGTTTCCTATAAGGTAGGTTTTGCAAAACGTGAAGATCTAGTGTGGATTTTTTTCACTCACGACGTAAAGACTACATGTATGTAACGAGACTGACTGCATATATTTCCAAAGCATTGCAATGTAATCCTATATGAAGGCGGGCGGCCATTCCCCTCTTGCGCCGTCTGGTCTTCCAACAGCACGAGTTGGCCTATACGTACTACATTCTGTAGCGGAGTTAGATGGAGAAAATGTGGAGCACAAATCTAGAACTATGAATAGTAATTTCGGTAAAGTCGTAGTTTACGTTGCTAAATTAGTAAAATGGAAGCTGGATTGATGAAAGAAATTGTTTCCCTAAATAGAAGTGGGATTGATGAAAACGTTCCTGTGTTCAAAATAGAAGTTGGATCGATCGAAATAATTTTTCCCATAAATAGAAGCTGGATGGACGAAATTAAGTTTTGGATTCAATAGAAAGTGGATTGATGAAAATAATTGTTTCCGTAATCAGAAGCTGGATCCATGAGAATATATCTTTGCTTAAATAAAAGTTCCATTGATGAAAAATATTTTTTTCATGAAATAGAAGTTGGATTGAAAAAAGTAATTTTTTAAAATTAAATAGAAGTTGGATTGATGAAAAAATTTCTTAATGAAATGGAAGATGGATTGATGATAGTTAACATGCACATAGGTAGACTTCTTACTTATAGTACTTACCAACGTCAAGTACGGCATTGAAGACATTAGAATAATTTAGCAACGTAAACTACGACTTTACCGTAATTTCTCCATAAGATATTTGAACTGCATTCGCTATTTTATGGGTGATGAATTAATGCAATTGTACATGCTTTAATTTTTTTATAGTTCTAAGTTGCATAGGAATTCGGATAACGGACAGAACCGGTAGTCAGCATGGTTGACGTCTCTGATAATTCAACATTCTTCGATGATTATACCACATTCTCCGATGATCATACCACATTCTTCGAGGATTCTACCACATTCTCCGATGATCATACCACATTCTCCGATAATCATACCACATTCTCCGATGATTATACCACATTCTCCGATGATTATACCACATTCTCCGATGATCATACCACATTCTCCGATAATCATACCACATTCTTGACGACGAACACCAACGTCAGTCTCGTGACTAGTGGTGCCATCTCGCCGACTTACCTGGTGTCCAGTCTGGTGACCGTATACATAATTATCAGCGTCGTTGGAATCGTCGGCAACCTCCTTTGCCTCGTCGTTCTGTTCGGTCATGCCCCACTGCGCCGTAAGCCAGCCAACTATTTCCTCATCAGCCAGAGCATCATCGATGTCCTTGTCAGCCTCCTCCTGCCGCTCAACACCAGCCTCACCGTCCCCAACATCGGAGTTCCCTTCGACGCCATCCTCTGTTTTCTGTGGACGTCGCGGCCAATCTTCCTCGGACTGTTCACGGCATCGCTCTTCAACATCGTGGCACTGACCGTCGAGCGGTACTTCAAGACTGTTCACCCGGTCCAGCATCGCATCTGGATGACGAAGAAGCGGCTCTTGTGGATCGTCGTCGGGGTCTCTGTCGCTGGGGTCCTTCTCAAGATGCCCTACGCCATCGGAGGGACCTCGATCAGCCATGACAGAGCCTGCCTCGTCCAGAGCTACCCAACGGAAACGATCGCCGTCGTCGTCGGAATGTACAACTTCCTCGTTGAGTACTTCCTTCCTCTTCTCACCATAGCTTTCTGCTACATCCAGATGGCGCGCTCCCTTCGCCACACCATCCGGCCACCGGCGCCAGTTACAGCAGCTCCTGCTCGCCAGACGGTGATGGTCAGAGCCAGACGAAACATCCTCAAGACCCTCCTTGTCGTCGTCCTGATCTTCGTCGCGTGCACGACCTTCAAACAGACCCTACTTCTGGCCAAGGTCATCGGAAACGTTCCGCTCGACTACTCTGGACTGACCTTCAACGTTTCGCAGGTCATGTCTTTCATGGTCTGCTGCACGAACCCATTCATCTACATCGTTCACTATGAAGAATTCAAAGTGGGATTGCGAAAGCTGTTCGGACTACAATCCACTTCTATTCGTCCAGAAATCGGACAGACGAAATTCGTTCCAGAAGCAACACAGGACGAAGGAACACTTTAGTGACTCGGATGTGTGCAGGCCTAGCAGCGCTCCAACCAGTGACGCCAAGTTGTGCCCATAGTTGGCCCGCATTTTGGCGGCAACTGGTGGTTGACTTTTGGTCCAGTGTGGGCACAGTGAACACGGCTGTATGGAGTGAAATCCGTAGCGGAAAGGTCAAGGACTGATCCAGAACGGGTTACGCTCTTAATTCCACCCGATGTTAGTAATCCAATGCGAAGAACAAAGAACAGGTGTACAAGTGCGCATTCATACCCTACCAGCAAGTAACTGAACATTATATTATGGGATCCATACTATGAGCTCTGTGCGGGTCTCGTATAGGAATATGGGTCCTACTTGGGCATGCTAGCAGCGTAGGGATAACCCCGGTTATGAACCATCAATCTAAGTTTAGAATGCCAGTGCAAACAATCAACAGCAGAGGGAACACGGACAAAAACAATCTGGCGCTTAGGCTATATCTATCTAAATGAAGAGCTAAATCTATTATGTAAAATTGTAAATAGGATAAATGAACTCTATGAAGGGTGACACATTACTTGATCAAAGCGGACTAAAAAAATGCGTGGAACAGTAGGGCCCTGCTGTTTTCTGAGTCTGAACGACCTACGATTGGGCCTAAAGTTTGGGCTGACTTTTTAATATGCCCAGTCATTTTTTTTTATTCACAAGTTTACCGTCATCATATGACATCAAAGGCCGTTGACGACAATTCAAAATTATGTACAATACAGTTAAAAAAAAAAGAATTAATAGAGTTCAAATGACACCATTTAAAGGCTTCTAAACAGTATTTTACAATGTCACTGATATTCATTGTTTGACATCATAATATAACTCAGCTATTAATATCTATGATACTTGCAGGCAAGCTATACAATGTTTTGCAGAAATATCATAAACAATTTATTTCTAATCTACTTTGCATTTTCAAACATTGCAATCAAATATTATTAAAGAAATACATGCATAGTCACAGATTAAAAATCACAGTTCTTTATCATATGTTATATGTTATATTCATTGTTTGACATCATAATATAACTCAGCTATTAATATCTATGATACTTGCAGGCAAGTTATACAAAGCTTTGCAGAAAATATCATAAACAATTTATTTCTATTCTACTTTGAATTTTCAAGCATTGCAATCAAATATTACTAAAGAAATACATGTATAGTCACAGATTTAAAAGCACAGTTCTTTATTATAATTATGCTACAGACATGAATATAAAAGAGTAATGTAAATTCACCAGATTTTCTTAATTTCTTACTTTTAATTGTTAATAAAGCTTAATGGTTATTTATTATAAATGTAATGTTGACATGAGATTCTTACTTTAATTACAAATGTTTACATAAGGAATCAATCAATACAAAAAACAAACCATATTAACATAATAATATAGGCTACATACATGCTGTTTAAAAAAACAAAAAACAAAACAAACAACAACAACAAAATTAAAATAAAATAAAATCTTTATAACAGATTTAATCTATTCATATTACAGCCCATCAACTAAAAGTCTACACAAAGGGAACCACCCGTCGACGTCCATTGCCCAGTCATGCATGCGGTTTAACTACTTATAACGTATCACCTAGGCCTATACGCTAGGATGAATACTCTTTCCAGCTCACATGCTTCAGTCTTAGAATTTATTCGATCCCAGACAAAATGAGAGGATTAAAACAGCAATTTTAGCTAAAAGTTATTATTTTAACCTTCGTAGGCCGAAGCTCCGTCTCGAGAAACGGAGGACGGAGTGGGGTAGTTTTCTACCCCAAAGAAATTTGTAATATCTCAGCTCACAGGTAAGCTACAATGACAAATGAAGTGTCGATTCTATACTTCCAAGGTCATAGAATCGAATCGAAATATCGCATTGGGAATAGTGTGGGAATAGTACTATCCAAGATGGCGGCTAATATGGCCGCCGAAACACAAAAATGTGTATATCTGAGCTCATAGGTAAGCTACAATGACAAATAAAGTGTCCGTTGTAATACTTACACGGTCAAATAATCGAACCATCGCACTGGCAATAGTGTGGGAATAGTAGTCCTACAATTCAAGATGGCAGCCAATATGGCCGCTAAAAGAGAAATAGGCCTATGTATATATGAGCTCATTGGTAGGCTACAATGACAGATGAAGTACCGAATTTATATTTTCAGGGTCAAGGAATCGAATTTTCGCAGCGGCAATAGTGTGGAAATGTTACTTTCCAAGATTGGCCCCCAAACAAAAATATGTATAACTCAGCCTATAGGGCCTAGATAAGGTGCAATGACAAATGAAGTGTCGAATTTCATATTTTCAGGGTCAAGGAATCGATTTCTCGTAGTGGTAATAGTGCGGGAATGTTACTATCCAAGATGAGGCCAATATGGCCGCCAAAACACCGAAATATGTGTATATCTCAAAATAACACGAAGCTACAGTAAAAAATTAAGCGTCGAAATTAATATTTTCGGGTTCAAGGAATCGTTTTCTCGTATAGCAGCAGTGGTGTGGGAATTTTAATTGCCAAGATGACGGCCAATATGGCTTATAGATAAGATACAATGACAAATGAAGCGTCAGCTCATAGATAAGGTACAATGACAAATCGGGAACAGGTCGATAGTCCGAAGGTTCGATAGTCCGAAGGTTCGATAGTCCGAAGGTTCGATAGTCCGAAGATGTCATGGTAAAACATATAGGCTATGTAGAAATATTATATGTTCATGGGTAATCCCGTATTTTACGTTGATAAATTCCTTGTCCGAAGGTTCGATAGTCCGAAGGTTCGATAGTCCGAAAGTGTCATGGTAAAACATAATATAGACTATAGGCTACCTTATGGGTAATCCCGTACTTTATAGGCTGCTCAATTCCTTAAGAGAAGTTTAGGTTGCTAAATTATTTTAATCTGGGAAACACGTAGGCTACTTGGTCATTTGAAATGGACGCTGGGCTATCACATACTTATACTACTAGTATTTTATTTCAAGGGTCAAGTAACAGCATTTATTTTAATGGATTTCTGCAATGGATTTTGCATTGACAATAATGGTAAATTTGAATGGGTGAGCAGTGTGATTCTCCTTACAGATTTTATTTTAGTTATAGTTATAGTTAATGATTTTTTATTTTAGTTATAGTTATAGTTATAGTTAGTATTATTTTTAGTTATAGTTATAGTCATAGTTAATGGATTTTTATTTTAGTTAATTTTAGTTACTACTTAGATACAATAATTAAGGCTATAGCCTAAGCAAAATTGTGCGTATTAACACGCTGTTTCACAATTTGCTCAGAACTTTGAAAGCCTTTGAAGCATGGGTGCATTCAGCTTCATGAATACACGAGTTTCCAAAGTAACTGACAAATTGCATAATACAAATATCGCATTTTTTCATTCTCATTTATGTCGAATCGTCCATACTGCACTGCCTATTTTTATTTTTTGCATTAACGACAATAAAGATGAATTTTCGTTAGTGTTATTTTCGTTATAGTTATAGTTAATGATATTTTTAGTTATAGTTATCGTTAACGAAATCATTTTATTTTTGTTAACGAACATTTTCGTTATCGTTATCGTTAACGAGAATCACACTGTGGGTGCGTGTGGTTTTGGTAAGTATGAAGGGTGCTCTTTAGTCCTTAGAAAAGGCTGCTACAAAGCTAGATTAGATACGATCAGTATTTAATTGAAAGGTCAAGTAACAGTAGAAATCTTGCAATGCATTAGTACAATAGATTTTGCTTTGGCAATAGTGGTATAGCCTACTTGAAAACCATATAGTCACATACATGTACACCATGTACAGAGACGTTGTGGAGCTTGTGGGGCTGTGGGCCCTATAAGCCTTGGCTTGTGCTTTAATCCGGCACTGGGTCGTACAGCTCGAAGGTCGGGTAGTCAGAAAGCAATGACGGGATCGTGCCTGGATTATCAGACGAATTTCTAATTGGTATTGCGTTGGAAGGAAATGAGTTCTTTTGTGTCCCTGACAGTAATTTCTTTAATATGAGTTGCATAGAAATGTAACTAACAGCTACATGTAGGCCTACGTGTGTATGTATGTATGTCCACTCGTCCGTAGGCTATAGCCTATAGGCTATATTTGTACATGTCCATTTATGTTTTACCATGAAATCTTCGGACTATCGAACCTTCGGACTATCGATACCAGTGGCGTAGCCAGGAATTTATGATGGGGGGGTGGGTTTGGGATTGAGAAATATTTATTAAT
This sequence comes from Aporrectodea caliginosa, assembly GCA_020284085.1. Classification (NCBI taxonomy): domain Eukaryota; kingdom Metazoa; phylum Annelida; class Clitellata; order Crassiclitellata; family Lumbricidae; genus Aporrectodea; species Aporrectodea caliginosa. The sequence continues at coordinate 544,495 of JACEVL010000427.1, read as the reverse complement.
TATTGTGGTCAATCCCTTCGAGCGTGAACGAACGAGGGTGCCGAAGGCGCGAAGCCCCTCGCAATTAGGGAATTTTTCTAATTGATAGCTTAATATGGTTTACTTTTTTAAATTAAACAATTAAAACAATGATTTTAATATTAAATTTAAATGGTATTTTTGTGACATATGGACAATGCAGACTCCATTACAATTAGGCCTAAAGAGTTTAAATTTATTAAAGACTTTCAACTTTCAAGTGAACAACACTGTACAACAGTCAGTAGTCCAAAGAAGAGAAAGAAGGCCTAGCCTAATTACTATCGTTTATTGTCATTTTATTTTAGTCTTCATCAACCAGCAACAGTTTAGGCTATTTATGTAAACTTTATATAATAGAATTAGCCTCTCAACCTCTGTATTAATTTACACTGTAAAGTCCAAACGCCTTTTCTGTTTGATAAATTCATTTATTATTTCATCTGTAGTTGGGGTATGTTCACGTTGGACATTCAGGAGGGCCAGTCCATTGAGTCGTGTTTCGCTGGTAGTGTTTCGCAGATACGTTTTCAAACGTCGGAGAGTTGAAAATGAACGCTCACTCGCACATGTGGATACGGGTAGTGTGGCCAAGATTGGCAGCAGTTTTCTGATATTTGGTTGCAATGTAGCATTGCATACAGCTAGGGCCTCTAAGGCATTTCTTGGAATACCATCTTGGGTCACACGTGACAGACGACGATACCATAGTTTCATTTCTGTAATAGCTGAAACTACATCGCAATCAAGGTCTTCGAAATAAAAATCAACCAGATGCTTAAAGTCCTCCAACTGTTCACAAGATGGTGATTTATTTGGATCTTTAGGAAGGAGACACTGAAAACCTTGAAGAACACTCTTGTGATTCAGGAATCTAGATTGAAGTTGACTTATGAACGAGTCCAAGAATGGAATGTAAATTGCAATCTTGTAATAGTCTTCATCGGATGTAGTTGAAATGTTACATCGTTTAGTTTGTTTCGCAGTTATTCTTGGTCGCTTTAATGAAAAATCATGTTTTTCTGCAACCTCAGATACAGCACCATACAATTTCTTAAATTCTCCATCTGCCTTCAATTCCAAATAGTTCAAAATACTATTACACGGTCGTTTTTTAGACATGGCGTTAATGAAACTGTTTCGCTTTAAAGAGTATAATAACCTGTATATTTTTTAACTTAATAAGTGTGAACAATTTTTCTAAACCACCGAAAAATTTATATTTTCGTAAAAATGTATGCTCTCGTTTACTACCGAAACAACAAAGACGCTAAATATTAAATAATGACGTCATTCGCTGTAACCTTAAAGTACGGAGAGTCGGATACAACGTATGGGACATCAGAAAAATAACGGAAATAAAATTTAATTATTACAGAAAATAAATTTAAATAATACAAAGGGAACAAAGTAATAGAGAATAAAGTAAGAAAAACAATTGTTACAAACAGTTGCTTTGTTTCTTCTTATTTAAATTTTTTCCCCTAAGCCAATGGGGGGGGTTTAACCCCCTTGTCTACGCCACTGATCGATACGTAACCGACAAATCTATGTATCAGCTCATAGATAAGGTACAATGACAAATGAAGCGTCGAATTTAATATTTTCAGGGTCAGATAATCGAAATATCGCAGTAGTAATAGTGTGGGAATATTGCTAATATTGAGTAATACTGGTAATAGTGTGGGAATATTTCCAAGATGGCAGCCAATATGACCGCCAAAACACAAAAATGGCCATATCTCAGACCATGGGTTAGTTTTGACGGCCTATCTTGGATAGTACTATTCCCAAATTATTGCCACTGCGATAGTTTGATTCCTTTACCCTGAAAATACTAAATTCGACATTTTATTTGTCATTGTAGCTTATCTATAAGCCGAGATATGCATATTTATGTGTTTCTGCGGCCATATTGGCCGACATCTTAGATAGTACTATTCCCACACTATTGCCAATGCGATTGTTCGATTCCTTGACCTTGAAAGTATTACAATCAACACTTCATTTGTCGTTGTTGCTTATCTACGAGCTTAGACATACACATTTTTGTGTTTCGGCGACCATATTGGCCGCCATCTTGGATAGTATTATTCCCACTATTCCCAATGCGATAGTTCGATTCCTTGACCTTGGAAGTATTAGAATCAACACTTCATTTGTCATTGTAGCTTGCCTGTCGCCGCCATCTTGGATAGTAAACTTTCCTCAATTAGGCAGGAATTAAAACTAAATTCCATGGTAGAATCAACACTTCATTTCGAATTGCAGCGTGATTATGAGCTAATATCTTCTATACATAGGTCTACATCTGCATTATGAACGAAAAAGTACTGACGTCGACTACGAAGTGGGGTAGATTTCTACCCCATGACACTTTGGAATGAAATAACTTTCTCAGACAATATGACATTGTGATGGTTTTGGTTTTGGTGTCAGAATATCATGGGTCTAAACTGGTAAACACATGGAACGTCAAAGTATAACTATCTTGGTTGCTCCACAATCAACATTTAAAAACCGCTACGAAGGTTAATACAGGTCTACTGTTCACCATACTGTATCCATTTAGGCAACACCCAGCACAGAATCATGCAACCATCGTAAAGAATGCAATAGCAGCAGTGTCTGAAAAACCGTTCTACACGGGATATTTTAATATACTGATTTGAAGGACAAACTTAAAATTAAATTTACGAATGTTGGAATTCAGTTGATAATCCTAAAACAGCTAAGCAAAGTCAATATCAACTGCAGCAGTACAACACAACTGGAAAAGTGCCACAGAAACTCCTTTTATCGTTGGAACATTTAATTGCATATTACACATCCATGATATGCTTCCACTAGGAAAGGCTCACTAACAGCAACAATTGATGTCTTATTCCCAAATACATCCAGATTTGGATTTCTTCTCTATAAGTTCTCACTTTGTTATTCGAAGAATCAATCTGCTTAAAAATGTTGTCACACAATTTTGTCTTTGTATCGTTTTCTTTGTTATAGGTTGTTAAATGTTTATTCAGTGGAAATTCCATGTGTCATGCTTCACGCTTATATGGCTTTTTCCAATGTGCGTTCTCGCATGATGCCACAAATGACTACTGCATAGAAACGACTTGTTACATACATGATACTTGCATGGCTTTTCTCCAGTGTGGGTTCTTGCCTGGTCATTTAGTTTACTATTTTCCGAAAATGCTTTTCCCACATAGTTCACACTTGTATGGTCTTTCTCCCACATGGGACCTCTCTTGACTTTTCAGACTGTACTACTATATGAAAATGAATTGTGATATACTTAACATTTATGTGGCTTTACTCCAGTGTGCGTATTCTTTTGCAGCTATTTAAATTACTTCTAGGTGTAAACACTTTTCCACAGAGTTCGCATTTGTAAAGTTTGCCAGCACGATGGTTTCGTGCATGGACGTTTAGTTAGTTGTTGCAAACATCTTTCCACATACCTCACACTTGCAAGGTTTTTTCATCATTGTGAACAATAACATGACGATTCAGTGATCGAATCTCTTTATAGCTTTTGTCACAAAGTTTGCACTTGTATGGTTTTTCCTCACTGTGCCGTTTCATGTGTTGATTCAAATCTCCAGAAGCTACAAATGCTTTGTGACAACATTGGCATTTGAATGGCTTTTCTCCTGTGTGCCTTCGTGTATGTGCCTTCAGCAGAGAAGATGTCTTAAATGATTTCTCACAGAATGCACATTTGTGTGGTTTATCTCCAACTGTGTGAGTTCTTGTGTGACGAGTTAGAAAATCACTTCTTGTAAAGGCTTTACCACACACTAAACAACGGTATGGTCTTTCTCCAGTGTGGGTCCTTATGTGGTCAATTAGGTGATTCCTCCTTAAATATGCTTTTCCACATAGTTCACACTTGTGTGATTTTTCTCCCATGTGGATCCTCTCGTGTCTAATCAGAGAACTAGTACAAGAAAATGACTTGTTACATACTTGACATTTGCATGGTTTTTCTCCCGTGCATGTTCCTTCATGGCTATTTATATTACTTCTGCGTGTAAGTGCTTTTCCAAATATTTCGCATTTTTCTGCAGTGTGAATTCGTTTGTGGAAGATTAGCCTGTTAGTTGTTTCAAATATCTTTCCACATACCTTGCACTTGTTAGGTTTTTCAACACCACTGTGAACAATAACATGATGATTCAGTGATCTAATCTCTTTATAGCTTTTGTCACAAAGTTTGCACTTGTATGGTTTTTCATCACTATGCCGTTTCATGTGCTGTTTCAATTCTCCAGAGTATTCAAATGCTTTCTGGCAACATTGGCATTTGAACGGCTTTTCTCCTGTATGCCTTCGTGTATGTGTCTTCAGCAGAAAAGATGTCTTAAATGACTTCTCACATAACTTGCATTTGTGTGGTTTATCTCCAACTGTGTGAGTTCTTGTGTGACTAGTTAGAAATTCACTTCTTGTAAAAGCCTTACCACACACTAAACAACGGTATGGTCTTTCTCCAGTGTGGGTCCTTATGTGGTCAGTTAAGTGATTCTTCCGTAAATATGCTTTTCCACATAGTTCGCACTTGTATGGTTTTTCTCCCGTGTGGATCCTCTCGTGGCTAATCAGAGAACTTGGAATAGAAAATGATTTGTTACATACTTGACATTTGTATGGTTTTTCTCCTGTGTGGATCCTCTCATGGTTAATCAGATTACTAGTACAAAAATATGACTTGTTACATAGTTGACATTTGTATGGTCTTTCTTCCATGTGGATCCTCTCGTGCTTAATCAGATAACTAGTAAAAGAAAATGACTTGTTACATACTTGACATTTGTATGGTTTTTCTGTCGTGTGGATCCTCTCGTGGTCACGCAGAGAACTTGGAATAGAAAATGACTTGTTACATAATTGACATTTGTATGGCTTTTCTCCCGTGCATGTTCCTTCATGGCCACTGATATCACTTCTGCGTGTAAGTGCTTTTCCAAATATTTCGCATTTGTAAAGTTTTTCTGACGTGTGGATTCGTTTGTGGAACTTTAGTTTCTTAGTTGTTACAAACATCTTTCCACATACCTTGCACTTGTAAGGTTTTCCACCACTGTGAACACTAACATGATAATTTAATGAGCTAATATCCTTATAGCTTCTGTCACAAAATTTGCACTTGTGTGGTTTTTCTTCACTGTGACTTTTCATGTGTTGATTCAATTCTCCAGAATATACAAATGCTTTATGACAAAATTGGCATTTGAACGACTTTTCTCTTGTATGCTTTATTGTATGCATTGACAGATGAGAAGATGTCCTAAATGCTCTCTCACATAACTTGCATTTGTGTGGCTTATCTCCAGTGTGGATTCTGATGTGATCCATTAGACGATCACTTCGTATAAATGCTTCTCCACACAATACACACTGGAATGGTCTTTCTCCAGTGTGGATTCTTACGTGCTCAACTAGATGACTCTTTCTTGAATACGCTTTCCCACACAATTCACACTGGTATGGTTTTTCCCCAGTGTGGGTTCTCATGTGGCAGATTAGTTTTGCACGTACTCGAAATTTCTTTCCACATAAATCACATTCCGGTGATTGTTTAACTGTAGGTTTTCCAATGTGGTGTCTCCATTTGTCTTTTTCACAATCTTCTGTTGGGCCTGACTGACACAATCCTTGGTCTCCATTCATGATCTGTAGGTTGTCTTTTAATTGAATTAACAAGCTCATCTGGATCGTAACAGGATACTTTAATTGTAGATGGATAGCCTTGCACTGTACTGATGTCCTTTAGTAAATGTCTTACACATTACAATGAACAATTTTCCTCTATCTTTTGATTTTGCCTTTAAATTCTCTGACTGTAATTCTTCACATTACTTATACAGACGAATTCCATTTCTTCCAATGGAAGCTGTTTGGAAGCTGTTTGAAAAAAATAGAAATTCTTTTACCAAAATGTAAAAAATACTGTAGTTATCGTTATACCAAATTTTCCAGATTTAATATCAAGTAATGTAGAGATGTTATTTCTGAAGACATTCGTACTTTTTTTTAAATACCCAGCTACAATTCTTTCCATTCTTCAGAAGGAGAGCACAAAAAGTTTCAACAATATCATTTGTACACTCCAAACGGGATTAAAGCATTATTTTGACAGTGTCTGGTAACCAAATTAAATGTAATTATGGTTACGTATATCGATAGTCCGAAGGTTCAATAGTCCAAAGGTTTTATTTATTGTAGCATATATTTGAGCATCAGTCCAACTTCTACTTACACTAGGATATTTGTTCATCAATCCAGCTTCCATTTAAAAGTTACATAAAATATTTTCATCAATCCAACTTCTACTTATACTATGAATTTTTTCATCAATCCAGCTTTTATTTAAGCAATAATTCTTTTCATCAATCCAACTTCTAGTTACACTATGACAAACACTTTTTCATCATACTAACTTCCATTTCAGCCAGGATTATTTTCATCAATCCAACTTTTAATTAAGCAAGAATTCTTTTCAGCGATCCAACTGCTACGACTATAGGGCCTTTGGACTATCGAACCCTCGGACAATCGACCTGTTACCATAATTATCAAGTTCATGAAAGGCTAAACTTACAGCAGTATGTACTTAGCTGTTCAGAAATGTGATCTCAAAGTCAAAGGACCATTTGACTGAAGCACAAGCATAACCACAGTAATCGACTGACTCTGTGCGAATCTTTCAACATGAAAAAGAAGTAAATTTTTCATTGATAATTCGCAGGACTGACTCAAAGTTGATAATCCCGTAGTTTAAGTTGTTAAATCATTTCAAGTGGTCAATTTAAAATGGAAGCTGGATTGATAAAAAAATTGTTTCACTAAATGAAGTGGGATTGATGAAACCATTTCTGTGTTTACATAGAAGCCGGATAGATTGAAATAATTTTCCCCATAAACAGAAGCTGGTTTGATGAAAGTAAGTTTTTTATTCAATAGAAGCTGGATCGTTGAAAACAATTGTTTCTGTAAGTAGAAGCTGGGTCCATGAGAATAGTTCAAGATTCTTAAATAGAAGTTCCATTGATGACAGATATTTTTGCTTAAATAGAATTTGGGTCATGGTTTTCATTAAATTGAAGTTGGATTGATGAAAAAATTTCTGAAGAAGAGGAAGCTGGATTGATGAGTTATCATGGACATAGGTAGACTGCTTAGTGCTTACTTACTAAAGTTACATCGGCATTGAAGACATTAAAACAAAATAACCAACCTAAACTGTGGGATTACCCTCAAAGTTTGCCACATGATTAAAAATAAGCATATATAATTTATTTGCATCAACATTATGTTTATTTGCATATGATATCAATTGTAGGACTATCGGCATTCCATTAGTTTCATGGACCGCAACTGTAGGCTAATATACAGTATCTTTGGTCCAAGCATTGTAGTGCGCCCTGATTGGTCAGTATAAATGACACATGTATAACTTACAGGAAGATTCTCAACTGTTCTTATACGGTATATTTTGGCATGCCACGCGGAATGTATAATTTTTCCATGTTTTCTAATGAACACACTAACCCTAACCCTGACCGACCCTCGGTAAACTTGCGCTTTAGGGGTCCCGATTTTGAAGACTTTCTAATGACAACACAAACCCTAACCCTGACCCTAACCGACCCTCACGATGCTTAACCTGATCCTAAAGGACCCTCAGGGGCTAAACTTCTTCCATTGAACTAGGCTGATTAGTGTCAATGTGTGATCTTTTATAATACATAAGTAGTGCTCCCCTCGAATATGGGTGTCATTATTCGGGACCCCTAAAGCGCAAGTTTACCCGACCCTCACGACGCCTAACCTGACCCTAACCGACCCTCACGACGCCTAACGGAATCTCACGACGCCTAACCTGACCCTAACCGACCCTCACGACGCCTAACGGAATCTCACGACGCCTGACCTGACCCTAACCGACCCTCACGACGCCCAACGGAATCTCACGACGCCTAACCTGACCCTAACCGACCCTCACGACGCCTAACGGAATCTCACGACGCCTGACCGGGATCGGACGCCATATACGGTCCATGAAACTAATAGAAGCCGGACTATCACGGTCCTGATGCATGCCTTTATTTATATAAATCTGCTCCTCAACTCATTCTGGTCACACTTAAAACTTAAGAGTTTCAAGAGACCAGGAAATCTAGCAGAAATGAAGCAATCTTTCTTTATAAAAAGTCTCGTATCACAGTCACCTTGATCGAATAGTATGATATAATCTTGGAATATAAATCTCCAGCATCTTCAACTGATCAGTGAGATTTCACGTGACCACGCGACAGTCAGGTTTTATTGTGCTTGGTTTGCGGGGTAGGCAGAATCCGATGAAGAAAATAATTTGCACACGCAAATAATGCAGATTTCATGAAATAGGCAGTTTACATACACTTAAGAAATACCTGAGAAATAAAGATACTGCTGATGCATACCATTATCTGAACAGAAATTCTAATATCTGAAACCGGTTTGACGAGTTCTTCAAAATGGCGTATGCTGAAAAGAAATTCCTAAATGGAAACGGGATCGGAGCATGAACTGATTTCCCTCTACCGAATGATATTTGCGCGCCATAATTATCGTTCCTTTGTCACCCATTAATGTTTGCTGATTCTGTGCTCTTAATTACAACCATGGTGTAAGATTTTACACCATGTTTAACTGAAGTGAATAATATAAAATCGTTCAGCGATAGCCATTTTAGCGGACGATTAAAGTTGTTCCCTCTAGACCTGGAAAGCTGGATTTTATTAAAGTACTGCTGGACATCTGGTGAATATAATGTAATAATGATTAAACTAACAGACCTGTGATCATGTTTAATAATTATTAACTTAATCCGAAAGATAATTTTTAGGTTTAACTGATTTCAAAAGTAAAGTAAGTAGGCAAGCTTTTGGAAAGCGGAGCAGTCCTTTCATACTAGTAGCCTATGCTATGCATGCGCTGCATTATCTGAGGCTTCTTGCTAGTAGGCTAAAGTTTTAATTCGTTAACTTTTTATTATGTTAGGTTTGAGCATTTGCCTTCCATTGTAAATACTTCTTATTTTAGTACTTATTGCAAAGTAAACCATTTATTCGCTAAATGGCAGAAGAATCATTGCATTTGTCGAAATCTGGCTTCTAGTTGAAACATAATTCGTTCAGTTAGGCTATCGTCATTTTGATAAAATTGACAATCATTAAAAAAATGTTGAAAGAAGCGATTTCTAAAGCTAAGAATTATGCAAGATTGCTGTGACTCTTAATGCTTTACCTATATTATAGCAACGTGGAACTTATATAAAAAACGATTGCTTTAGGCTTGTCTCGTAACAGACGGCTCTCGGAATACCTTTACAAAAAGTAATGATAACTCAATGTCAAATCAACACAATGCTCGACAATAACAATCTTAGATTTGGGCGTAACCGTGAACAGTTATGCATCTTAACGAAGAACTTTTGAAGCAAAAACTCTAGCCTCTAGGGTAGGCCTAAAGCTGTAGTTTACGTTGCTAAATTATTTTATAGCCTACTGTCAATGGAAGCTGGGTTGAAGCTATCAATGGAAGCTGGAAAATAATTCTTACCTAAATAAGTTATAAGTTTGATTGATGAAAAAATTCTTGGTTAAATAGAAGTTGGATTAATAGCAATATATAATTCTTGCTTAAACAGACGCTTGATTGATTAAACTAATTTGAGCTTAAATGGAAGCTGAATTGATGACAGTTATCATGGATATTGGTAGACCGTTAAGGACTTGCTCTAGGTTCCTACATCGCAACCAGGTCAGCCCGTGACCAAGATCTTTCAACTTTGATGGAAGCGTTGCTCAGGGCATACTGCTGTATCTCGAGTTCCATTTCACCTAAAGATACTATCTAACCAAAATAGGCCTAAGTCTCTTGTGGAATTTTTAAATAAAGTGCTTAATTTATATTTATATGGAAATGTTGAGCAATTGTAATTTATTAACCTCGACTCAGATCTGCTGTTAGAAACCTAGTTATTTTTAGTACAGTGGCGTAATATTCCTGGTATGAATCCAAATTGCACTGTAAATGTTCTTTATAAATCAGTTGGATGTTGCCTCAGAACTTCCTTATGAAGTTCTACCAGAGTATAGCCTATTATTTTTTGTCTTCTCATGTTTGCGAAATAGAACACCACAAATATAATTATATTCTAAACTGTTTATCATAACTTCTTTATTATTTAAACCTGGCTGAATCTTGTTTTCTCCATCTGCCATTAAGTCACCAGTCGGTAATTGGCAAGGATAATTAAGTTCTCAAATTTTTACCTTTTCTACAAAATTCTAGTTTCATTATCCAGATAATTAATTCTACTTTCAAAGAATTATTTAGTTTACTCTGTTAGACTCTTTGATGGCAAGTATCTCATTTTCCATCTTCATCATTAACTATTTTACTCAAGTTTGGAAGCCTCGTGCACACCAGATTTTGTTGCCTTTTCATTCGCCAGAGGGCGATGAAAAAATTAGTAGTAGGGCGTGATGGGCTCTGCATGGCTGTCAAACAGTTAAATTCGACTCCTGGAATAACTTGTGGTCACCCGTTCATACTACGAACTGTAATCGTACTGCGTACTCGTCAGTTTGAAAATATTAAACGAAAATTATTATTTATTTTTTTATCCGAGGTATCTCAGATCCATCAGGAATTAAAAATTATCCTGAGATACAAAAATCATTAGTTTTATTATTATTATTATTATTATTATTATTATTATTATTATTATTATTATTATTATTATTATTATTATTATTATATAACAGCTCCCAGTGTCATGCTTAGTTTATTATGGATTGCATTTCCTCTGTAAAAAAGAATTAAAAAAATAATAATGACATTTCTATCATGAGAGATCGTAATTATGCAACTCGGGTAAAATCATAATAATTAGGCCTATTGTTATTATATGGTTTAAATAATATAGGGTATGCATACTCCCACAGATACACCGTATAATGGATGTCACGTTAAGCTATTGGTTGGCGGAATCGATACCGTTGCATTCCTAATGCATAATTCATGCAGTTCCGACTTCCATGCTGCATAGTAGGCCTACTGTAGCCTGTAATATAATTGGAGTCGTAGTGTTAGCATACGTATCGTAATGTAGCGGTAATTGCGAGGCGATATGCTTCTGTGGAGCTGGATTGAATTTCAGAGAGATTTCTAATGAGCAGATTCATGGATGGCGTCGTATATAGCCTTCAAAAATTATCATTCGGTCACTTGAACCGTTTCTTCGACCGAAATCTGTCACTGGTTGCAACCGGTTTCATCTCGCCTGAACCGGTTATTGGATACGGTGACTGAGAGCTAGTCGTTCAATGGATAGGAGGAGTTGAGGGTGGTCGATGACAGACACGCAGGCAGACACAGGTAGATAGACAGACATACGGACAGGTAGATAGACAGACAGACAGACAGGTAGATAGACAGATAGACTGACAGACAGGTAGATAGACAGACAGACAGACAGGTAAATAGACCGACAGATAGACAGACAGGTAGATAGACAGACAGACAGACAGGTAAATAGACCGACAGATAGACAGACAGGTAGATAGACAGATAGACAGACAGACAGACAGACAGGTAGATAGAGAGGCATGCAGACAGACAATGGCTGTGTAATTAGTTGCGGTGGATGGATATGTATGAGGTCATGATATCCGTCGTGGCTTCCGTATGCCTGTGTCTTTCCCAATGTAGTCTTCGATCCGTTTGCATATCTGTCTGTCACTTAGGCAGGACCGTGTACCTGCCTGTCGTTTTGTCTCTCCATTTCTGTATTCTGCTGTCTGCCTATGTGTCTGTGTGTCCCTCTGTGTTTGCATGTCTTTGTCTGTTCCACTTGTGGGTATGTTTCTGGTTTCATCTGCCGAGGTATCTGAGTTACTGGGTGTCTGTGCTCGTACATGTATCTGTGTATCCTTATGTGTATCTATCTGTGTGTGACAGACAGACAGACATAGTTACATGCATGCATTCATATATACATACATAATACATACATACATACATACATATATACATTCATACATACATTCATTCATACATACATACATACATACATACATACCTACATACATACATGCATACATACATACATACATACATACATACATGCATACACATATAATACATAGCTACATGGTATATACATACATACATTATACAGACACACAGCAAAAGACAGACGGACGGACATACAGACGGACAGACGGAAAGACAGACGGACAGACAGGCTCATATGTTATGCACGATTATGTGTGTGTATACATGTATAAACGCGGCCAGTGCTTGTGTGTATTATGCATTGTGTGCGTTGAATGGGATTTGGTTGGACTGGAGTATAGGAGACTGAATGGAGTGGCATGTGTGCGTGGCTAATCGACTGAATGGCTAATTCGGATGGCTATCTGCCTGGTCTCTGTTATAATAAGTAGTCATTTTGTTCGGGTTATTTATTGCCTCTGGGGCTGACGATATCTGACCCTCCGTATCTGCTTTCAACCGTACGGCTGCAGCCGAGGTTAAATCCATGGAAATGGGGCCTCAGGAATGGCCTTGCATGGCTCCATGACCACCTGTATGCCTACCTTCATTCCTTCCTCATGCTTTCCTGTGTGCCTGTCTACCTGTATGTATTTCTGTGTCTGTTTGCCAACCTGTATGACTGCCTTGTGGCTGTCTCTGTATATTTCTGTGTATCTGGTTTGTTTGTTGGTTTGTCCGTTCCTGTGAGGCTGTGCCTCTGCTCCTCTTCCTCCTTGTCTCTGTCTTCGTCTGTCTCCGTCTGGATTTGACTTCATAGAAATGTCCCTCCGTCTTCATTCATTCATCCACTCATTCACTGACTCAATTAATCAATCAATCAATCAATCAATCAATCAATCAATCAATCAATCAATCAATCAATCAATCAATCAATCAATCAATCAATCAATCAATCAATCAATCAATCAATCAATCAATCAATCAATCAATCAATCAATCAATCAATCAATCAATCAATCAATCAATCAATCAATCAATCAATCAATCAATCAATCAATCAATCAATCAATCAATCAATCAATCAATCAATCAATCACTCAATCAATCAATCAATCAATCAATCAATCAATCAATCATGGCTTTCCAGCGATCTCTAAAGGCTCTACATAAATGCTCGAATGCTCTGTTCGTCTCCTTTCTCTTGATCTGTGTCTTGCTGTCTTTGCCTCTTGTACCCTGTCTCTGTCTCATTCCGTCTGACTGTCCCAGTCCTTGCCCTATTTATTTATCAGACCATTCAATTATTTGTCTGACCTGCCAAGCATGCTAGCAGCACAGACACATACAAATACAAGTACTCACACTCACACATATACATGAACTCATACACACACACACACACACACACACACACACACACACACACACACACACACACACACACACACACACACACACACACACACACACACACACACACACACACATACATGCATAAGTACAAACACGCATATTCACAGAAACATACACTCACATTCACACACACACACACACCACATACACCACATACACCACATACACCACATACACCCACATGCACACACACATACACACACGCATACATCACATACACCACATACACCACATACACCCACATGCACACACACATACACACACGCATACATCACATACACCACATACACCACATACACCCACATGCACACACACATACACACACGCATACATCACATACATACACCAAATACAAACACGTATACACCCACATACATACCACCAACTATCGAACCACCTATATTATACTGAACCACAAGAAATACCCAGGCAACAGATAATACACCACTGCCTCACTTGAGCCCTCTCCGATCTCTTTTGTGTGGTAATTGAAGGGGAAGGAGGCGGAGAGCAGGGGCGTGCGTCTACCTGCCTACCTGCCTCTGATCTAGCCAGCTGAGCGGTTCAGGTGAAGGGGAAATCAGTATTCCAACAGGTGCCCCAGATGGATAATCGACACCTGTTCTGTAACTGATTCGGATGCGTTTTGCACCTCGCCTGAACGGACGGATGGATGGTTGGTTGGTAGGTCGGTAGGCGGCGACTGCTCGGCCGTGGTGAGAGCAGGTTTCGTTTACAATTGGGGGGAGTTGCATCTACAGAAGAAGGACTCTTCCTGTGTGACAGGTGATGGATCACAGATTTCATTCATTCATTCAATAATTCATTCGTGCGTTCGTTCATTCATTCATTCATTCATTCATTCATTCAGTCAGTCAGTCAGTCAGTCAGTCAGTCAGTCGTCCAGTCGATCATTCATTCATTCATTCAGTCAGCCAGCCAGTCAGTCAGTCAGTCAGTCAGTCAGTCAGTCAGTCAGTCAGTCAGTCAGTCAGTCAGTCAGTCAGTCAGTCAGTCAGTCAGTCAGTCAGTCGTCCAGTCGATCATTCATTCATTCAGTCAGTCAGCCAGTCAGTCAGTCAGTCAGTCAGTCAGTCAGCCATTCATTCATTCATTCGTTTAAATCGATTGATTCATTGACGTCAGAATCTGCTACTTCTGCTGCTGCTGAAGTTGAAGATGGTTAGCAGTGGTAGTAGTTGGTGTTGTGGCTACGGTAGTGTTAGTGGTGATGATGGTGGGTAGTGGTGATGGTGATGGTGGTGGGTAGTGGTGGTGGTGGTGGTTGTGGTGATGATGGTGGTGGGTAGTGGTGGTGATGGTGTTGGTGGTGATGATGGTAGTGGTGGTGGTGCTGGTGGGGTTGGTGTTGGTGGTGGTAGTGGTAGTGGTGGTGGTGGTGGTGGGGTTGGTGTTGGTGGTGGTAGTGGTAGTGGTGGTGGTGGTGGTGGTGGTAGACTGGTAGTGGTGGTGTAGGTGGTGTTGGTGGTAGTGATGATGATGGAGGCGGTAGTGGTGGTGGTAAGTTACATATAAGCAAGTATAATGTTATACATTATGTAACATTAGTTGTTTTGATAGTTTTATTTGTCGATGGTGTTTTTTGTTGAACAGGTGCTGCCACCTGACGAAGGAATATAAACCTTGAGTTCACGGACGTCCTCTATAATGGTTCAATTGTTCTGCTCACCTGTTCTTGGCGCTTCCTGATGAGGGGTCTTCCAAATCTTACGTTTTCTTCATGTATGGTCCTAATATCTTAGTTCTAATTCAACCTGTGGATTTAACGGATTATCAAACCAATACGTTTTCAGATAAGAAGCGATCCAACTGTTGAAAATAAGGGTTATCAGAATTCTAGCTTGTAGATTACGAGACCATACGAACCCTGACTTGGATCGCAAATTCGCCGGTTAGTGACGTAAAGGGCCAATCAACATCTACAATCTACACTCATGAGTTTCAGAAGTCTAGAGGAAGACGAATTTGGTAATTGCTTACTTCAATTTATTTCTCATATCATTCTAATTGATTAATTAATTAATTCCCTCATTCATTAATTCATTAATTCATTCAATCATTCCTTCATCCATTCATTTATCACTGTTAATAATATTTTTGCTATTACTTTCATTATTACTATTAACCATAATTATTAATATTCTTATGCGTTTTTAGGCGTCACTATCTAATGACCAAGCATCAATCTATGGCATTGACCAATTGTGAGTGAAGGACTTGCTCAAGGTTCCTACAAAGTAACCGCCTCAGAGGAGAAGGCGGCTAGAACTCGTCTAAAATTAGATATGTTCAATCAGTCATCCTTTGTTCATTCATCTATCTATTATTTCATTCCTTCGTGTGTGTTAGATTAGAATATTAATTACTTACCAAACGCATCATTGCATGACTGGTCAAGCTATTGAATGAATCCCTCCGATGCCACCCAGTTCGATCACCCCACTCCCAGGGATACACCCTGCCCCTATACCTCAGCTGTATCTGTTGCAACCGACGCATGCCACTTCCCGGTCCTGTCATCACATGGGGGTTAAAACGACCCCTCTGACCTGACCTTGTGACCCAGAGCCGTAGATGACCTTTGCCCTGGCGGTCAGTGTGTCAGTGAAAGAGTAATTCTGTTGTGTGGCATTTCCAGTGTCACCTGGGTGCAGGGAAGAGAAGAGTGGAGCGATACGATGCAGAGGTTAACTTATGTGGCCTGGATTCTGGAACAATTCTCCATTCATTCATTCATTCATTCATTCGGGAATTTATATAGCGCCCCTTCGAGGAAACTACTCAAGGGCGCTACCGACTCCAACGCGTCCAAGAAGAACAGTTTTAAGTTTAGTGAGGAAAGTTTCAGGTATAGTCCCAGGGTGTAGACGCAGCTCTAACGACTAAAGGAAGACCATTCCAGATAACTTGGCCACCACAGAACAGCTCGATTCCGCATAGTTGCGGTACGAGCAAATGGAACCAGAAGAACTCAGTTTTCTGCGGAACGTAGGAGGCGACGCCCTTGGACAACTGAAATCAAAGAGCAGAGCTCACGGAGATAAATTTTGTCGAGGCCCTGGAGGCTGCAGCGCCAAACTAGGGCAGGTATATCTTGTTCTCAATGCGCTGGCAGATAGGGTGCCAGTGAAGGTCCTCAAGCATGTAGCTGGAGACGTGACCGTATACTTGGGATGTACCCATGGATGTGTTTTATACCGCAACGGTTTCAGACTGTTCTTCTGGGCACTTCTATCGCACCGTTATACAATAGGTCTATGCATTACGGCACAACTACATTTGATATTGCCCTCCTTCTAAAATTCAGAAGGTCACAAACGACCATACGACGGAACATCGATGACGCTGAGCAATTGGACTTAAGGACTTGTTCAAGGTCCCTACACAGTGACCGCCTGAGTTGAGGCTCGAAGTCTTACCCTCCGCGCTACAGGTCGAGCGCCATTTTCATTCGGGTATACCGAGCCTTTAAAGAAGCTCTGATGCTTAAAGGAACTATCATCATCATCATCATCATCATCATCATCATCATCATCATAATCGTCATCGTCATCGTCATCGTCATCATCATCATCATCATCATCATCATCATCATCATCATCATCATCATCATAATAATAATAATAATAATAATAATAATAATAAATAATAATAATCATCATCATCATCATCGTCATCATCATCATCATCAGCTTCTGAAACCAGCCATTTGGCGGCGATGGGTACGAATAAATGTCTCCATTTCCACGGTCATTAAATTTTTGCAATGTCCATTATTTTCTCCCTTTAGTGTTAGTTCAAGTGATGTTATGTCCTCATTCATATTATCTATCCAGCGTATAGTCTTCAATGCTGAGCCTTTCTCTATTTTCCAATCAAATCTTGCATGCAGTGCATTGCTTGGGATTCTGTCAACTCGCTCTCACTCACTCTTTTTTATATATTATTGTGTCATTGTATACTTTGTGCTTAACCCGAAATTGGCTACAGAAGCTTAGCCTAATGAAGGGCTTTCTTTGCATGAGCGAATGAGTTATGAGCGAGCGCGGATCTGACTGACTGACTGACTGACTGACTGACTGACTGACTGACTGACTGACTGACTGACTGACTGACTGACTGACTGACTGACTGACTGACTGACTGACTGACTGACTGACTAACTAAGTAATTAATTTACTAAGTCAGTCATTCGGTCAGTCACTCACTCACTTAATGTCTGCATTTGTCCAGATATCTGTCTGTCTTTTCGTCTGCGTGTCTGTCTGTCTGTTTGTGATACCGTTTGTCGGCCTATCTGCGTTCTATTTGCTTCTATATCTATAGTATCCATTTGTTCTGCCTTTGTTTCTGCCTGAGGTTTTTCTATATCATGTTTTCGTCTTATTCTCTGCCTGCTTGCTTGTCTATGATGCCTGTCTTTCAGTCTGTCTGCATATCTGTCTGCCTGCCTGTATTCGTGTGTGTCGGCCTGGCTTTCTCTTCGTATCTGACGGTCTGCTTTTGCACTGGTCTTCTCTTTTGTCCGTTTGCCTTCCTGGGTGTTTGCAGCCCATATTTCAGTCTGTCTGCCTGTCTGCCCGCGTGTCTGTCTGTCAGTGTCGCCTGTCCCACTGCTGATTGAATTAGCGACTAATTACCCTACATTTTCGTTTTATTTACCCAGACGTTATTGTCTACTTTTCAAAATTAATTATCTCGATTTTCATCGGATTTTAAATTTTCCCTTCAGAGGCTGAGAAGGCGTCGAGATGTTAATGGATGAGAGGCTGACAATGCGCCGGCTGTGGCGGCGGGGGGAGGCCAACCCGCAGTTGTCTAATTCAACGGGGGATAACGTATTTATTTAATCCGATGACACGAACGGTAAAGTAAAACCTCCGTTTAATTTCAAGGGCCATTTGTCGAGGTCACCCGATCTTTCTCTCTGACCTGTAGCCAGAGGCATCTTCTTCTGCATCTTCTTCTGCAGGCGCAGGACCCTCGTCGTAAATCACCCCTCGTTGGCACCTGCTTCCCCGCACAACAGGTGGTTCCTCCTCCTCCTCCTCCTTCTCTTCTTCGCCGCATCCCAAATTATGGGATGATTGGACGGGAGGGTGGAGAGAATTAATCCCCGAGTTATGAGGGTTGTTTATGGGGCTTACGTCGTAAGGCTCTTGGAAAAGAGGGTGCACGCGATCAGAGTTACGGGGCGTTGTACTTAGGGACAACGCGTGTGGCGTGGTGGTCGCAGATTCATATCCCGGTGCATTACACTCATTCATTTCATCATTAATACATGCCTTTAATTCATTCTTCTATTCATTTTTAATTAATTTGTTCTTTCATTCGTTCGCTCGTTTATTCATATTCAATCATTCGTTGTTCTTTCATTCGTTCGTTCATTCATTCGTTCAGGGCATTTATATAGACCCTTTGCAAATAAATGTCTCTTGATCAGACTTCTGTGTTGGACTATCGTCTGTATATCATACACCCAGTCGATTGATTTGTAAAGTATCTACAGAATCAAACAGTGGCACTTCATGCAAAAGTGATTTAAATACACTGAAACAGATCGACATTAAAATGTAAAAGTTTCGCTTGTGGGACTTCCTTAAATAAGTATAAAACATTAGCTTAATGTAATGTCTCAATTGACGATAGGATTGAAAGACTGCTGGTGAAATGATCAGGTCCATGTAAACTATAGACCTCTCTGCTTCTCACTTTTTAAATGTATTCGTTTACTACAGACATGTCTTACTAGATGTTTCACTTTGTGACTTTCTACCTAAAAATCCTATCGGGGCAGATTGGATTAGAGCGACAAGTGACAACTATTCAGTGCCATCAAAACAAGAAAGTTGAGATATTTTGGTCACATTGTGAGGAAAAGGGGAAACTGCCATGGAGAAAGAAATAATTCAGGGCACAACAGCGAGAACGCGAGCACGTGGAAGACCAAGAACTATACTTGGATTGACAATATAAGATCTTGGACGAGTTCAAATATGTATCAACTGATGAAAGCAATGGAGGACAGAGTCATCCGGAACCAGACAGTTCAACTTAAGGTGAGGCCAAACTTCGGATCGAAGGTGGCTAAAGGCAAGACAAGACAAGACACATAAAAATCGTGCTAAATTTAAGTAGCGCTATTACAAACTGACGCCAAACAAGTGTAGATGAAGCTGAAGAAAATCCAGCGCTGAAGGAGGGGGAATAGTATAAACGATAACACTCTTGCCTGAAGTTTTCACGGACCCGGTTCGATTCCGGTAAGGCCCCCTGGGTTTAGCTCATGCCTTAATTCCCTAGGTGACAGGAAAAGTACAATGAGCTTGCGCCTTGCATGGCGGCAACTTTTTTGATTTATGTCTTCTGTGATTTGTGTTCTTGTGAATTGTTTAATCGTCATAACTTGTATGTGTACAGCGCAGTGCGTTTGTCAGGCGCTTCATTAAAGACTAATATTATTACTATTTAAGTAGGCTACTCATAAATGAATGCTTCAGATGAGAATCGAATCTGTCTTTCGAAGCGACGACTACTCAACCAGTCACTGCATGGCAAAGAAATTGCGTCGCAAAAAGCGAGTGCTTACCCTCCGTTCCACCCTTCCACCTCCGCCGTCTCTGATTTATCTAAGTGACCCTGGGCAGGCCGATGCCGCTGGGGGTCCCGTGAAGAACGCTACCCTCGAATTCGTCAGAAACCACTGTTTACAGTTGGACAGAATCTTAGATCGATCTGTTGGTCATCATCTCGACCTCAACTGATTTATAGGTTGTTTGCTCCATGCGGCTGATTCACAGGGCGCTTCAAAAAATATCGACCCGCAATTTCGTACCCTATTTTCAGGGCAGCATTAAAGCTAGTGCGGGCCCGGGCGCTGTGATTACCTTCTTAAGGCCCCTCTGACAACCAACGGTGCACCACGTATACTTATAAAATGCGGGCCCTCAAAACTGCGGGCACGGGTCGTGCAGCACCCTTGGCACCCTTCTTAATACGGGTCTGCATACTTTGAAACAATCTCTCTTTTGTACAAGACCTTTCAAAAGGCTCCGTCTTCGCTACTAGTGTACTCTATTATTTTGTTAATTTGTTTAGTTTCAGAATAGGGCGCTTTTGTGCAATCCTTGACATTGTGCAAGGTGTTTCAAAGCAAAGAGATAACGCTTATCTGCTGTACTGGAATCACGAGATATTTTCTGGTAGAACAGAAACGACAAACAAAACAACTACAATGTAGCCACATGGCAACATTTAATTACCAGTTGCCCCTAAATACCAGTTCCCCCAATTACCTGTAGGCCATAATTATATGCTTCACCGGAATTAATCAACTCATTGATCTCAGCTGAAGACACTAGTCCCGCACATTGTGACGAAAGATCTTATCACCCCAAAGGCTTCCCACTCCAAATTGAAACCCTTCAATAATTCCAACCGTAACCCATCCGATTCCCCGCCTTCCACGCTTTCAACTCCACCACTGTTTGCACTCTGACAGTGCCAGTCCCACGCCTGGATGAAGGAGGAGGGCAACGCTAATGGTCTTTATTGTCACACGGTGTCGTTAAATTGAAACTACTACTCATCCTCAACGAAACCAGCCTTAGCCGCTGCTCTGGCTCCTCTCTCTCTGGTCTCTCTGACAACCGGTCTCGGATCTCTGGTACGACGCAGCTCTCGTGAATAAGCTGGTGCCCTTCGCTTATCTTTGGCGTAGCGCTTTCGAAATTTAGCGTTTACAATTACGTTTACGAGGTCAAACTGTTTAAAGAACAACAAGAATGCGCAGAAGTTCTTGGCCCACCCAAAGGGACATCTTCTTCTTCAAGTGCTTGGGCCTCCAGTGCGTCTGTGGCACTTGCAGCCAACTACCCCACCCCTCTGACGACGAAGACAAGCCCGATTGTTTTGTATGTAAAAATGGTGAAGCGCTTAAGAGACCATTGTTCAATTACTCCTCCGTCTTAAATAAATCCACCCCTAATTCTGGTAATCATCTAAGTCAGCCGAGAGGTCTGAACTTGTCCAGAAAGCCCTCGTGTAACCCCTCGCCCCTCCCACCGCCGACCGTCTTCACAGCCGACCAGAACACCCTTCCCCCGTCTTCGTAGCCCTCTCAAGCCTTTACGACCCCTCTCCGCTCGGTCGCACTCTTAGAAACCCTTCTGACAACGCCCCCCAGAGGCGCGATGAGATTATCAGACAAATTGAGGGCTTGACTGTTATCTGTTCTTGTTTGTTAGTCTAAACAAGGGTAACAATCCGAATTAGGCAGAAACCCCGTGATTTATGATGTATATACACTTGAGGGGGCCGTTCCACCACCACCACCCTCCGTCGAGAGGTAGGTTGCAGGGAGGGTTATGATGTCGTAGGACCACAGAACGGGGTAAACAAGAAACTGTGGTCCACCCTGGTGCATGGCAAGAACTGCGTCCAAGTACATTCGAGAGACATTTGCAGATGGCCACAGAGTCATCGTCATTTGCCCTCATTTACACCCAGATCCTATATACCAACGCCGTTCCTTTTCCGTTCGTCCCCGTCCTGTCGTCCGTCAGTCTGTCTGTCCTTCCGTCCCTTCATTCGTCCGTCCTACCGACGTCCGTTCGTTGATTCGTACTGTCTTCCGTCTGTAAAGCGCCTGTCAAAAGAGGTCTAAGCGGCTATATCTCCTCGCGAGCTCTCTGTTTCTGTCTCTGTCGGTCTCTGTCTGTCTGTCTGTCTGTCTGTTTCTGCCTCTCTGTCTGTCTGTCTCTGTCTGTCTGTCTCTTTGTCTCTCCCTCTATCTAGTCTACTCTACTCTACTCTACTCTACTCTACTCTACTCTACTCTACTCTACTCTACTCTACTCTACTCTACTCTACTCTACTCTACTCTACTCTACTCTCTACTCTACTCTACTCTACTCTACTCTACTCTACTCTACTCTACTCTACTCTACTCTACTCTACTCTACTCTACTCTACTCTGTCTGTCTGTCTGTCTGTCTATCTGTCTTGTCTGTCTGTCTGTCGGTCTATCTATCTATCTATCTATCTATCTATCTATCTATCTATCTATCTATCTATCTATCTATCTATCTATCTATCTATCTATCTATCTATCTATCTATCTATCTATCTATCTATCTATCTATCTATCTAACTATCTATCTATCTATCTATCTATCTAACTATCTATCTATCTATCTATCTATCTATCTATCTATCTATCTATCTATCTATCTATCTATCTATCTATCTATCTATCTATCTATCTATCTATCTATCTATCTATCTATCTATCTATCTATCTATCTATCTATCTATCTATCTATCTATCTATCTATCTAACTATCTATCTATCTTTCTATCTATCTATCTATCTATCTATCTATCTATCTATCTATCTATCTATCTATCTATCTATCTATCTATCTATCTATCTATCTATCTATCTATCTATCTATCTATCTCTCTATCTATCTATCTATCTATCTATCTCTCTCTCTCTCTCTCTCTCTCTCTCTCTCTCTCTCTCTCTCTCTCTCTCTCTCTCTCTCTCTCTCTCTCTCTCTCTCTCTCTCTCTCTCTCTCTCTCTCTCTCTCTCTGTGTGTCTGTCTATCTGTCTGTGTCCCTATCTCTCTCGCTCTGTCCGTCCGTCCGTCCTTCCGTCCCTCCATCCATATATCCATCCAACTGTCTATCTATCTGTCTGTCTGTCTATCTTAACTGGTGTGGCACTCATTAAAGCGGGCAGCGGTGGTGATGAATCTCAACCCCGATAAATTCCTTGAAAAATGGTCAAAGGTCGGTTTCGATACGGTAGCTATATAAAAACATTATAATATGTACATTTATAATTCACCAGACGACGATTATTACGCGACGTTACATGAGATCAATGCAAGCAAAATGGACGAGTAGTTCAATCCATGTATGGGCTCCGTGGAGGTCAGGCAGCCATGGAACGTGGAGGTATGCAGTCGGCCATCCCTGAGATGTTGGAGTGTAGGACATTATCCCCCTGGACATAATCCCCCCGGACAAAAGTCCCCGGACAAAAGCCCCGGACAAAATCCCCCCGATTTTGCGTAGGACATAATCCCCCGGACATATTCCCCCCTCTGTGCAATTAGCCTATTTCTGAATGTCATTGATACCATTATTCCCGTGTTTTTGTTCGCTATGTCATTCAGGTGTAGGCCTAAACTTAAGACTTGTTAGTGTCATTCAGTTCGATAGCTAAGACTTGTTAATGTCAATCGGTTATTCAGTTATAAAGTGAAGACTTGTTAGTGTCATTTAGGTTTAAAGTTAAGATGTGTTAATGTCGTTCAGTTCTATTTACTGAAACAATTTCATATTAGTTAGAAATACAGTATAATCAAACAATCAAAACTCCATTTAGGCCAACAATTATTTTCATCATTTTCCTGATGCTGGTAACAATTTTGGACAATAATTTTGGACAGAATAATATAATAAACTTAAGACATTATTCGATTATATCGTAGCTGCCATGGAGGGGGGGGGATTATGTCCTAGCTTGGGGATTTTGTCCGTGGGGCTTTTGTCCGGGGGGATTATGTCCGGGAGGGATTATGTCCAGGGGAGATAATGTCCGTTCCCCGAGATGTTGTATAGGCCGTCTGTTGCAATTAAGGAGGCACTCTTATTGAAGAAGACGTGTTTCCTGGTAACGCACAGATAAGAAATGAGATCAATGTCTATTAGAGAGGCCGAGGGCGCGGAATTCGAAACCAGATCATCGCAGAGGCGGAAAGCCGACGCATAATTGCTCGGTCACGTCTTTCCAGAGACACAGTTCTTCTAAATAGCCAGGAGCAAACGCAGGTGACATCTCCAGAACTGACGCGCTGAGCAATTAACAAACAGCAAATGGATTCCCAATTGACTGAATCTGTTCCTTTCTGTTGACCATCCATTCTGACCAGACGCCTCTCAATGTCGACCTTTCATCTACCCATCCCACTCTGCAGTCGACCAAGAGCTTCAACAGGGTGGTTGGAGACTGGAAGTAATTGTAAACTGTAACTGTACTTGGTACGGGGAGAGGAGATAGTATAAAGGATAACACTCTTGCCTGAAGTTTTCACGGACCCGGTTCGATTCCCGTAAGGCCCCTGGATTTGGCTCATGCCTTCATTCCCTAGGTGGGAGGAAAAAGTACAATGAGCTTGCGCCTTGCATGGCTGAAACTTTGTTGATTTATGTCTTCTGTAATTTGTGTTCTTGTGAATTGTCTAATGGTCATAAATGTACATGTACAACGCAATGCGTTTGTCAGGGGCTTTATCAAAGATTAAATATTATAATTACTATTATTAATATACATAAATGTATAAAGCAACACTAATAAAGGGCGCTCTCTGTGCTAGTCTCCTGCATGCTGCTAAATGCCATTATGTGCGAGAGATTTATCAGTTAGCAAACGTTGTATATAAAACTAGAAGCGTCACCAGTTTTGGGCCCACGCACACACGTGGAACCCAAGCAAGTTATTCCCGCGTGCACAGTTGACAAATGATGTGGACGTTCAGGGTCTCTTTTCTCCTTTCCTTCACTCTCCTCCTCTCCTTGACTAAAACCTTGTACGAACCTGCTTCGCATTGCCTATCATCAGGGCCGAATTATAAGGGGGGGGGGTGCTAAGGGTGCTGCAGCACCCAGTTCACAGTTTTGAGGGGTCCTCGTTTATAAATAAGTGCGCGGTGGACCCGTGGTCGTCAGAGGGAGCCTTTTGAAGGTGGGCTAATCACAGCACCCGCGCCCGCGCTAGCCTTAATGCGGTCCTGCCTAACATGCCCCGTTGTTAGTGTCACCCAATTGCCCTCTACATTAATTAGCTTTGAAATGTAATCAGTTATCTTAAGCCGAGACGAAGACAATTTACTTATGTAAACAAAACATTACATTTGTGCAAAGAGTTTTAAATTGCTATTTATCACGACATAGAAAATATTCATCACGTGTGCAACAATCAAATTGAGGCCGAGTTCAAAGAAAAGGTACGAACTCGCTAACTTCAAAAAGGAAATTTACTTAAGGAATTTTGATATTTACAAGCTGCTAACGTTCACAGGCACTGCAAAATAGGAGTGTAGGACATTGTCCCCCGGACATTGCCCCCAGGGTAGGACATTATCCCCCCCCCAGTCTAAGATATAATCGTATAATATTCTTGCGGAAATGCAGGAAAATGATGAAAATAATTGTTGGCCTAAATGGAAGTTTGATTTATAAGATGTATAAGTGTTTCCGTAAATAGAAGCTGCATTGATTAAATTAAGTTTTTATTTCATTGAACCAAAGACTTGTTAGTATAAATTTTAAGTTAACGTGTTAATGTATGTTAGTTGCTAACAAAAGTGTCTCATAGCTGAAAAATTGCATTTACATTTTAAAAGTCTTCCTTATATACATGGTCAATCAGATGACCGGTGCCATTCGTTATTTGTAATTTTATTTATAGAAGTGAATGACATTAACAAGTCTTTCAGTTAAGAAATGAACGACATAAACTCGTCTAAATGACGCTAATTATTTTTCACTTTATAACTGATTCACCGACTGACACTAACAAGTCTTAAGTTCTTAACTTTGGTACTGCTTTTGAACTGAGTGACATTAACAAGTCTTAAGTTTAGGCCTACACCTGAATGAAATAGCCAACAAAAACGGCAATTAAGGTTTATCAATGACATGCAGACTATAGGCTATTTACACAGAGGGGGGATTTTGTCCGGGGGGATAATGTCCTACGCAAAATGGGGGGGGGGGTCCTACGCAAAATGAGTGGGGCAATGTCCGGGGCGACAATGTCCAGGGGGGACGACAATGTCCGTTCCCCGCAAAATAGGCTTCTTATAAGAATAGTTTTAGAATTACAGTGGAAGAAAATTTTAGAGATTTAATAGAAAAATATGCAATAATTTTAATATCAGTGCAGCGACGTTAAGGTTAATTTAGCAACAAACTTTGTGAATAGTTCCTAAAGCTTTTGAACATAGCTGCACTAATCTTGTCAATTTTTATTAAATTCGAATTTTAATTATAACCACTTACATTTAAAGGCAACCCTTGCTTTATAAGTAACCCATTTAGTTCTTCAAAATAATCACCTGTTACAGTTATAAATTCATAAATACAATGCCGTAGACGTTGAAAGGAAAGTGTGCTTTGTTAGAGAAGAAACTAATTCGAGAAAAAAATCCATGAAATTTAGACGACTTTTGCCCTTGCCTTTCAAAGGCAAAGTAATAATTTTGTCATCAGTCTTGAATCGAGTCGCTGCTGCTGTGAGTGTAACTGATGAAGTCGAATGCCAATGGAGGCAATCGAAGAAGTGATGGTTTTTCTGAAACTCAATCGTGTACTGAGTTGGGTTTCACAGATGGGCTGCGAACAGGCTTCTTATCGCAGCAAAGTCCTGACCTCAAGCCAGACGTGTGAGCCTTAATGGGGAGCTTTATTGGCGGCCGTACGCCCCAGAGATATGGGTGAGGGTGAAAGGCAGATGCAGGGCGACAGACACAGTGACAGGGAGACAGACAAAACCATAATGATACAGAGAAGGCCATCGAGGGGAATCGAGACCATGTCTTGCGACGGCTGTTCCCGTCTCCGACCCAATACCATTATGACCTCCGCCCGCGAGCCCATGGTTTTGAACTGCCCTGTGTGTGTAATTCGTTTATTTAACGACGCCGTCATATCGACGATGATTGGCGTGAACTGCCCTGTAAGGACGATAAGAACTTTATACCAAGGGCTTTATATAAGTATATTAATCATCTAAGCCAACAACAAATTTAAAACAAGACACTCTAAACACTTTAATTAAATCTCTCTTTTATTTTATTTTCAAATGTAACTGTAAGCTACGATGCGGTTTGTCATCTGGTGTGTCAATAAAACGAATATCATCATCATCAGAGAAGAACGTAATATTTTTGAGAAAGAAAAGAACATAGTGAGACAGAGAAGAACATAATGAGACAGAGAAGAACATAGTGATAGAGAGAGGAACATAGTGATAGAGAGAGGAACATAATGAGACAGAGAAGAACATAGTGATAGAGAGAGGAACATAATGAGACAGAGAGGAACATAATGAGACAGAGAGGAACATAATGAGACAGAGAGGAACATAGTGATATAGAGAGGAACATAATGAAGTACAGAGGAACATAATGAGACAGAGAAGAACATGATGGGACAGAGAATAATGCAAAGATACAGATAAGAATACAGTGAGATAGAGAACAATACAATGAGACAGAGAAGTGCAAGAGAAACAGAGAGAAAGAAACAGACAGGGACAGACAAACATTGGTAAAGACTAACAGACAGACGGCTACAGAATTGCCACTCCAAGCTGTGAGCCTACACGCGGTATATTCAAATGAACCCCTTTCGTGCCCCATCACGTTCTGAGCTGCCCCTCTTTTCCAGATTTGGGCCCAATTACCCCTCAGACTTATGCCAAGCCAAGCAACCAGACAGATAGGCAAACAGACAGATAGGCAAACAGACAAACAGACAGATAGGCAAACAGACAGATAGACGGACAGTTACACGGACAGCCAACAAGACAGCTAAATATACAGATATTGACAGAATTACGGCAGAAGAGAAGCTACGTACCTGGTTAGTTTAAGTGGATAATATCCAGTTAGCTTAGAATCCGAGGGGAGCTGCAGACCCTGATTGGAAAGGCGAGCGAGGACTTTAGGTGTTGAATATTCATGAGGATGCTATTTAGCGATAAATATTCACGAGAGCGTTGGCGTCGTGGGCCAATGACAGAGCGGCTTCGTAAGTCGACTTAAAGTCGATTGGCTAGAAGGTTCGGATGGGACGTGATCTTTAACTGGTGAAGAGACCCAGTGATCCGAGTTTGAGGTTCAAAGACTGTCCTTTGTAGCTGAAAGACTGCGCAAGAATGAGTTCAGAGTTTAGGTCTTGGATGAATTCAGGTAAGGCCATCAATTACAATACTAATTATTAGCATTATTATTAGGCCTTTTATCATGGCAAAGGTCGGTGTCAGTTCCTGTCTATAGGCCGAATATCGACCCCGCGATCGTAGACGGTGGATTTTGACCAATTTGAGAGCTCTAGCCTACTCTCCGAACAATGGAACAACTTAGAACTTGATAGGCGGGGTTTGGCGTAAAAATGTTGGGGGGGACTATGCAAAGGATGATTTCGTAAATGGACCAGAAGGTTTAGGCCATAAATTAGGTATGGATACAGAGTTTAACGACATCTTATGGCCATTAGACAGAGGCCTTTGACGTCGGCAGAAATTAGTTTGAGCATTTCGTACTATTCGTAGAGGAGGTTCGACGCTTCAGAAAGAAATGAACTTGATAAAAGGTTTTAACTTTTTGAAATGGCAAGAGTTTGCTCTAGAGCTGCATCAAGTTTCTTTGATTGATTGATTGATTGAGTCTGAAATGACAAAAGTATTAATTCCCACTAGAGTCCTTATTATTTCACTGGCTACTTGAACAGTATTTTGAACATTTGAAAATTTAAAAAAAAACACGTTTTACAATGTGGAGCTAATGACTTTTAAATCTAAGTTGGTCAACTGCGACCATTCTGTGACTTTCAACTACATAGTAGAGAGAATAAGGAGGATTTTAAAAGTTTAAAAGCATTGTTCTAGAAGGCTGCCTGCCCTTGAAAAGAAATTCCGTTTAATACGGAAATTCTACGCCAGTCGGATTTGTCTGACCTAAATCATATCCTATAGTCAGAATGGAGTCATCTGATACTCGTTGAAAATTCAGGTTCGCCGAAGTCGTATAGGCCTATATGTATGTGTACTCGTGTATATATTTGCTATCATATGCGGGCGCTAATAATATGTTTATAAATGCGTGTGTGTGTGTTTGTGTACAAATATAGGGCATGCCTACTTAATGTGAATCGGAGTGTTTGAGTCAGGCTGTTTACAAGCCGTGTCGGAACGTCTTTCTGATGTGGATGGGTCGATAGGGTGAAGTGGGTTGGATGGATGAACGGACGGTTGTGTGGCCGCGGTTGACATTTCGATAAGATATTTAGTTCAAACCTGGCCCCAAATAAATGAAGCCACCTCTAAGGGCTTATTCAGCCATAAATTAGCCATTTCCAAGTGCAATCGGTTTGTATTTAGTCCTATTGGCTATAGCCATATATGCAGCCATTTGATCACTTGGTCTTCCCTTAGACTGTCTGGTTCTACTGCTTAACTTACTGCTTGACCGATCGACAGACATACACACGGAAAGACAGACAGGAAGACCCATGCACAGACAGACAGACAGACAGACTGCAGACCAAAAAATTGTGTATACGACATGCAGATCGAGCGAGACAACGAAACCGTGATCGTACGAATGATTGAATGAAAGTAAGAGTCAAAGAATATCCGAGTGAATGAATGAACGAACGAACCAGGAAACGAATGATAGCATGAATGACTGAGAGAACGAATGAACAAAGGAACGAATGAAAGGATGAAAGAATAACTGAACGATGAGCGAACAAGTGAATGAAAGAATGAACCGTACATATATGCGATCAGGGCTGCCGACAGAAATTCCGGGCCCCTAGGCAGAGCAGTCACGAGCCCCTAACCATCCTTAGACTTTGTGAGAAATTTTATTTAAAAACAAGCTCAAATAATAAAAGTGCGGGTACAACACTACAAAATTATATTTATATAATATTATGCAACTATTGTAGTTAAGTGTCCGTAATATTATATTTTAAAAGGCAGAAATCATAAACTTTGTATAACTGATTATAATATTTTTCATAAGTTAATTGCTGGGCCCAGCCCGGGCCCTTAAAAGTCGCCGGGCCCTGAGTTTTCCCCCTCTGCCCCCCTCTCGGCGGGCCTGTATGCGATCGGAGTTCTCGCGAAGGTCGACCTTGTATGCGACTAGTAAGACATCTAGAGCGGGTTTAATTTTACAAGCGTCCCGCACGAATGAATAGCCCGTCAGTGTGTCGGGTTAAATGTGCCATTTAAGATAAGCCTCGTGAATCGGAAGAGAGGGTCGGGGTGAATAGAAGGGTATTTTGGAATGGGGTGGCTCTAACGGAAGGGGAGAATGAAATGACGATGTCAGAACTCTATACTCTGTACTATAAATCACCTGACTGAGTTCAAGGTCACTGACTATAACACTACGATGAAGAGTCGATGAAGAATTGACGTAAAATTGGTGAAGAATTGATGCAGAATGGATGAAGAGTTAATTGAAGTCTGAATAAAGCATGAGAGGCACGTGAATCGAGATATTTAGTCTCATCAGTTTAAGGCCATCCACAACACTTCCATTGTTTATTGCGCTGTTGAACTGTTTCTCAGGCGATAATTTATATGAGATTCCTGTCGTATCAAATTCATGGGTTTGATAATTAATGCCCTTCTGTCATCAGTTAGTTTGTCTTTTTCGATTGAGTCTAATTAAAAGGAAGCCCGGCCCATATAGTGTCTACGGCAATCTGAGTCCCGACTCCAAAGATAAGATTACTATAGTCTTCAGAGGCGTTGTACATTTCTGCGGATTGAAAAAGATGCCAGTTGTGGCATCCACGCGGCATTTTTTGGCATTGGCCAGGAAGTTTGAAAGTGAAAGTTGATGTACATGCCCGTATTGGCAATTGTAAATGGTGGCATTTGTCGTTTGCTGAGGCTTATAATGTGGGACATGGTGGCTGATTGATTAGAGCACTCGATACGTAACACAGAGAGTAGGAAACGGGTTTGAGCCTCCATTCAAGCGGTCACTGTCTATGGCCTTGAGCAAGTCCTTCGCGTAGGCCTACATTTGCTCAGCACTAGTAACTGTTGATATTGCCCTTCTTCTTGGGAGGGGAGGGGAGCCACCTGTAACTTCGATGTAGCTCTTGCAGAGAGGT
This sequence comes from Aporrectodea caliginosa, assembly GCA_020284085.1. NCBI lineage: Eukaryota > Metazoa > Annelida > Clitellata > Crassiclitellata > Lumbricidae > Aporrectodea > Aporrectodea caliginosa. The sequence goes on along the minus strand of JACEVL010000427.1, from coordinate 513,048 downwards.
AGGACTCCGTAATTCAATTTACGGAACCAGCCATCAGTTTCAATAAATTAAAATTGTGTTGAGGACTTGTGGTCCTCAAATAAGTCCGCGCTCATTGCACGGACGCGTTTGAGGACCGTAAAGTGATGTTTCAGAACGGCCACGTTTCAAAATCATTACAAAGTCGTAAACACGAGACCGCTGATGAGAAGACATTCAGATTGAGCGACTAACGCAACGATCTTTGGATCTGCTCGATACGGGTTCGAATCCTGAGCATAGTTCATTTGAAAAGTATAGCAATGAAGCAATCTTACTACCAAATGTTGCAAACGTTGTCAACCAATATCCTAGATATGAAGAAAACAGTGGTCCCTTAAGCTAACCTGAGAGAATACCATGGGTGTGAAGTGCTAGCGACTTCGTATTCTTGGTCTTGGCATATGAGGGCGGGTGGCCAATCCTCTCCCTCGCCGCCTCATCTTCCCACCCACAGAGTACGGCCAGATACACATTATGATACGAGTTGGCAAGTGGAGCAGAAATCTAAGAATGTTTCCCTGGTGGTGATTTGAACACCCGACCTCTCAGTTAACAGTTAGGCACGCAAACCAAACTTGCAAATAGTCAATGCGTTTTCTAAATATGGTTATTCATTGTTATACCACAATTAGTTAAGTGACCTAGCTAAGTGTTGTTAGTTAAGCCAGTTATTCTCATTTTTTTGACAATGCTATGTGTAGACTATACTCAACTGTCATCCCTCTGCTAACATGGTAAACGGGTATCCCTAACTTAGCGGGACTTCAGTCCCTTCTAGGAACCCGATTGTTTCCCTTAAATGTTAATAAGATAATCATGTGATCTGTCTGTTTTAATTTCCATACTTATGATCGTTGATTATGATTATTCTGGATCACTACTTGTAAACTATTCTATGGAAACAATAAAAGGATTGATTGATAAAAAACATCTTCTGAAGATAATTATTTCTGCCATATCTAATCTACTGGTTGCGTGATTGCTACCTATGGATTGATTATATACATGATCATGTAATCATAAAAGACTTGTTGTCGTAATCTGGTGTGCAAAGTATTTCGAGTTTGCCATGTGTTAATTAATTGATTAATAGCCTAAGCTTGCTATTTTAATGTTCCAGAAGTAAATTAAACTAAATTCATCTGTTTTAATGCTACAAAAATATCTCACATTTGTCGTATTTATGATTTAAAAATAGTTGACGTTTTAAAGATGCTTTATTTCTCATTATGTATAGAAAATAAATAGACAAACTGATTGTTTTATGCAATTGCCATAATTATAGACTGAAAATGCTGCATGGGACCACCACTGCACAACTATAGTCTTGCATTTGACAGAATAAAGGTCGACCACCCTTTTTGAAAGTAAAAACACAATCCATTGTTGTCTTTACTGCCTGCCTGATACTGAATAGACTATTACTTAGGCTGTGCTTTTTAGACATTAAATAACTGCGTGCGTAAAAGACCGTGATTTTACGACCCTGATATCTTAAATGTGGCCAGTTGCGCGACACTTTAACTCAAGAAACAGGCTATAAATAGCCGTGGAGGTCCTAACTGATTTACAAATTGTTCCTGACCAGCAGGCACGAAGACGGAAGCAGCCCCAGGTGGTTAGAGCTCACTCCATCCCAGTCTACCCCCGCGCTAGCCCGCTCCACCCCGCTGTGCCCTATAGCTCCGTCGAAGGATTTAACGGGCCTTAATTAGATGATCTGCTATCCATCCAATTGCAAGCCAATTGAAAAGTTTATGTCTTCGAGCGACGGAAAGTGTTAGTAGGGAACGGTGCAGCTTGCATATGCTAGGAAAAGGAAGAGGCGGAGATGGAGGGGAGGAGGAGGAGGGAAAAAGGAGAAGGAATAATCCGGGAGGGAAATGATAAGGAAAATAATGTGGAAAAAAGGCCGTATCTAGGGGGGTGTTTTTGGGGTTTGAACACCACCCGAAATTAAATAATGTAAAAAGGAAAGAATACTTTAATAACACATCCTAACAAGCAGCCGAGTCAACCGACACAAACCCCTTGGTCGGTTGACTCGGCTGCTTGTCGACTTGCTCAAGGGCAAGTAAACACCCCCGAAACAAAATCCTGGCTACGGCCTTGGTGGAAAAGCACGACTGGTATAATAGGAAACGAAACGAATGGCTATGGTTAAGAGAAAGAATAGCTCCTTCCTTTCGTGTCTTGATTTGCTGAACAAACGATGAAGAGAAAGAACCTGACAGTTAGAAAGAAAACAACTTAGAAGGAAAGGGAGCAGGATAAGAAATAGATGCCGGACAAGAAGAAAGAGATTGGAAACAAATGGACGACGAGGAAGGGACTGAAAGCTGGTATACGAAAGGAAGACAGGGACATAAGAGGGAGAGGGGTAGACCAAGGGAAGAGATAAGAAGAGCAAGGAACAAGGAAATGGTGGAGAATACGATTCAGAGAAGAGCAGAGATTTGAACGCGGGAATAAACAGAAGATTAATAAGGATGGAAATAGGTAAAGGAGGAGCAGGAGTCGAAGAAATGTTTAGGAAAACAGAATTGTTGGGAAAACCCGATTAGGGAAACCACACACGAGCGAAAAAGAAGAAGTGTCGTTATGCAACAGAGGATAAGTCTTGCTTGTAGACTGTGGGTGTTAGTCCTGCCCCAATAAAGATTACCTACTTACTTGGAAGAAATTAACAGCAGCTATTACAAGAGGAAGTGTTAATATAATGGGATCTGCTTATCGAGTTCCAGTACTTCCTTCTCCAGTCATTATCCCTCTGTTTCCGGGATTGTAAAGGCGACAGGAAACAGCCTACGCAACTGCCAAAGATATCAGTCTGTCATCAGGTACTTAGCCTCGCAAATAATGAACTGTCGCCACCAACAACCAATCGTTCTACTACTATGTCAGCTGCATTCCAATTGCCCACAAGTGAAATGCACACGTTTTCATATAGAGACCATAATATTATGGCCTTGTATCTGTTCATTTTTCAATGAATTGATCGGGTGAGATCTTTCATCACCGCTGCCCGCTTGAATAGGCGCCACGCCATTTAAGGTCTATATGTAAAGCTGTATACCCTGAGATTAAAAATCTCTCAAATAAGCTATCATTGAGAGGCAATTTACAAGCACAGAGGCGCATGGAATGCACAGTGTATCGCCCTGTAGTTTCAGAGTTTAACCGAAAACTGTGTCTGGAGTAAAAGGAAAGAAACGAAAGGCTGTGTTAGAAAAGGAAGAAGTCCGAAGAACAGTTCCTTCCTTTCTCGTCTTGACTGGGAAACAAACGAGGAAGAGAAGGAACTGAAAAACGAGAAAGAGCAAAGCTTCAGAGGAAAGGAGCAGCGGAAGAAACAGGAACTGGATAGGAAAGAGAACGGGAACAACAAGAATGAAAGGTGGTTAGGATGGGAAGGTGATGGAGGAGATAATGCGTCGGGTTTTCCCTCTGTGACTTGGATTTGAATCTCGGTTCCTTCAGCTGATTTCGATGTCACTTTGTAGGTCATCATTGTTTAATCGACCGCTTCCTTTAATCAAGTAGGCCTATGCTGAGCGAGGATTCTGTGCATATGCGGTGTATACTGTATTTAGTCATATTAACTTGCATTTAAAAAATAATCCTATAATAGTAGTAGTAGCATGCAGCAGCAGCAGTAGTAGTAATAGTAATACAAATAATGATAGTAATAATAATTATAATAATAAAAATAAGAATAATAATTATACAATAGTCATAGTAATAGTAGTATATAGTAGTAGCAATAGTAACAGTAACAGTAGTAGTAGTATAATGATATCATTATCATAATATGTACCTTGATAAAATTAACGCGTCATAGCAAGATCCAAAGCAGAAAACCAAGGCCTGGATCTGAGAGGCCAAGGTCGCGGTCAGAAAATAGTCCAGGCCAATGCCTAGGCCAAGGCGAGATGTACTTGTATCGAGGCCTAACGTCATCACTGTGCGATATTATACAAGTGTAATTGTGTAGACAGCAGATGCAGTATGATTTCTATGGCATCCGGACATTCCCCCCGAACATTTTCCCCGGACATTCCCCCTTGAAGATCACTTATTCAGTAAGTAGGCAGTCTACCATTGTCCATGATGACTGTCATTCATCCAACTTCTATTTAAGCAAAAGACGTTCTTTCATCAGTCCCACTTCTATTGAAGCATAGAATTAGTTGCATCAATCCAACTTCTTTTTGAGCAAAGAATTTCATTAATCAATTATTTAGCTTAATTCTATTAAAGTAAATAAATTATTTTCATTAGTCCAACTTCGGCGGAGGGAAATATCTGGGGGAAATATATCCTTGACTCGATTTCGATGCAGTTTTTCGTATCTTTATCATAGAGTATAATACTGTACGTTATAAAATTTCTTAGTGAATTTGCCCCATCAAGTGAAATAATTCCCCCTCCCCTACATGGCAGTGAGACTGTTTCTGGCCAAAAGTTACGTTGACCGAAATATTAGTCTGACTTTTTGTGCCCTCTATAAACACACAGATCCCTTTGAGGTCAGGTGTAAAGAGCCGCCAACTCTCGATTGATGGGCTTGGCGCGGGGTCGTTCAGACAGATTAGTTTACAAGATGCCGCTGCATTTCTCCAGTCGCCGTAGCACAACCTGACCATCCATCAGTCACTGCTTGGGTTGCAGAGGCAGAGGCAGAGGCCATCAACGATCCATTCTGACATCCCTAATCATATACACATATAATGTGTAGATTTATTGCGTATTATGCAGGGCCGTATTAAGGCTAGTGCGGGCCCGGTGCTGTGGTAATAGTGTGGGCCCCTCCCCTCTGACGAAGGTCACCTCTGACAACAACCGGTCCACCACGCACATATTTATAGCATGCTTACTAATGAGTATTAACTGCCTAAAGACACAATATACAATTAACGTTACATTACTATCTGCACATCTCGCTCTGTACCATGATCTTCAAATCACTTCTTAGACTTCTACTATTGTATATACATACTAGTAAAGATATTGTCAGCTTGATTTGCTGCATCATTCGCTTTTTATTAAATTGAAAATGCATGACTTTGAAGAAGCGTCTGTCTCTCGTTTGTATTCCTGACTTTCACTAATCTTTCTTTGCTTATTAAGCTCCAGAGTTCTTATGATAATTTATCTTCTAATTCATCATCAACTTAATGGAATCTAATATCAAATATTGCTAATTTGGCATCAATTTTATTATGAAACTTACATCCAGCATTAAGTTAAAGAATTATTAATTTTGATAGCCTAATACCTCAAATTTCAATTAATAAATTTACATCCAGTAAAAAGATTCTATGCCTGCCAGAAAACCAATAGCCGAATCAATTTTAGGCCGTCAATTCTAGAAACTCAAAATACTGATAGACACATTCTTTATCAAATTCAAGTAATTCAACTATAATATGACCACATAAGTTTTGACCGAAATAATCAAAATCGTCTGACAGCCTTTATAACGACGTAGCTAGGAATATCATTTTACCAGAGGGGTTCTTAATGCGAAGTGCTAACCAATAACCATGCATACGATTCTGGTGGAGTCTAGAATTCAGTTAGAAGTCGAAACTTGTCTGCATCAGTTAACTTTGCACCAACAGCCAAACCAAAATCATTCTTATGAGTGATGAGTCTGTTGACCGGCTAATCAAGGAATCCGTGGATGGGTACAGGCATAGTAAAGGGTATGCAGTGGCTGTGCCTGTACGCAAAAAGGAAAATCATCCTTGGCCGTAGCCTATATTGACGCGTACCGGGCGGTATCTTCATGTACAACTGTGTTCGTTTCTACTGTGGGTCAAATTCTTAGACCAACCAGGCGATCTAGATAGACAAAACACATGTCTGCCTATGTGGAACTACATGTGTATCATGTTTCATGAAGCATCCGTCATAATTATATATGTAGGGCCTACATACTGCATTAGGCCAGGGGTCTCCAAAGTTTTCCATCGGGAAACACATTGCTGACTTTCTAAAGCTCCACGGGCCAAAACTCCGAAGAAAAACTTCTCTGTGCGCAGCTGTCCAGTGAATTATTGAGTAATGCGATGAATGCTTGGATTCATAATGTATCCGAATATTGTACTCTTTAAGCACTGCAATGGTGTCATTGCATATCAGGCACAGTGCCTTACAAGCAGCGACATGGATTTTGGCAATATGCATGTCAGAGTACAGCGGCGTTAAAATTTTCAATTTTACCAATTTAGTTTGTTCTTCAAGGAGAGTTCCGCAGGCCAGATTAAAGGCCTTATAGCGGGCCGGATGTGGCCGCGGGCCGTACTTTGGAGACCCCTGCATTAGGCCAAAACAAAACCCACAGGTTTCTTCAGTTTGAACTATGTTTTAGACATTTCCAGGCCCCTGCCAGGGGCCCCTGCCATGGAACAGGGCCCCGGGTAGCAACCCCTCACTGACTCCCCGGGTCTCCCCTCTCATCGGCCCTGGTTCAAGCACATTAAAAACATTCACTTCTGAAAATGCGGGCCCCTCAAAACTGCGGGCCCGGTGCTGCAGCACCCATAGCACCCCCCTTAATGCGGCCCTGGTATTATGTATACCTATATATGTATATATAATGTGGATATTTAATGCGTATTATGTATACATATATATACATATATAGTATACCTATATATACCTATGTGTACACCTATGTATATATTTACATACATGTATATATACTTAGTGGTCTATGTGTATGTCTATATAATTTTGAATATGTATTAAATGTGCACATGTCGTCAATAAATCACTCGCGTGATTAAAGATATACACCAATCTGTTGATATGTGTTTGAAAGTTTTAAAATATTTATCTTCACCGTTTATAATATATGTAGCATGTATAATAGCCTGCATAATGCTTTGCATATGTAGCACATAACACCCTACAGATGTTTAAGCCAACCCATTTAATGTTATTATATCGGTAGGCGCATAATACGTTCAGCCAATGTAGGTTTTAAGGTGGCTAATCTACGCTTTAAACTTTAAAGCGATGGCCATCTTTAGGTCTATCTTTAGAGTTCGACAAGACAACATTATTATAATGTTCACTTCGATTGTCTAGTGGTTAGCGCGCTGGAGTGTCAATCGAGAGGTCGGGGGTTCAAATCCCCGCCAGGACAGAAAATTTGGTTCGGGATTTATGTTCCACCAGCACCCTCTAGCCAACTCAGCTATGATGAGTACACTGACCGTACACTGTCGGTGGGAAGATGAGACGGTGAGGGAGAGGATTGGCCACCCGCCCTCATATGCCGAGGCTAAGAAAATGCAGTCGCCAACACTTCATACCTATGGCTGCCTCAGGGCTAGCTTAGGGGACTGCTAAAAAATCTACGCTCTAAACTTTAAAGCAATGGCCATCTTTATGTCTATCCCTAGAGTTGGACAAGACAATATAATTATAATGCCCATTTCACATTACAAGATGGCGCAGGAGTTGAAACAACAAAACGGTGGTGAAAAGACGACATTTCTCTACAGACTACAGTAGCCTCCTCTGTGCTGTCAAATTGATGCATGTCTATTTATCAGCGTACCGGCCCGTATTCCGGGTTCCGCTACTCCAGGGATCCATCTGACTCCGCGTCGTGAGGGTCGGTTAGGGTCAGGGTTACAGGGTTAGTATCGTTATTAGAAAACATCGTAACTTTCGCGCAGCATGCCAGCCACATTAGGCCGGAATAACAGACCCCGGAATAGCCGACCGGAACCGTCTATCAGTGGGTTAATTTTGTCCTTCTGTCTCTATCTTCGCCTTGGCCTCTGTCTTTGCCCACCTTTAATTCTACGTCTTTTCTCTGTTGTTTCTGAGTTGTCATTGCATGGATGTCTCTCAACTTGTTTACAGCGATTGAGCTGGTGCTCTTTGTCCTTCATCCTGCCCTTCATCCTGTTTTCTTCTTTCCAGTGTCCTGTGACTTTCATTCCAAGGCCTGCTTCTTTCAGAGACCATGACACCATTCGCCATTTCCTGTGACTACAGCTGACCATAAGACGTGCACCCCTTCTTCTGTTCACAGAACTTTTAGGATTTCTACACGGAGTCTCATACTAATCTTATGCAATATTCAAGTTTCACCAGTTTATAGATTTAGACATTACCAAGGCCACGCAGAACGTTTCACGGAGCCTTCAGTCTAGACTTAGAGCTCATTAAGGGAAAACATTATGTAGACTACAGGACTATTCTATATATAGTCCATTATAATACGAACATGGTACTCGGGTATCCCTAACTTAGCGGGACTTCAGTTCCTTCTGGGTACCCGACTGCTTCCCTCAAAAGTTAATAAGATAATCATGTGATCTGCCTGTATTAAATTTCCAAACTTATGATCGGTGATATAATGACTATATACATGGATTACTACTTTAAACCATTCTCCGGAAACAATAAAAGGATTGATAGGATTGATACGATCTTCATATTGCAATGCATGAGGGGTTTCCTAAATTACCTAAATGCGGACAAATGAGGATATGAGGAATGGGCGCTATACTGAGTGCGGACGTCCGTATCGTAATTTGGTGCAGTTGTTTCAATACTGCCTTTGCCTTAACACCGAATTCAGTCAGACTGCAGACAATCTGCACTGCATGGGATCTGGTTGCAGTTCCTTTACTGGATGCGGTAGATGAAAATGCTCAATCCATTGGCACAGTTAGTCCTACTAGATCAACAGGGTATACACTAATCTAAGCCTCAGTACAACCTTTGAATGAAGATGTTTGCAAACAGGGTTGACAGGGTAATGCCATCGGCGGAAAATTACAGAGGGTGATCCAAAGTAGGTCATGTTTTGTGGACGGATGGATGGATTGGTCGATGGATGGCTGGTTGGATGGAAGGATGGATGGATGGATGGATGGATGGATGGATGGATGGATGGGTTCGTCGATGAATGATATGGATGTTTGGATGGATAGACGGATGAATTTATAGATTGGTGGATTAGTTCATTGGTGGATAAACGGATGCATGAATACATTGATGGGTCGCTTTATGAATTCGTGGATGCATGGATGGATTTATGAGTTGATGGATGGATGGATGCATACATAGATGGATGGATTTGTGAATTGATAAATGGATGGATGCATGGATTTATGAGTTGATAGATGCACACATGGATTCATGAATTGACGTGTGGATGGATGAATGCACGGATGGATGCATAGGTGGATTTATGATTTGATGGATGGACGCATGGATTTACGAATTTATGAATGGACGAATGCATGGATTTAAGACTTCATGTATGCATGGATGCATGGATTTTTGAATTGATTGATGAATGATTGCATGGCTGCGTGGATGCACGGATGCATGGATGAATTGATGGATGGTTGGATAGATGGATTCTAGTTCTTGAATACAATGGAGATACGTTAAACTACGCTAACCTAACATTACCTAACTCTTGACCTACTTAATCTTGCCTCGTGATCTACTTAGCCTCACTTCATGACCTACTTAACCCTACCTCACTTGACAACAGTAACAATTATTTTGCTTTTGGCGACGCAGACATGAACGACGTTCCATACGTCGACATTCCTGGTCTTCCTCCGCTAGACGGCAGCACAGACGACCCCAGCCCACTGATGGCACAAGATGGCAGTCCAGCGAACAACGTCTGCGCCATCTGCAGCGACCGTGCCACTGGGAAACACTACGGTGCTGCCTCGTGCGACGGATGTAAAGGATTCTTCCGTCGCAGTGTGCGCAAGAACCATACGTACACGTGTCGTTTCAACAGGAGCTGTATTGTTGATAAGGATAAACGCAACCAGTGCAGATACTGTCGTCTGAAGAAGTGCTTCCGCGCTGGAATGCGAAAAGAGGGTGAGGGAATCTAACTGTCAATCATTCATTCATTGATCAGTCGATAGGTAATCTAACTGTCAATCACTCATCTATTGATCAGTCGATTGGTTATTTGATTGATGACGGGGTTCGTTGAGTTACCAGTGATCGATTGAATCGATGATTGATTCGTTGATTATTATGACTCAATGATTGATCGAGTGATTGATTTGTTGGATGGTTGGTTCGTTGATGCATAAATGCAGAGCTCGAGGGTACGCGTACCCTAAAATAGAATACGTTAAAATACGTACGTACCTTTCAAAAATAGAATACGCGTATGGTACGTATCATACACGAAAATTTTATTTATGGTTTACTCGGCAAACCATAGTCTACGTATAATCTGATGAGCATTGACGTGGTTAACGTATTTTTGTATAATTTTTGTATTCATTCATTCATTTCAGATATTTATATAGCGCCCCTTCAAGATTTCTACTCAGAGGCGCTCCTGACTACAGCGTGGACACTGAATCGGAGTTTCACGCCGAAGCGCATGAGCAATTGCGAGCGAAGGACTTGCCCAGGGTCCTACGCGGCGGCTTGCGGTAGATTCGAACCCGCAACCCTCCGGCTGCTGTTTACGTACCCTAAAATAGGGTACGTTAAAAACGTACGTACCTTTCAAAAAATAGAATACGTATGGTACGTACCCTCGAGCTTTGCATAAATGAATGAGTAAATGTAAGAACGAACGATAAAACGAACGATCCAATTCCCCACCCGATCCATACATCCAGCCATCTATCAATACATTCATTCATCCATTTAAACATCCATCTAGGTGCTTATTAAATAATCTGGCATATTATTTACTCATTTATTCGTATACAGCTGTGCAGAATGAACGCGATCGAATAAGCAATCGTAGATCGACATACGATGACATCAGCCAAACTGGTTCTCTGTCGGTCAATTCCTTAGTCCATGCCGAAGTATCCTCCAGACAGGTAAGTCATAATACCAAGGTACATCTTATCAGACAGGTATCTCATAATAAGTCACATCGTATCAGACAGATATATACGACAAGGAAAGGCAAACAAGCTTAGTTTGAAATTGATTACTTGAAGTAGACCCAAGGAAACTTAGTTTTTTACATAATTATTCACATTCAGGATCATTGATCACAAATAAATCACAGAATTAAAAGAGTTATTGGAAGTGTCCATCGTAAATTGCAATAGCGCATTTCAAGGAGAAACAAGTCAGAGGCGCTCTGTGTACACTAGCTTAAAATTTTAAATGATCCTGAAGTTCAATGACAACTTTAAGAATTCTGCTTCTTATTATGGTAGGTAACTGTGATAAGAAGGTTGATTACATTATCCTTGACTGACCAGGTACGATGTCACACCTGTCTCTTACCTGTTTCAGATGGCTGTATCACCGCCGACATCAAACGTAGACATATCGCAGAAAACGATAGCAACGATATCCGATATCTGTGAGGCAATGAAGCAGGAACTTCTGATCATGGTTGAATGGGCCAAGTTCATTCCAAGCTTCTGCGAGTTACCACTTGACGACCAGGTATTCACTTCAGATACTCAGAATCCTTATTTATTGTTTGTATATCGTATTCTGAAGCTCATTAATATCTTCTTACAACAATTATAATTAGCCATTAAAGTAAATACGAATGTCATCGCTGTCGCACGTCAACACGAGTGCGCCGTGCACTCTGGTGCGTTAGCCCATCCTTGGAACATTCTTCCAGTTGACATTCGATCTGTCCCTTTAAATTCAGTTCAAGTTCCTTTTTCTAGCTAAACCATACTGGCGTCAATGCATGTGAGTGTCAAGAAAGTGTTTCTATACCCTAGCTCTTTAGTCTTTTCTACATCTTTTTAACCATAATTTTTATCTGTAATTTCTCTGGCAAAGGCGCCACACAAATCCGCTATTACAAATTACAATTACTACATTTACGTGTATTGTAACTAATAATGTAATGTAAGACAGCATTTATGACGACATACAACTGAGCGTGCATGAGTAAACATACATGACGAGTTTCTTTTGAAGAAGCGCTATATAAATCTGCGATTACATTACATCTGGACACTTACTATAGCGCCTTTTTATACCTAACAAAAGCACAGCCTGTGTCAGTCTATTTAGTGTTAAATGTCATTTTAGAGTAGACGTGTCATTAGGAAGCAAAACAGTGCGTGTGTGTGTTTGTGGCGTAGGTGGCCCTTCTGCGAGCGCATGCAGGTGAGCACCTGTTGCTTGGATTGGCGAAGCGATCGCTGCCACACAAGGACGTCCTTCTGCTCAGCAACGATACGATCCTTCCTCGCAACTCCCCGCATGACGCAGGCGTCAACAGAATCATCGCTCGCATCCTAGACGAGATCATCCAGCCACTCAGCGAAGTCCAGCTGGACAACGCAGAGTTTGCCTGCATCTCAGCAATCGTCTTCTTCGATCCAGGTCAGTCTTCGATCATCATCTTCTCCGGCGATGGGTAACACGGGGGAACAGTAGGTTATGGCTCTCAGCCTGTAACGGGTGGAGTAGGAGTTCGAGCCTCTGCTGTGTCTCAGACTGGGATCCCATTTGAGGATGGTTGTGACTGTTACACTCTCACCCAGGACAACCCTTTGTAACCCTTTCTAGTACTGGCGTGTCAGCAGGGTTGTTATCAGGTTGGTCATGTCCCCTATTAGGTCGATGAATCAACATATCAGTATCATAGGATTTGTTGTGGTTGAGCTTCATGTTGCATTCTTCAGCCCAACGTGACACATGCTCCAGTTCTAAAGGTGTCGAGGCACTTTTGGACTATCCAATTTGTTTCTACGGAAGCCTTAAGTTCCACATTACGACTACAGTTAGCGAATAATTTAGCGGATGGTAACCTCTTCAATTGTGGTGTTACTTCACGGCGACTCTTAGGCCGAGGAAGCCAGATGGCATACCAATCGTGACTAAAATTGATTTAAGAGATTTGCATCTATAGCACAGTCCGTTCACGGGAACCTAAAATGTTGTTACACCCGTTAAGCACGTACAGCTGTTTTGAAGGATCTCACTGAAAACAATTGATTGAAAATGGTATTGTTGTTGAACGTCCAGATGCCAAAGGAATAAGCGATCCTCTGAAGATCAAGTCAATCCGTTACCAGATCCAGGTCAACCTGGAAGACTACGTCAATGATCGTCTGTACGACTCTCGCGGTCGCTTCGGAGAGATCCTTCTGATCCTTCCAAACCTCCAGAGCATCACATGGCTGCTCATCGAACAGGTTCAGTTCATGATGACGTGTGGAAACCTTAAGATCGACAGTCTACTACAAGAAATACTCCTCGGAGGTCAGAGTCTTTTCTCGTCTCGGGTCTTATGGTCTTATTTTATATACATTTACAAATATTCGTCTCTATTATTATTCAAACTGACACCCCGCAGCATGATTACAAGTCATAGTATGAACGGATGATGACAAGTTATTACAGGAGTCGAATTTAACCGTATGGCAGCCAGTTAGGTGTCTTGTGAGGTATTATAATACTATGATCTTGTTTAATCATAGCATACACACATGCTTCAATACATACATACATATAACATATGAATGAATTAACGAATGGATGAACATGCGAACAGATGGACAGGTAAATGGACGAATGGATGAAAGCCCACGTGACACTAAGTCTTGGTATTGTTTATTATTGTTCTGACAGGAGTGATATACGACGGAACATCGAACGGACCAATGGGAGGAGTGGGACCTTCTCCAACTTCTCTCTTCCTATCCCAGTCGTGTGGTGGAGTGCTCCAGCCTATCCACTCCTCCTCGTCATCGAATTCGTCGTTCAACTGCAACCCTTCTTCGCTGGTCTCACGCGACTACCATCCGTCACGCCCCTCGCGACGCCACCCAGAGACAAACTTTGACTTTGCCCCCTCGGACGATGTCTGTCTTCCGCACGGTCTCCTACCCTCTTCCGCAATGGCGGCAGACCACGCCAGAAACGTTCGCTTGCGGAACGACTACCCCTATCACCCCATACACCACCAACCATCTGCAGCGAAGGACGGGGTGGGAGCCAACTCCCCGTCCATTGCTTCTGGAGCCATTATCGCTGAGGCGTATCGAGCCATCACGGATCCATATGGATTGCAGACGGTTGAGCCTTACAACTCCGGACCAACCTACAGGGGCTTCGTTCCCAGGCACCAGCTTAAGACCGAGATGCTAGGATAGTCAGATAGGGATCGGATTTGAGTCAGGTTGCGAACTGACTTCAAATGAAGTCCTAGCTGACTCTGGTCCAGTTCTGGGTTGAGTTTAATAAAGATGTAGCTTCCGCAAGGCGAAGTTAGTATTGAGTCAACTCGAAGTTGGAGTCAACGAGAAAGAAGATGAAGAGATAAAAGCCTCTTGTAACGCCATAGTCAAATTGTTGCAAGAGCAATTCTTAGTCTAAGTCCTGGTTCTGTGTCGTTTCGCAGATTAAGCGACATCCTTCTTACATCTGCATCCAGAGTTCATATCATGGTTAACACTTAGTTTGGAACCGTTCCATGGAACCTTAGAGGAACAGTCTTCAGTTCTTGGATCGGCGTCATACCAATGACTCAGGCAGGGCCGTATTAAGGCTAGTGCGGGCCCGGTGCTGTGGTAATAGTGTGGGCCCCCTCCCCTCTGACGAAGGTCACCTCTGACAACAACCGGTCCACCACGCACATATTTATAGCATGCTTACTAATGAGTATTAACTGCCTAAAGACACAATATACAATTAACGTTACATTACTATCTGCACATCTCGCTCTGTACCATGATCTTCAAATCACTTCTTAGACTTCTACTATTGTATATACATACTAGTAAAGATATTGTCAGCTTGATTTGCTGCATCATTCGCTTTTTATTAAATTGAAAATGCATGACTTTGAAGAAGCGTCTGTCTCTCGTTTGTATTCCTGACTTTCACTAATCTTTCTTTGCTTATTAAGCTCCAGAGTTCTTATGATAATTTATCTTCTAATTCATCATCAACTTAATGGAATCTAATATCAAATATTGCTAATTTGGCATCAATTTTATTATGAAACTTACATCCAGCATTAAGTTAAAGAATTATTAATTTTGATAGCCTAATACCTCAAATTTCAATTAATAAATTTACATCCAGTAAAAAGATTCTATGCCTGCCAGAAAACCAATAGCCGAATCAATTTTAGGCCGTCAATTCTAGAAACTCAAAATACTGATAGACACATTCTTTATCAAATTCAAGTAATTCAACTATAATATGACCACATAAGTTTTGACCGAAATAATCAAAATCGTCTGACAGCCTTTATAACGACGTAGCTAGGAATATCATTTTACCAGAGGGGTTCTTAATGCGAAGTGCTAACCAATAACCATGCATACGATTCTGGTGGAGTCTAGAATTCAGTTAGAAGTCGAAACTTGTCTGCATCAGTTAACTTTGCACCAACAGCCAAACCAAAATCATTCTTATGAGTGATGAGTCTGTTGACCGGCTAATCAAGGAATCCGTGGATGGGTACAGGCATAGTAAAGGGTATGCAGTGGCTGTGCCTGTACGCAAAAAGGAAAATCATCCTTGGCCGTAGCCTATATTGACGCGTACCGGGCGGTATCTTCATGTACAACTGTGTTCGTTTCTACTGTGGGTCAAATTCTTAGACCAACCAGGCGATCTAGATAGACAAAACACATGTCTGCCTATGTGGAACTACATGTGTATCATGTTTCATGAAGCATCCGTCATAATTATATATGTAGGGCCTACATACTGCATTAGGCCAGGGGTCTCCAAAGTTTTCCATCGGGAAACACATTGCTGACTTTCTAAAGCTCCACGGGCCAAAACTCCGAAGAAAAAACTTCTCTGTGCGCAGCTGTCCAGTGAATTATTGAGTAATGCGATGAATGCTTGGATTCATAATGTATCCGAATATTGTACTCTTTAAGCACTGCAATGGTGTCATTGCATATCAGGCACAGTGCCTTACAAGCAGCGACATGGATTTTGGCAATATGCATGTCAGAGTACAGCGGCGTTAAAATTTTTCAATTTTACCAATTTAGTTTGTTCTTCAAGGAGAGTTCCGCAGGCCAGATTAAAGGCCTTATAGCGGGCCGGATGTGGCCGCGGGCCGTACTTTGGAGACCCCTGCATTAGGCCAAAACAAAACCCACAGGTTTCTTCAGTTTGAACTATGTTTTAGACATTTCCAGGCCTCTGCCAGGGGCCCCTGCCATGGAACAGGGCCCCGGGTAGCAACCCCTCACTGACTCCCCGGGTCTCCCCTCTCATCGGCCCTGGTTCAAGCACATTAAAAACATTCACTTCTGAAAATGCGGGCCCCTCAAAACTGCGGGCCCGGTGCTGCAGCACCCATAGCACCCCCCTTAATGCGGCCCTGGACTCAGGCAAAGGACCCGCGCGAACCTCGGGATCAGGCATCTGAGAACCAAGTTCATGAAAACAAGCAATACAATTGAATATGTCATAAAATTATCTTTTGTTTTTCTGAGTTTGGAAACCAAGTCAGATTTTGAAAATTCATCTGACGCAGCCAAACTGATGTGCCTTTTTTTTGTAAAGTCGCCAGGTTGTTCATGTTAAGCAGGGTGTCAGAACCTTGGTTTCATAGGTAGGCCTAGAAATGATAGAGATGCGGATTTCAATGTTTTATAGAGTTTAAATATCAAATGACTTAATTTTTAATTGCCTTTTACACTTGAATCAGAACCAATTTACAAATCTGTACAAGACTTATTTGTATAAAAGGAATTGTTAGAAAGGATCACAAGTCAGATAAACTGTTATATATGTTACGTTGTGTGATTAATCATCTTCTCTCATGTACGTCTTTTTCAGTATTTGTAATTGAAGAATTCTTGTGAGAAATATAAATTGTAAAATACGTTTTCTGCACTAAACGTTATAGTGACGACAGCTTGGAAGTAAATGAAGAGTGACTGGGCGCATTTTGTTGGGTTGGGTTTTAACGAGCTCCACTATAATATCACTGTAGTATTTGGTGGCAGTGGCAAAATATTGGCATTAAATTGTTGGCCTCTGTACAATGCTGCGACGGTTCAACTACTCGAGTATGATGTGAAATTCGTTATTGCGTCATTCATCAATTTTAACTCTGAAATTGGCGGTTCATGCTTCAGCACTGAAACTTTAACGGTCAAGTTCAATCTTGAAGAAATGATGAGAATATGATAATATTCCCGCCTTAACTGGCTGCAGGTGTCTTACACAAGGGCCCGTATGTAATATCTAATAGATCCATATGAGAATATTGTCATAGCGATATATCCGAGAGACGTCTGACGGACACATTTGTCAGACCAATTTAGCTTAACTTTACTAGACAAAAGTGTACATGGACATTTATATTACACCTATTAGAAAACTCTGAAAAGGTTTGTTTCTCTACTCATTTGCAGACATTGTGTGAATTTGTGAGAAGATTGAATTCTAGTTGTGTTTGATTATTGCTTTTGTTTTGTGCCCTGTATATTGTTTCATATGTTAAGACATACAACGATTTTCCAGGCATTGTTCCTGGATAGAAAACAAAATGTGTAGATATCATTGTAATCTCGACTATAATTATATGAATGCTAGTTCATTTCAAGTGTTCTTAATATAACTTCTTTTATGTAAAGCGTTGAACTTCCAAAACTAATATCTTCAGTTTTGAACTTTCTGTGCAATTATTTTAAACATTGTTTGCGATGCCTTTTTTAGACATCTGATATAAATTGCTTGCTGTATTGGATCTTCCGATATTTAGTTTTTGGATAAAATGCTTAACATTGAGATTTCATGTTGGTTCAAAAATTTGGTTTGCCAAGTATTGGATGTGTTGTAGAAGGCCGGTGAAATATTGAGACCACCAAGGATCTTAGTGAAAGTAGGCTGCTAGAAAGTGATAGGGATGAGTCTGTAAGGACAAATGTATCCGACGTATTCAGCACGTGAGCAAAATCTAATCCAATGACTTCTATAGCTCCTTTATTATAATATCTATTTAACTTCCAGTGAAATCGCAAATTCACAATCCATTGTAGAAGCCAGAATGAAATCCCATAGATAAGAGAAACCAGGATATATGGTGGATATGTAGGTTGAAAGAGACGAGTTCTTAAGACTCGTCGCTCGATAATGTGGGAGTTGTCTTCGTGTAGCGTGTATAGCAGGAATAAAGTAGATAAGGCCTAACTTAAGTCGCTTACATAAGTTACATTATGCTAGACATATGGAAAAGAGGAACTAATCTCATGGTACTTTTTCGTGCCATTAATTTTAACAGTTTTGTTTAAACAATGCACGCATCTGGACATTTTATTTTACTTGGCAACTTTCAATACCTAACAAAAGCTCTGCCTTTCTACACGTGGGCTAACTGATTTCCATCCACAGTTGATAGCTGGATAAATATTTAATTAGTTGAGTTAATATCAAATAGGGATCATGGACTTACTCTAAAGGGTGCATGTTGAACAGACATTCGTCGTAGGCTACTACACGTCGGTAGATCGAAGCGCCTCCAGTGACTAACGACCGAGGTCATGAAGACCTGCGATTCTACTCCGCAGAGACGAAAATGACCCGGCTTTTAAGCGTAATGCACGCTTCTTAGATCCAGAACTCAAAGGGAGAAAGCCCATCCTTCTTCGTACAGTCATGTAGGATATGACGACACGCAATATACCGCCAAACGCACATAGTCGACAACTTAGCAACAGTACACTCCAACTGTTAGAAGCTAGTCAGCTACTGAGGAAATAATCGTACATCTTGCCCCATTTTGTCCACCTAACTCCATTGCATATATATGTGTGCCATTAGCGTCGCCACGGGGGGGCAAGGGGGGCAGCTGCCCCCAACCCTGGTCAGGCTGGGTCCTGAGATTCGTGCAAATCCGGTGAGTTTTTTTAGGGGGGGTACCCTATGTGGTGCGTGGTTTGTCATTTTACATTGAAGGTCCTCTTCTCCTCTTCCAAAGTTTGTTTTCTTTTCAAAGACTAATCACTAATCAACAGGTGACGATTGTGCTTTATACAACGTATACAGAAGAATAGGGAAAAGTTCCATGTTGTTTATCTCTCCTATTCGCAGTGGTGAGTCACGAGGGGTGACCTATTTACACCAGTCACACAGCCGCATTCCAACAGCTGAGCCCCCGTCATATAGAACCTAAGCCTCGGGCTAGCACGGTCCTTGCACGGGGACCTTAAATGGTGTGGCGTCCATTCGAACGGGCGAGCAGTGATGAAGGCAGAGATGGGTACGATTAGCTAGAACTGCTAATCGATTAGAATTAGAATTAGCTCCTGAAATTTGCTAATCGATTAGAATTAGAATTATAGCAAAAGGTTTTAGCTAATCGATTAGAATTAGAATGAGCAGCAGCTAATTGATTAGCAATTAGAATTAGATTTCGATAATCGATAGTTCGATACATTTATTTGCTTCATGAATTTGTCAAATTGTAATCAGAGCACAGCAAGTTACTGCATCAAGTTGTTGTAGCCTAATACAATACCTAAAATTTTAGCCTATTATAATGCTTATAGCTGTAGCCTATTATACGTACAATGCCTAAAGCTGTAGCTTATTACAATATCTGAGCTGCACAACTGCTATGTGTGAGAACAGTCCAAAAGCAGCTCAAGCAATACCACATCGGTCAATACATGCTGCAATTATTGACATTGCTACTGCATAAGTTCACTATTGCATTTTGCAATTAGCATGTCTTGAATCAGTGCAGCACTTAGCCTACAGCGCCTAGCGTTTACGATGTAGCCACAAAACTAAATACGCTTCCCATGGCAGCTGAAGTTGCAGAAACAGTGATGCTGTAGATGAAGAACATGAAGGCATGCAAATCTTTCAGTGTTGCCTGAGCAGAATGGACAGATAACCATGAACATATCATTGCAGGTTTGAAACAGCCTTCAGATAAATAAGTAAGTAAGGAATTCTTGAAAACTCAATATTAATAAACTCATTCTTAATGAATGCGTTCTCAGCTTAATTTTCACCCATCTAATCGATCAGCTAATCGATTTTCGATTAGAATTAGCTGAAAATTGCTAATCGATTAGAATTAGAATTAGCATCAGATGACAGCTAATCGGTTAGAATTAGAATTAGCTGTTTGTCTAATCAATTAGCTAATCGATTAGCATCTAATCGATTAGTTACCCATCTCTGGATGAAGGATGTAACCCGATCAATTCATTGAAAAATGAGCAGGGTCGAGGCCGTATACGGTCACTATAGAAAATGCGAACATTTAACATTTAGCTAAAAGTCACAGTTGGCTCCTATCAGCGCTGAAATAATAGAACAATTCTGTTCCGATGACAGCTTCAAATGCTACCATTACAGTGTGGAAATTCAAAAAATCAAACCCCTCCCCCTGCTCGGCGCTCCGCGCCTCACCGATCGTCCTTCGGACGCTCATTTCTCTGTCCTCCTATGCCTTGCCCCCCAACCTTGAAGCTCTGGCGACGCCACTGATGTGTGCATTCAAATACATTACCCACACATGATTAGCATAGGCTATTCTATTCTTTATAATGTATACGAGCTGTATAGGCTTATGTACACTGCTAAAGAGTAAAGACCGTCTTCAAATAGCCATCAAAAGGCGCTAAAAAAAGAGAAAAACCTTCAGAGGGCGTGTATAGGCCTACAACATTATGCAACGTTCTAAGAATTCAATCAAGTGAATCAACTTCAAAAGCCATAAACTCGGAAATCAATCGTATACCAACGATATAATATATCTTTATGCAACACACAGAACATCGATATTATTAAAATTACAATTGACAAAGCAAATATAATGTCAGTAAGAACAATGCAAGAGAGAAAAAGTTCAAGTAGGCCTACAACAAGTTAAAATAGTACATAATTAAGCAATTACGTCAGTGACAACATGTGAGAAAAAGTACAAGAATCAATGTTCGAACACTGTGCAATAAATAATAAAAACAGTTACGCGTGTAGCAACAGTTGAAAAATTTCATGTACAATAATATATTAACAATAATTATTAACAATAATTATTGCCTGCCTTTCAAGTTTTACTTCCATTTGCCTCTAAACTACATATCTCTGCTAGATTGGATTTCAAAGCGTCGTCATATAAAAAAACAAAGACAAGAAAAAGCCTACATGTCCGTTGAGGTTGGCTTTAACAAACACTTATCCGCGATATTTGAAGCTTGCTGCCCAGATCCATTGAAAATGTAATAGCTAAGAGTGCCGTTACCGTACACTTTACAGTACCGTTAGACTAGAACGTTTGAATCATATACTAAGAAATCAATTTTTAAAGTGTTTTCTTTGCTCTAGGCCTAGGCCAGTGTTTTCCAACCTTACACATGGCCCTGTTTAGGGCCTGTAATAAATGCCTTCCTATGCAAAACCGCGAGAGTAGCAGGTTGCTTGGCTATTATAAAAGGCGGCCGCGACTCGAAAAGAGGTTGGGAAACACGGCGTTAAAGACATCATGGGCTCGAGACAAACTGTTCATTTTATTTTTGACCTGATTCCAAATGAAGAGTGTCATAAGCCGGGAACGGATGAACTTTAACTCCAGACTGTGGACGAGGATCTTGAACTTCTGACGTTGGTCGAACATTGATCCTTTTCGTCAAACTGATCTTTCTGCTGGACATCTTAACTATGAGGTTGTAGATGAGAAGATCCAGAAACTCGAAGAAAGAAAGTATGCTTCCTCCGAGGAATAGCCCGAAACATCCGCCGAAGTCACCTGAACAAATTTAACAGAACACCTATGCAAGTTCGCCACTGCAAATATACCTGGATCTCAATATCTTTGCCTCTGAGTCTTTGTCTTTAGCCAACCAGAGAGAAAGATGGTGCGGCCTTTGTACTAGGCTCTAGAATCTAGATAAAAACAGTACTGTTGTTTATTTTGAGATAGATTATAGTAAAATGCTGCTAGTGAAACTTTAGGTCTAATATATCTTTAACGCTTATTGTTAAGAGTAAGCGGAATTGATAGAGTTTATTGCACATAGGGTTTTGGACTTACTTAGGAACTGGACTAAATCGTATCCAGTCGTCTGTTCAAATGTTCGATACTTCAGTTCTCCGTAGAAAATGTCGACTTCCAGAAAATTGCTCCTAAAGAAACGCAGCAAAAGCAACGACAAACACTTCACTTTCAAAGAGAAACTATTTGACCGATGACTGAAGACTACGTTTATTTTGCTTAGGCCAGATTAAACCAACCAAACCAACTAAGAGAACTACGGTACCTATGAAAAACTACCAGAACTCTTCTCAGAAGGACTTGCAGCATCTGAAATCCTCGGCGCCTTTGAGATAGCCTATTAGGAGAGTGCGCTTTTACTTTCCAGGACATATTCATACCCGACAAAGCTGTCTCCGATGATAGTAGAATCGTTGAAGTTGCTCAGCTGCTGGTTGAGAGTATTGACTCTCTTGATGGCCACCTGTTGTGCCGAACGCAGCTCCAATTGGACATTGCTAAGCGTCTGCTTGAGACTCGAATCGTAAGTACGAACAAGCATCGGAATAGTAGTTGAAGAAAGGTTGAGAAGAGCAGCGAGAGTCGTGTCAACTCCAAGCACCTGTTCGATTTGATCGGAAGTCAGCTGAAACCCAGCAATCTACACAAACAAACATGCATTCAGTAATCACAAAAGAGTGGGTTCTCATGGCAAGTAGTCAAGTAGTAATATATACACATGGGGAGGGGGATAGTATAGTGGTTCTTGCCTGAAGTTTTCACGGACCCGGATCGATTCCCGTAATTAAGCCCCTCTGGGTTTAGCTGAAATCTTCATTCCCTAGGTGGCAGCAAAAGTACAATCAACTTGCGCTTTGCATGGCTGCAGCTTTGTTGATTAATGTCTTAGAACTGTAATTTGTGTTCTTGTGAATTGTTTAATCGCCGTAACCTGTACATGTACAGCGCAGTGCGTTTGCCTAGCGCTTAATTAAAGAATAATAATAATAATTATTATTATTTATTATAATGTAAACAGAAAATGACACAGCTGAAATAATTAGCCTGTAAAATGCCTTATTAAGAATTGTTGTTTTTGAGCCCACTGTTTACTGAATTGTGATAACGATGCAGATTTGGTGTGTGGGTTCCTCAGAGTTTTGATTGACAGGTCTATAGGCCTATTTGTAGTTGACTGTATTTTGAAGACCCAGGATCCTACGTGGATCTTCTGCTGAAATAGAGGGGAAATAAAGGCGCTACCGTGGCCTACAGCTGAGCAGTGCCCCAAAGTAGGCGTAGGCTATCTTTCTGACTATAATTATGCGAAAGCCGTTATCTGCGACCTCATCTCGTTCCTTGCGCTCTGCTGATTGGCTAGATCTTTTTGTTCCTAGGACTAGGACTGCCTTGGCTCAACGCCGGGCATTTGCTGTGGTTGGTCCCTCTACTTGGAATAACCTTCCCCCTCATTAAGGGCTAAACTAATGACTAGTTTTTCCTCTTTGGTCTCTCGTTCTTTAAAGACGTTTCTTTTCCCCAGGGTTTTCGTGCTGAGAGCGCTTCTGAATAGTTATTCTGAGAGAGGCGCTATATAAATCTTTAGATACGATACGAAACGATACGATACTTGACCCAATTTTAGCCAATCATCCATGTTCAAAAAGGAACGGCTACTGCTCATTGGCTGTTGTCAAAATTTCCGGTTAAGATGACGTAGGCCTCTTTGTTAAAATCTCTGACGTAGGCAGTTGATTTTCTTGTTGAAAGGGTTATGAGGGCCATTTGTTGTTTCGTTGAATCAAACTTTGATTTTCAAGTGTTCAAGGCCTGTTGGGAGTTTTATGTTTCATCACCGGTAAGATATTTACTGCAAGATCATTAGGGTACCTTTTGATCGGTGAATTTATCGAAGTTTCTCCCGTAATTTAGAGGAAAAGGAAGGCACAATTAACGTTGAAACCGTGCGCTGCCGACCTCTGTCAAGTTGGTTTGATATTCACATTCGGATATTGGATATTCGGTATGGAAAGCCGCACGTCAAATACGTATATAAACATTTTCATATTTTCACATTTCTACACAATATCTTGCAACAAAACCATCACCAATCAACAGTTATTCACTTACGCTATCAGAAAATAATCTCAAACTGATATAATTATGTGGGTAAGTGGGTGAAATGTGGGTCTAAACACGGGGAAAAGCCATTTTCACACATTTTCTCACTCTAAGTGTCATTCACCCTGTGTTTTTGAAGGTTTTATTCTTCCAATCATGAGTTATCCACCTAGGCAATCAGAAAATAATCTCAGACTGATATAATTATGTGGGTAAGTGGGTGAAATGTGGGTCTAAACACGGGGAAAGGCTATTTTCACACATTTTCTCACTCTAAGTGTCATTCACCCTGTGTTTTTGAAGGTTTTATTCTTCCAATCATGAGTTATCCACCTAGGCAATCAGAAAATAATCTCAGACTGATATAATTATGTGGGTAAGTGGGTGAAATGTGGGTCTAAACACGGGGAAAGGCCATTTTCAGACATTTTCTCACTCTAAGTGTCATTCACACTGTGTTTTTGAAGGTTTTATTCTTCCAATCATGAGTTATCCACCTAGGCAATCAGAAAATAATCTCAGACTGATATAATTATGTGGGTAAGTGGGTGAAATGTGGGTCTAAACACGGGGAAAGGCTATTTTCACACATTATCTCACTTCTAAGTGTCATTCACCCTGTGTTTTTGAAGGTTTTATTCTTCCAATCATGAGTTATCCACCTAGGCAATCAGAAAATAATCTCAGACTGATATAATTATGTGGGTAAGTGGGTGAAATAGGGCTGAGATTTTGTCTAAAAGTGTTTTTATTTGGGCAGAATGCATATTTTGTCAAAATGCAAGCTCTGCAAAGTTAATTGTCCTGCAATTTCGAAGAGGATGGATTTTGGTGTCCGTTACATAACGCTGTCTGATGACTTGCATAGTTTCAAAGAAATTGGCCAGCTAAAAATAAATCGCGTGGCTTGTCTGCCACATGTATACATACATGCACACAGAGGCGCATTTTACAGAAAAACTACGTATTAGAAAATACTCTTTATTACAGCGGCAGAAAAATTACAAGGATTAAAAATAACATCAATGCTTTTGGCCTCAAATGATTCCACATATTCAAACCAAAATGAATCCACAATTTCCAACCTAAAAATCCACAATTTCCAACTAAGCAAATCTAACCGACAGTTTTTTGCAGTGGTAAATTACTACACAGCAAAATTATATAAATATTGTAATAAAGCTAATAAAAAGTAATAAAAGTAATATTACCCAGTGATGTTGATATCAAGAGGTAAGCTGGTGAAAGCAAACAGATTTGCATATGAGCAGCCGGTTGCTACGCAGGCAAGAACTGCTATGGCCAAAACTGGAGCTTTTGCCTTCATTGGTCCTGCACTATGGAATCCTCTCTATCCGTCGATATGCTCTTCGCTGTTAACTGGTAATCCAAGTGCCTCCTTTACACTGTCGCAAAACCACTTTCTTTTCTCTGGGTCTTTCGCATAGGGAGCACCTCTGATTGGTGTTCACTGCAAGAGGTGCTTTATAAATAATATACAATACAATACATTATACAATACAAGCAGTGGTGCTTAACTGCAAATGGTTCTGGAGGCCATGAATTGGATGCCAGAGGAATTGAGCACAAATATTAATTTTAAAAAACCCAGGAAATGAGATTGAGAAGGGAACGATGATAACTGCCACTGCTTCCTCAGTCACTCCTTTTCCATGTCGGCATCTTTTGTCTCATTCTTATTAAAAACTAAACTACCCTTTTGTTCTATTATCATCTGCCAGATAGTGCCACCATTTACCATCATAAGCATCAGCTGGACCACATAGGCAAGCACCAATGGCAGTTTTATAATCAATAAAACAGAATACAACATACAAGTTACATTAAATACAGAAAATGCTTTTAATCTCAAATGAATTCGTTGTTTAGAACCGAGAGAAAAGCAGCACAAAACAGTAAGCAAATGAAACATTAGAAAACTACTAGAATAATAATTAGGTCAATAAAAGAGAACTACAAATAGGAATTTCTTATATAAATACAATGGACATCACTGTGCAGAAGACAAAACAGCACGAATTAACATAATATTTATTAGTATAAAATTTAAAAAGATGCAACTGCATGTAATGAATGAATGTCAAACTGGTAATGCAGAATTTATTTACCACTCGATTCTATTCACTAGTCATAGGCAAAGAAGGCATAGTTCAGTCCATTTGCTGCAATTTCCTTAAATTAAAATTAAAATATACAATGCGGTGGCAATACAGGAAGCTGTGGGGATGTTATTCACAAGACCAGTTTGGAAAAGCCCACGTTATTAAAACAATAATAATGAGATTTATTTATGTGCCCGACATCAATACTGGAATCAGAAGCACACAGAAATATTTAGCTTATTCACAGATGATGTTATTAAAGTTCATTTAGGTTATTCACAAATGATTTAAGTTACGCAATTCTTTCACCAAAATGCTGTCTACACCTTGGTACGTTACATAACATAGATAATACTGCACACGCAAGAATGAGAGAAACACGAAAATGGTAACCGTCGACAACGGATATAAATCAAACAAAAACCAAAACTAATGACACAGCAACAGACAATAAATAGACTATCACTGATAACTTTAGACGATTACACCTTGCCATCTACCAGCAGAAAAAATAAATGTTCAATAGATTTTCAGTGCCTCTGTGGGTGCTAAACAGCGACTCTGAATAAGCCGGTCTCCCTGACGTGGCTTTTGTGGGGCACTGAGAACTTACGGAGATTTTACATTACGTAAATGTCCATGTAAACCGAAGACTTGTTATAACACGCATGATATAACTAGAATTCTGATATAACACAGTTGGGGACATAGAACCAAAATTAATTCACCAAATGAAAATCCACTTGTTATAACAGGACATTTTTATATGGTGGTTCTTGATTTGATGCCCAGAGACAGCATACATGGTGTTTCTGGTATACCAGTCATTCCTACACAGATCATTCATTCATTCATTTATACCGAAAAATTGATATATTACTCCTTCAAGAAAACAACTCAGAGGTGCTCGAATTCTGAATAAGTTATATCCAGTTCTGAACAAGTTATATCCAAACAAGTTGCAAAAGTGTAACAAAAGGCAATTAAGTAACACCTTGAAAGGAAGGGTAAGCTGTATATGAAACCATGTTTATGATTCACAATCATCAATCCCATACAGCTTAGTGTTAAATAACTTCTAAAGTGCCATTCTTACAATAAATAAGGCATCAATTTGTAAAAGTCAAACATATCCTTGGAGTGAATCAGTACAGAGTGCAGACCGCATTTCTCTGACATACCTAGCTTGACCAATAATGCTCACTCTAGGCTTTGACGAAAGTTGACTAGATTAAGCAGTTTAAACAGAACCCAGATATATTTTTCATTCATCCTTAATTGACCCTCCTCTACTCACTTGACTGAGCTTTTGAGACAGTATTTCAATATCCAGTTGCCTTATGCTACGTTACAATTTTAATGATTTCCTCAAAGTTTCCATATTGAAATGTACACATAATATACACTGGACTCTCATTAAAACACACTTCATTGCAGCCTGCATTTTGATATAAAATGGCCGAGATTATTAGTTCACCAATGGAAAACAAATGCATTATAAAATTATATTATAACATGGATCTTTTTTAAATGGACCTCAGACAGTGATTGTAATGAGTTTCCAGTGTACTGAAAATTGATCAGTAACCAATTCATCAACTTAAAATTATAATACTCTACAAATAGATATATACAGAGACAGAATAATAGGTATATATATTTCATATATATAATTTATAATATATAAATATGTATATTTATATATATATAAACTTTATATATCGTATTTCATAAAGCTCATGAAGCAAAATTTACGTATCTATGGGTAATTACATGGTATCATTCAAAGGGTGCTCAACCTGTGTGTGTATTCCGGACGTTGCAGACTTATTTATGAGGGGTTCCAACCTGATAACTCCATTGTACAGAGCAACCACACGACCACTCAGCCCAAAATGTCAAAACCGCGACAGTCATAATGTGGTGCACAGCAGAAGTTGTCCCTTCTCTGCTGGTAGCCTATTCCCATATGGGTCCCATACTCCCAAATGGGTCCCATACAAAGCCCATATGGGTCCCACTTAATGCCCATGAAAATGCTGAGAGGCTTTTGCCTTTTGTATCTACTCCTTATGTAGTGTAATGTAGTGTAATGAGAAATTTCTGTAGCACCTCTTCCACAGATACCCGTCAAAAGCACTCTTAACGCTAATGACGGAAAACTAGGATCAAACATGAACTTACGTGAACCTACGATAAAATTCATTGGGCCAAAGCTGCAGAAAATCCAGATTACAGCTACGAACTCGTACTACTCTATAATTCTGTAAACTAGTTGATTCTCATTAAAAAACTACATTAAGAATTGGCCTCCATTCACACTTTTTTAATTAAAACAGTTAACGTCTAGCAGTTGCAGCAGTGGATGTCAAATATAAAATGTAAATACCGGTATACAGGTTTTCTATAGCAACTGTATCGCCTCAACCCTGTTTCTATAGCAACTATATGGCCTCAGCCCTGTTTCTATGGCAACATTATGGTCTCAGCCCTGTTTCTATAGCAACATTATGGTCTCAGCCCTGTTTCTATTGCAACATTATGGTCTCTGCCCTGTTTCTATAGCAACATTATGGTCTCAGCCCTGTTTCTATAGCAACATTATGGTTTCAGCCCGGTTTCTATAGCAACTGTATGGCCTCAACCCTGTTAATTTTTTAATGAGTTAATCAGGTGAGATCCTTCACCAATAATTGCCCGTTTAAATGGGAGCCGTGGGGTTGAGGGTTCCCATGTACAGACCATGCTGGCCCAAGATTAAAATCTCTGAAATAAGCCATCATCGTAATTGTAATCGAGCATTTATATAGCGCCACTCAAAAACAGAGGCGCTCCCGACCCGGTCCAGTGTCTTCACTGGTAAAGAGAGGTTTTCAGGTTCGGGAGGTGAACTGGGATCTGCAAACACAGAGGCTCATTGGACTCTTACCACTGTAGCTAACTGCGTCAGCTGAATGAGTAGTAGCAGCTACATCCAAAATAATAATAATATGATAATAATATAATAAATAGCAATAACAAGACGATCAGTTCCTCAACCGATTCCTTCCAAGGTGGCAAAAATATGCTTAAATTAATTAATACTAATGGCACAAACGAATAAATAAATTCAGAGGAAGCCACTGGTATGAATCATAAATAATAGTAAAATATTAAAATAATGATTATTATGACTAAAAGGTGGTTGTCTTCCCTTACAGCATAGTTAAAGATAATGCATAAAAAAGCTCAGCTGTGGATATGGTACCTATATGATACTAAAATACATAATCATAAAGTAGACGGAGGTAACTAGAAAGGGTTAATAGCTACATACGATACAAAACCAGGGCTATGGAATCAATTTAAAGAATTCATCATATCACTTTACATACATGCGGACTCGGAACAAAATAAGTTTCAGAACAATCGTCAATAGCAACCGTCTGCCTAGCAACGCCATCAACATCACAGAAAACGGAAACTTAGCGACAGCATCGGCCGTCAATCTGTCCAGGGAAACGGTAAGCCAATCGCGTCCAAGGTTGTATGGCTCTTGCTGCCTTAACCCTTTAATGACGAGCGTGTACTAAACCATAAGCAGCTCATCGTTAAAGGGTTAATAGAGGTTTGTAGGGGCTTTGTACGGAGGTTTTGATATTGGTTTGTAGCTGCCGAAGCCGTTTGCAAACGTCATGCCAACATTTGGTTTCTTTGGTGACTTTGAATCGGGAAGATCACTTGCATCGAGATCGGAACAGGTTAGCAGCTCGTCATTCGATATTCTGCAAAGGAAATGACAATGATGTGAAATAAACTCTCAGCTGTAGAAGAAAGAGATGGCAAAAAACTCAAATTCTATTGTGTAGGCCGCACTCGATTTCTGTTCCTATGTTGCAGTGCTTTGAAAGCTATTAGAAATTCTCGGTACTTCTCAATAATAGTTTTGGAGATTCCTGGTTATAATCTGAAAGGTCATGTTAAAGTTTAATTAAATGGACACCCATTTGAGTAGCCTATATAGTTAACTTGTCAGTTACTACATAACAATATGTGCTGTCGATACTTTTAATAAACTACACTTGAACCAAGTGACCTATCTCTGTTCCCTACTCAGGGGAGGATGAAATGGGGAGGATAAGAGGAGGAGAAGAGGAAGAGCATAAGGACCATGAGAACGAGGATAAGGGGAGGATAAAATGGGGAGAAGGAGGAGGAAGAGAAGAGGGAGGAGGAGGACAAGGAGGGTGAGAAAGAGGAGACAAGAGGAAGGAGGACGAGAAGGGGAGGAAGACAAAGAGGAGGAGGAGGAGAAGAAGAACAGGGAGATACAGGAGAAGGGGGAGAAGGAGCAGGAGCAAAAAGATGAAGATGACCAACAAATGCAAATTGCAATAATGGTTGGCTTCACAACTAAAACCAACTGAGGAGGAGGAAGTCAACTAACTGTGAGTCTGGGC
Source organism: Aporrectodea caliginosa (assembly GCA_020284085.1). Taxonomy (NCBI): domain Eukaryota; kingdom Metazoa; phylum Annelida; class Clitellata; order Crassiclitellata; family Lumbricidae; genus Aporrectodea; species Aporrectodea caliginosa. The sequence goes on along the minus strand of JACEVL010000427.1, from coordinate 482,410 downwards.
ATTGCTTGAGATACATTTCCCGTTCATATTCCGGAATTCGCGACGTCAGTTCTAAGGCTTCATTCACGCGTGACAACAGCTCATAGTTCTCTCGGCCGTGCACCTGCAAATCAAGTTATCACTCATTCACTGATCATTGTAACATTTCTTCGTTTAATAGGAAATTTATATAGCGCCACTTTAAAGAAGCCACAGCTGAAGCATAAATACAAACTACAGTAAACTGTTGATGGAAAAAGTCAATTTATTTTTCAATTATTTAACCTGAGTTTTCTAGGCATTCATTCGCATTTGTGGTTTTCACATCAGTTCAGCTTGACTGCCTTCTCAATTATCAAAGCCGCCCTGAACATAACACTTTTGCTCCTTCTTCCCCTCCTCCCCCCTCTTCTTCCACCTTTGCATGCCTATATCTGCTTATTTTCTGTCTTTACGATGAATTGAATTTCAATTGTTTTTCAAATTCTTTCTCATAAAGTGTTTTCATGTTTTTCACGTTCAGTGTTATAAAGTGGATAACACTTTATCCGCACTTTAACCCTTTATGTTAACGGTCTTCTAGATCCTTCTTTTTAAAATGTCTTTCTACCCTTTTGATAATGTAATGTCACTCATCAGATCCTGTTTTCAAAATTCCTGTTGGCTTCACCTATCATTTGATCCCATCATTCCAAAACACTGGCATATAGCATTCAGTTGTTTACCGTCAGAGTATACAGCTCATCATCATCATCCATCTTTTGCATCTTCCGTGGCACAGCAGTCCTTCCGATTCCTCCTCCTCCAGCTCCTCCATCTGTTCTCGCTTTTCCATTCGACTTCTGACCCGCGACCGGACGAGGCGCCGACTGCGACGACTCCTCATCCGTGCGTCGGTCGCGACCTGGACAGGCGCAGATCCGGACCTCGAGGGACTGGCGGCCACAGACCCGGGTTCCGTGCTCCAGGGTGAAGATGAGCTGGATCGGCCGTCGGCTGAGACCTCCGACGCATGAGCTGAAGCACATGAACTGGTAGAGATTGGTGACCCACTCGGCACCAGCTGGAAAACAACACCAAGGACAGCATCACCATTATTGTCACCATCTTCATCGTTCTTGTTGTTGTCACCTTGACCGGCCAAACTATTACTATGTATCACCATCACCATCACCATCATTATTTTAACTGGCATTATTATAATCATCATCTTCTTCTTCACTAGCAACATCATCATCATCATATTCTTCTTCACTGCCTTAATAATAATAATAAGTCTTGTTCTTCACTAGCAATCATCAATCATCATCATATTCTTCTTCACTGCCTAAATAATAATAATATTAATAATAATAATAATAATAATAATAATAATGTCAGTTAAGATGATGATGATAGTGATACATAGTAATAATTTGGAATCCCGAGGGATCATATGTACCTCATGGAAAAAATAATAATAGTAATAATCGTAGTAATCATCATCATTTGCCATTACCACCATCATCACCATCACAATCAAACAAAGAGAGTATGGATGCAAGCCTCCACTCAGGCAGTCACTGTGTAGGGACCTTGAATTAATTGATTCAGAACTTCATGCACAATTGCTCAGTGCCATCGAAGTTCTGTCATACGGTCATGTGAGAACGTCTAAACATTGGAAGCAGGGCAATATCAAATACAGTCGTACTGTATTGAATTATTAAAGGCTATTACTGAATCTCAATATTTAAAATAAACTATCAGAATTAAAATATTTAAAACAAATTATCAGAATTAACTGCGTATAGGACTTGAAACCCTTTCAACCTCAATCAACCGGAACCGACCTTGTGGTTGTTCATGTGGAACGATGACGCTCTGTCGCCCAGTCATCCGGTCTTCGAGATATTTGGCAAGTTTGTGCTCACAGCGAACGAGGTGCTTTGGGGCTGGATGGTTTTCGTTCAATTCCTTCGTCGACGTATGGTTGGGACATCTGGTGACAACCTCTTGAACATGCTCGGGTTTCATGTAGACAGGAGTGGCACGAATAACGCAACCGTTCGGAGGACGACGGGTTGTTCGAAAGCGGATCGGACAAGTGCTTCCCATCCGGACGTACAGTTTGTTCAGCATTTCCGAGTACTGAGGTAAACAACGAGACAAAGTAAAGTAATTGTAATTACGATGATTTATATAGCACCATCAGTAATTGTAAGCATAAACAACAAGATAAAGTAAAGTAGCGTAATTGTAATTGTGACAACTATATAGCATCATTAGTAATCATAATCATAAACTGAGGCAAACAATGAGATAAGGTAAAGTAACGTAATTGTGATTACGACAATTTATATAGCATCATCAGTAATCGTAATCTCCAACTTCTAAAGCGCCACTCGAAAGTCAAGCGCAGGGCACCAGCTTATTCACGAGTGCTGCATCGAGTCAGAGGGGTTGTCCAAAATGGTAGTCTGAAGGAGGTCCGAGTCCAGTTGTGGGGCCAGAGCAGTTGTTAATATAGGTGTCGTTTAGGTAGAGAATTGGAAGGTATGCTACGTCAGTAGGTGCTTCATTTACAACGTATGGTAAATTTTTCATGTACTGGCATACGTACTACATACGTATCTCAGAAAATGAGTCTCGTCACACAGTTAACGAGTTAGTAACGAAGGAAAAAACCAGAGTCAACAAAACTGTTTTATTCAGACAAATAATTAATTAAAAATGAAGAAGTAATTAACTAATGCAAATACTATTTATTTCCATCACCTCTCACACCAACAACCAAAACTAGAGCATCATAACAGTGGTCTGCAAATTAGATTCTTTCTGATTTTAATAGTCAGTAAAATCACACAAACGTGAGTTGTGTGTAAGTATCTGAAAAATTATATAGCATCCAGTAAAGATTTCACAAAAAGCGCTGCAATGGAGCTATCTAACAGATCTAAATAATTGTGTGTGTAGCCAAAGCACATCTGGAACCTTCTTCTCTCTTTCTGTCTCTGTCTCGTCTCTGTCTCTATCTCTGTCTGTCTCTTTCTCTCTCTCTCTCTCCATGTGCAGAAGGGGAAACATATGCAAACAACGCATGCTATCATGGCATGATTGGCCAAAAGTACCTAAGTGAATTCATGGAGGTAACAAATGTCCCATCTTATACCTATGTGCAGGCACCCATGTCCCGATCTTACCCAGCAGACGAGAAACCCAACCCTGACAAAAAAGACAAGTAATCAGCGTAAATCCTAACCGTCCAGTTGATAGACTTCGTCTCTTTGTTCTGCTGCTCAAATGCAATTTCAAAGCCATATTCTCCAGTATATGGAATGCTGTAAAAGAATTCGGAATTACATAAAAAAATCATAAACTTGTAATTCACAAAAAACTAATTAAAAACCTGGTTATTTAGTAGTCCCATGGGACATTTTCCCATGGGACTACATGCAGATATCAAGGAAAAATCACTAAAGAAATTCTTCAAGGACTCTTAAAAATGTCCACGTATGTACTTGGTTTCACGTCGATATCCATCGAGAGGAAAGGATCAAAGTAAGCAACTAAAACAACTAATTAGTGATCGATAAGTACACAGCTGATGGTTGTGAATTCGAACATAAGGTGATAAAACGAGTTAGAAATGTTGCTCTACTCAATCTAATCTAACCTAAACTCTGGTAGTCCAGCATATTCTAACCTACTCTAATTTCATTTGGACTTCACACTGAAGTGTTATCAATGGACAAAGTGCGTTAATGCAGTGGCACATTAAAATCAAGCTACTTGTCGTGTTCTTCCAGGAAGTTAGTCAGTTGCTCACAACAGTAAATAAACATAAGCTCATTAAATTTCTTAAACCCAATGAGAGACATTTCCCCATGGGACTAAAGGATCTAAATAACAAACAAAACAGTGTTCAATGACCTGCTTGTAACCAGGAGATTAAAAAGCCTAAACAGCAAGCAACAATGTTCAATGACCTGCTTGGAACCAGGACATTTTTACCCAGGAGACTAAAAAGTCTAAACACCAAGCCCAAAACAACAAGCCACAGAAGTCATTTACCTGCTTGGAACTGCAGTTGATGACGAAGTGGTGGAAGACATTGGATTATTCAGCGGCATCACTTCCTACACGACAAAGAAAACAGAAAAACACAAATTAGCCAACAATGCAGTTTTCCGCATAAAAGACTCCTGTTCCAAAGGACGTGGGTTTAACACCAAGCCAAGGCAGAATTATTTTCTGTACTGCTAATGCCCATATATACACTCTTCAATTGTTAAAACTTTATAAATAAACAAAGATATAAATAAACTATAGCAAAAATCGAGAAGTAGGGTTTTAAGCATCACAAACTTCATTACTCTTTTACCAAAATTCTTCATATATTATTATCTCTTTAAGATTCTGTGCTACGTTATTTTAATTCAGTTACGTCAGAGATGTATCTATTACGTCATAAACCTGATACATTTCATTACAAACATGGACGACACTAACTTTAGCTAAACAACGAGGCATAACCTCATAACCGAAAAACTTAAAACTTGAAGTCGTGAGGGTCGGTTAATGCTTTATATTAACTGTCGCGATATTCCTGTAGGCCTACAGAGGTCTCGTCTAGTTATAATTAAAGGATCTATTTTGAGGGTCGTAAAACACAAGTACCCACACTTCATTCTCTCCAATTTGCAATCTAAGAGTGTGCTCCTATTACAGTACAGATGTAACTGCTAAACTACATACATCACATTATATTCAAGTACTATACAGTAGCCTAATAGCCTAGATACCTATTACTAAAGTAAAACTGAAATACACAATATCAGACAATAATTTAAAAGACAGAACTTGTAGAATACTTGCCACACAAGATAGAACATAACGGATTTTCCCTCTGTGACTCAGATTAGCCAAACAAACCACTGATAATAAATTATCTACTGATTCCCCTGCTAGTCATTCATATTGACAGGTTCAAAATAAACAGCAATCTGTATTGCTTATAGTACAGATCAATTACGCCTATCTTCCTGTATAAGTAGATTATAAAACTGTCCACTAACAACTGAATGCATAGGTTTAATAGTGAACTTCTTGGATGAGAGGCTATTTGCAGTGGGGGCCGCTGTTCATAACGGCAGCCAATCGTCAGGAGATCACTCGTCACAAGGACCCAATCAGACACGTTCAGGCACGCCCGTCCGCCTCTAACAAGTCGTCAACGACTGATTTTACGCAGGACCAACGCTGAGAAATCAAATTGCCGAGTTCAGGGAAAGTTTCAAAAGGGGGAAGGGGAGAGGTGGGGCTGTTTGGTTAGTCAGAGTATAAGGTCATGGGTCGTTAGGAAAATGAGAAGCCGCGGGGCAGCGCCCTCCAGCGGGGAATAAATTCTTCCCTGGGACTTTGGTTGGGGGTCTGGTTGCCTACAAGCCATGGAAGTCCAAGGGAACCAGATGAAATCAGCAAGGGATTTAGACGAGGAAGGGCGTCTGTTAAATTCTGCATAGCCTCAGGGAGAACAATAATGGAGGATTAGGGCAACTCTATAATTATGCAGGAAAGGCCCCTTCACAGTTTTCTCCTTGCCACTGTGCAATAATATCTCTGTATTTAACACACCCAAGACTAGGCGTGTTCAGTTTCTCAAGTAGTAGTAGTTTCAGTTTAAGGACACCGATAACAAAGATCATTAGCGCCTCCCTCCTCCTTCGTCCAGGCTTGGGACTGGCACCGCCAGAGTACGAGCAGTGGCAGAGTTCAGTTTCTCAACTGCACTGCCAAAAATATTTATCGTGGAAAGAAACACCAGTTCTGAAGCATTATAAAAAGACGAGACGAAAAACCTTAAATGAAGAGTAAGTAAGAGTGTTCACTGACCTACTTGGAACCTTAATTTTAACCTAGGAGACTAGAAAGCCTAAACAGCCATTGGGAACTGCTACCTTCCTGGAAACTGACTCCATTAAGTCATAACAAGTATTAAACTTCATAAGGTCTCTAATACTAGGTCTATACCTAGTTACTTTATTGATTTGCTCTGTAGTCACAAATATTTTTGTCCTATTGTTGCTCTGGTCACCATCACCACAGCCGTCACTACCACCATGAAGACAATGACGTTAGCCAAAGACAATACATTTTCCTGGACCATAATAGTTTCCAGAATAATTATGCTGATCAACCAGGGCATTGAACTTGAACAGAGCCAAAAGGCACAACCAGGGATTACAAGTGCAGAATGGCAAATGCTATACACGTGCTGCATACACGAAACTGCCAGCTTGAAGCAGGCTTGGTCAGGTACAGGAATGCAGCACAAACAAAGGGCAGGTATGGCAGCATTGTCTTGGATTGGAGACAGAGTCAAAGACACAGTCTGGCACATGACTGTTATGAGTGGAAAACAAAGGAGAACACGAGGTATACAATTGCAGTCTGGTAATTATGATCCATTGTGCCTACCATTTTGATGTGGTCGGTGTATCCACCAGTGGATGCTGTGCTGCTTGGCATGCAACTCTGGCTGTCTGGTATCATCATCTCAGCCTGACGGTGGCTGGTAGGAAGTATCTGGTTCATCTGAACATAAGACACATTTGATTGTAGCATAACAACATGATATCATACAATGTTACCAGTTATACATAAGGGTGCACAATATTGCAGTGGTCAGCATGCTGGACTGTCGATCGAGAAGTCAGAGGTCAAATCTCTGCAAGGGCAGAAATCTGGTTAGAGATTTCTGCACCATCTGTGCCCCTAGCCAACTCAGCTATAATGAGTACACTGTCCGTACACTGTCGGTGGGAAGATGAGATGGCAAGGGAGAGGACTGGCCAACCAACCTCATATGCCAAGGCTAAGAAAATGAAGTCACTAATACTTCATATCAATGGCTGCCTCTCAGGCTAGCTTAAGGGACTGCTCTTCTTCTTCTATTTTACATAGCATGCTTTGTCATAAGAAAACCACAGCATAAGCTTACATCACATGTGATATATAGTATCTTCAGATTGTAACAACGATTTTAAAGATTTTTTATATGTCTTTGTTGTAGGTATCGTGACAGAAAGAAATAATTTTCACCAGCAAATCAATCAATTAAATTAAAAAGCAGAATATCATGAACAGAGTGTTTCCATATTCATTTAACGACATTACTGTGAGTGTTCAATGCAGTAGTGTTGTGGTCTAAGTAAGGTTTATAAACAGTACCAACACATAGCACCACAACACTACTGAACTGTAACACCCACAGTAGAATGAATGCCACTGATGATGGGCAATACGATCCAGGTGACAAAGCAGTTATGGGAGAATTTGGCATAGGAAACTGAAATCCAAATAAGGAAAGCATCATATTATATCTAAGCAATGTTCAAAGTTCAAACTAAACCCTGGAGTGCAGACCTCAAACGTTCCAGACAACATTCTCATTGGCTGACATCAGCAGCAGCATCAATGATATACATATATATACATATATACACACACATATATATAGTATATATATATACACTCTGACTCTTCTTTTATATTATATATACATATATATGTATAAACACTTCGAATACAAGTGTGGCAGGCTGATGCTGTTCACTCTTTATCAACTCAACACTCCGGGTTCCAATGCAGATTGGAAGGTTAAAGGGTTCTCCTGTTGTTTGGATTGCTGCTAACTTCAGCCAAAACCCTTTCGATGTGAGGCAAATGATTAAGAAGAGTTTCTATAAATGAACGAAGTATGTAATGTATACATGTAATGCAATGTATAATAATATTCTTTCATTCAATTCAAACTGACAAACCCCAGTATAATTACATGAAATAGTAGGTAAACAAGATAACAAGTTAAACAAGAGTCAATTTTATAACTGTATGGCAGCCTGTTAGGCACCGATCCATCCTACTTCTGCTCATTTTACCATAACCCCTAGGGAGTGGAAGGCTGAGTCAACCTTTATGGGGCTATTGGGTATCGAACCTGTGTCCTTCTGTTTTTCATACCTGTGTATTACCATTCAACCATCACCCCACATGCCTAATACTGAACTAAAAAAACTCTTCACTAATGGCAGATTTTTTTAACCCCTGTGGCTCTATTATGAGTGGCACTTGAATGCAAATTGCATATTAACACCTTAAGGTAACTCACTTAGGAGATTGCCATCAGATTAATTATTGCCTCATAGAGATTGCCATTAGATCATTGCCAGATAACAGCAGGCCAAAAGGTCACTGTGCAATTCCCTGGTACTTCATACATGTGCTGCTGAATTCAATTAAGATATGGTTTCAGGTTGGCATGGAAACATTAATTACAGGTACCACAGGTGCTTCAGAACTTCATAATCTATCCGGCCAATTACCCAGGTCGACTGGAGTAACCGACAAAGTACCGTTGCCTAAGAGTTAAAGAGTCCAGCTGAGAGCATGACTAACATTAGTGGTCCAAGCCTCTAGCAAGCATCATTCAGCTGATGGAAAAGCCATGTCAATAATGACTTCTCCTGGTCACCTGTGCTACAGCCAATCTACCACTTTCCGTGGTACACAGTCACTCTGCCACTTGCCATAGGCAATATCTACCATCAGCCAAAGTCAATAAGACACTTGCCAAAGCAATCGACAACCTTTTCCCAATCGAGCGGTCAAATCAGACTAATTTCATTGGCAGGCTTGCATGCACATTGTAGAACAGTTTAGAGAAAGCGCTGGTTCCAGGAATACATCAAGGATGCACCTACTATACTCTAAGTACACAGACAGTGTCTGAATACACTCATCTTCGTGAACTTTAGTTGCTGGGAGTTTACACATTGTGTACTTAGACCAGATAGTCACTTAAGTGAGGTCTCGTGCAATGCTGCTTAAGTTATGGGTCAGGTCAAATGGAATGGGTTCAGGTCAATCACCAAGTTGTATATGTAAATGAGCGAGGCAATCAGAGTTGTAAATGTAGATTCGTGAGGAAGTTAGAATTTCCGTAGTGCACAGCAAAGGTTTTGTTGGCCAAAGCGGTTAATTCATGTTTGAGAGGATTACAGGAAACCGTTGACTCGAGCAAACATATATCAGCACTCCTCATAAATTATGCAACCAGAACCAAACTAAAGCCATTCTAAAGCCATTCTAAAGCGATTCCACACAAGTTACAGCCATAGTTTGGCCACATCTCTGCATTTATGCGTGATGTCCTCCACTGGCTCCCGGTCCAGCAGCGCATCCATTATAGCAGGGATGTCAAACCTTTTCTACTGGCGGGCCAGTTTCAATATTTTTCCAGCAAGTGGCGGGCCAGAGGGCCAAATGGGGTAGGGATGCTGGGTGATCCCGTCCCCATAAATTTTTTGAGAAACTAAATCTTAAATGATGCATTTTTAGATACAAACAGTCAAATTAGTTATAAAACCTTAATTTTGCTCTTCATTTTCAGACGAATATCATATAAAACATATTATACAAAAATCGCTTCGTATATCGGGTTTTACAACTATTCGCCTCGTAATACCAAAATATACTTTTTGGAATTCGATGTCTCAAGATTATAGTTACAATTTACAAATAAATTATACAACTGAACTAAATTTCTGCAACAATTTTAAGTATTTAACCGAAAATCGCTATTTAGCGCTGAGATTGGTTGTCATTGTTCTAGCCCTTCGTAATAACTTCTTTAATTTGCACATGATGTCATAGTCTCAGCAGACTCATAGTCATAGACGGTACTCGGTTCGTACCGGATCCGGCAAATAGTACACCCAAATACTCGGATTTGCTACCCGGTAGAAAATGTCTACCCGGTTGTTCCCTAATATTAAGCCTCAGAATGTAAAATTTGAACTATTCTCAAATTGTTAGGGCCTATTCTTTATGCTCCACGGGCCAGAAAAATATCTTCGGCGGGCCAGAAATGGCCCGCGGGCCTCTCTTTGACATCCCTGCATTATAGGGTCTCCTCCATTGCTGGCACTGTGTTCTGGGCAGATCACCTGTCTATCTCCGGGAGCTCTTCACTTTAACCTCGCATGCTGGTCGCCGACCTCTGCGCTCGGCCTCTAGAGGTGACTTATGTTCCGCATGCTCGCTCTGCTACTAGACAGCGTCGGGCTTTCTCGATCGTTGGTCCTTCTTTCTGGAATAGCCTCCCCTCAGACCTTCGTTCTCTCCCGCGAGACCTCTCTGATTCTTTCTATAGACTACTTAAGACCTTCCTCTTTGACCCAGGCCTGGGTCGGGAGCGCCTCTGAGTAGTTATCTTGAAGGGGCGCTATATAAATTCCATAGATAGATAGATAGATAGATAGTGAAGATAAGTTCAATGTCATTCACATTACAATTGAGTATACTTGAAATACATCGTGTATACAAAGTATTCTTCAAGTGTGCAATATACCAACTATACTCAGGTAAATCAGTATACCCAGTTTGTTATATTACCACGACGGACAAAGCAATTGTCTGGGAGGAAGGCATTTCTCTTTCCCTGGGGCTTCTGCACAGACATACCGGTGAGAGGCGCTTTATAAATGTCCAGATATGATACAATAAGATACCACTGCAGAGCTTCTCTTGACATGATACTAAATAAATAAGCAAATACAATTTCAGCTTACAATGCACCTCAAATTTAATGCAATTGGGACATATTTATCACCTATCTTGATTTCCACAATAACAGATCAAATAGGCACAATGCTGATCTTTCTGACCTCACCACCATCACAGTTGTATTGTATACTGCAAATGAAGATGTAGGTGGGTTGACTGTTACAATACACTACACAGCAGCATAATTATAACGTTGAGAAATAAGACTAACTATAGTTTTGTAGTGCTTTCCAACTAATAAACTTAAATTTTACAAAAGAACAAGTGTCATGAGTTATTTCGCTCATACCTAACATGTACGGCATAAATATCGCGCATATTTAGCAAATAATATTATAAGAAGCAATACTGGTCCAGTTAGCTACATAGGCAAGTGAATAAGCTGGTGCCCTCGAGTGGCACTTTAGAAGTTAGGAGTTTACAATTACAATTACGAATGGCTACAGTGCACGTCCCATGTGCAACCATGTATGCGGGGTCGGTTCATCTCCCAATGGTTGCTTATTTCAGAGATCTGAATATCGAGCTAGCACACTCTGTATACGGAGACCTAAAAGGGCATGGCACCCATTCAAACGGCCAGGAAATATTCAATACCTGGTGAGACATTCAGCAACAAAGTCACGTCGTCCTGACAACGACAGCAGGCAACCAGTTTACCAACAATAACCGGAAGCAACGCATTAGGCAGGGCACCAGCGTCAGGACCGGCCAGTGGCGCCACCATGGGAGACACTGGAATAAACAAATACTACCATGACGCAGAAATCAATGAAGCCTGGCAAAGTGCACCACGCTTTCAGATGTCACTCGCTGCGTGACGGATCGGATCGATTCCGGATCAAGCGACCAACCATGAAACAACGGGACCCACTTGGTGTAAGAAACGCCAGAGTGGCACCACCACCACGGGGAGGGGTTTGGGGGGGGGAAACGAAAAGCAGCGGCGGGACATGCGGGCGCCGTGACCCGTAGAAAGACGATCAATAAAGACGGAAGTTGTTTGAAAGCCGTCACTATTCCAGGAAGACGTCTGTTTACAAACAGGCAGAGACGGCTGCCTGGAGAAACAACAAAAAAGCCCTAGCAACAGATCTATTTTTAGACCCCCTAGACTCGTAGGCCACAGGCTGGACCGCGCTCCATCGATACCATGACGCTCAGGGAACAAATGTTTCATCCACTGGCCTGATGAGGAGGCTTTGATGGTGCCAGCATTAGTCACAAAGAGAATCTAAAGGAAATGTATTGGGAAGACTGCACAAACCAGGCAATGCATGAATCATCCAGACTTTGAAACTCATGTATTGCTAATATCTATGGTTGATTCTGATTTAGGCTATCATTTAACAACCTTCTGATCATCTTCTGTCTTATCCTTTCATCTAATTTCACTGTTTTTGAAAACACTTAGAAGAGTAAAGTACTCACAGCCATAACATTTCTTTCATTTATTTAATCATTTCAAACTTCAGTCAATGCCATTTTTCCAAAACAGCAGTTCTGGAGTGAAGACTATAGCAGCAGAACCATGAGCATAATAATATCAATTAAAGAAAGAACTTTTGACATTGTATCAGTGATGTGGTCTCGAGACCGCGGTTGGTCTCGACCGACTCGACTCGAGACCGAAAAAATGCGGTCTTGGTCTCGGTCTCGAATCTGCCGGTCTTGGTCTCGGTCTTGGTCTTTAAAGGTGCGGTCTTGGTCTTGGTCTTGGTCTTAAAGGTATGGTCTTGGTCTTGGGCGTCTGGTCTCGGTCATTCGCCTTTGGTCTTGGCCTTTTGCCTTTGGTGGAAACTAAAGTGGAGTATTTGTTAAATGTTGTCGATATTTTCGGTTATTCGGGGACTTCTGAGATAGCTTCGAATTCATGCGACGATCTGCCTATATAGGACAAAGCGAGAGAGGACCGCGTTGTTCGCTTCTTATCAGAAGCAAAAAGAAAACGTCGAGGCACAGTTAACCATGACCTCTGGTGCTGTAATGACTAGTTAAGCTTACACTAATGCTAGTTTCTCGAGGCAAAATCAGTAGCCGGGTAAACGATGCAGATCAGGTATTTGGTGGGGAATTTTTCTCTACTGGCAAAGTTTATTGTATTCCGCAACACCTGCACCTGCTGCTGACAGTGGGTTTAGCTGTAGTGTGCTCTTCATGAGACCTCGAAGACTTGGGAACAAAAACCATAACTATGAATATAATAAGCATCTGATCTGAATAATGGGAATATGTAACACTACAACTGAGAATTGCGTTTATCAGTGATGTGGTCTCGAGACCATCTTGGTCTCGAGACCGTCTCGAGACAAAAAATGCGGTCTTGGTCTTGGTCTTGAATGTGCCGGTCTCGGTCTTGGTCTTGAAAGGTGCGGTCTTGGTCTTGGTCTTAAAGGTGTGGTCTTGGTCTTGGGTGTCTGGTCTCAAATTCGCCTTTGGTCTTGGCCTTGCGCCTTTGGTTTGGCCTTTGGTGGGAACGAGAGTGGAGTATTTGTTAAATGTTGTCGATATTTCCGGTTATTAAGGGATTTCTGAGATAACTTCGAATTTATGCGACAACAAAACGTTGAGACTCAGTTAACCCTGACTCTCGGTCTTGGTCTCGGTGCTTTAGTGACTACATGTATAGTAATATAATTATAGGCTTTCACTTATGCAGTTTGAGTTTCTCAAGGCAAAAGCAGTCGTCGGGCAAGCGCTGGAAATCAGGTATTTGGTGGGGAATTTTTCTCTATTGGCAATTTTTTTTATTCCGCAACAGCTGCGCCTGTTGAGAGCGTGTTTAGCGGTAGTGTAGTGTGGTCTTAATGAGACCCCGCAGACTTTGGGACAAAAAATATAACTATAAATATCATAAGCATTTGATTTGAATTATGGGAATATGTAACACTACAATTGAGAATTGCGTTTATGGTCTTGACTCTTGAGGCTTAGGTTGTGGTCGTGGACAATGCGGTCTTGGTCTCGGTCTCGGTCTTGCATCACGCGGTCTTGCTCTCGGTCTTGGTCTTGGACCATGCCTTGGTCTCGGTCTTGGTCTTGGACCACGCGGTCTTGGTCTCGGTCTTGGTCTTGAACCACGCGGTCTTGGTCTCGGTCTTAGAATTTTGGTCTGCACAACACTGGCGTTTATGGTCTTGAGGCTTAGATCTTGGTCCTGGATGATGCGGTCTTGGTCTCGGTCTTGGACCACGCGGTCTTAGTCTCGGTCTTGGTCTTGGACCACGCAGTCTTGGTCTCGGTCTTGGACCCCTTGGTCTTGGTCTCGGTCTTGGTCTTGGAATTTTGGTCTCGTGCACAACACTGCATTGTATCCAATAAATTGTGAACTTCACATGACGGAATTCAATGGGAAATGAACCTTAGACATTAAGTCAAACAAAGTCCAAGCATTACCAATCAGCTGCATTCCAGGAGCCAAGACTAGTGACAGTTGGTATAAGCAACCAAAACTACAACGCAATTCCCCCAATTGTTAGACAGAAGCAGAACTCCCCAAATTTAAACAGTAACTCAATTACAATACGAACAACATAAGACATTTCAACAGTGTAAAGCATCCTAGAAGTAGCTTGCTACTGACAATGCTTTATAAACTGTCATAAAATGTAATTGCAATTACAATAAATTAACTTGCTCACACACTTAACAAGTTAGAAATGCATTCGATTTTCACCTCTGTATTGAAGGTCTAAATTTCAGTGTGTCACGCATGACCACAGGAGAAATGACCAGATTTCTAGGCTTAACAGATGAATCAATTACCTTAAGCCTAATTTATTCAGCCCATCTGAACACCTGTTTATCTACATAATTATTTAAATAGATGGACAATTGTTATTAATTTTATGTGTTTCAAACACTTATTACTCTTGCAAAGTCAACAGCCTGCAGAAAAAAGTTACACTCAAAGCTTAGAATAAATAGATATTATGGGTCGGGACAAATCATCAGATGACAACTAAATGGCAAGTTGTGACTTTTGAGGCAACTAATTCCAAATTTGAACGGCACTCTAACGGAAAGCATAATCCACAATTGTCCTGAACTTAGATTCTCGCAACAAGCCAGTGGCAAAAAATTGCCACAGTCTAAATGGGCAACATAAGTAAGTAAGTAAGTAAGTAACTATATTCTTTATTTTACCATTTGCATATCTGCACTTTGGTTTACATACATTTATACAGCGTTCACATTCTAACAGAAAGCATGTTATCCATATCCATGACCCAGTCCTGAACTTATGGAGTCATGCGAAACCGCAAGAAGAGTGAGCAGCAGTGTGGCAAAGATGTTCAAACATGCCTCTGGCAGGTAGGGCAGACGAATCAGATGGATTAGCCTTAGCACGGATGAGAGATTATGATGAAAGGCTGCTGTTCTTAAAGGTCAAAGATGCGAAGTGCATTGAAACGGATCATATGATGCTGACCAAGGCAGTCTGGTCCACCTGCAGATGGACAAGATGGATGACCTCAGCAAGGGAGTTCTATTAAAAGAAGAGAACATCCAGAACTCCATCTGCAGTAAAGTAGCATCTCGATCATCTGTAATTCAAATCACAGCTCAGCACCCATCTTTTAAAACTATCAAATGACTGTCAGAGTCTTGTAACTCATCGTCTAAATCACACGTATACTAATTTACAATTAGTTTACCACAAAGTGTGTCAAGGGCTAATCATTTTTCAAATCATAACGTAATTTTCTAATCGAATCGAATACTGCCATCCAATTCATTTTCAAATTAATTGAATATTGGAGCTTCACAGGTCCCTAATACAAATCGTCTTATTATTATTATTATTATTATTACTACTACTACTACTGCTACTGCTACTGCTACTATTATTATCATTATTATGACAAGTGCACAGGCCATTTTTTCAGCAGTGTTACCAATCATTTAACGTGTGATGTGACGGAATGACAATTGCGTCTACTGGTAGACTCTGGCTACTCATATACGGCACCAGTCAACAATCACTCGGACACCTGTCAGGTAAAGGGCAATCAACCAACGGGGGCGGAATCTAAATCTAGAGCTACTTAACAGAAGCCCTTCAGTGCAGGTACCACAGAGGGTTTATTTACACAGCAAAGCATTGCACGTCCTGCAGGTAAGACTACAGCCCCAGTAAAAGACCAGACTTCACGGCTTTCCCAGGAGTGCAGAGCTAAGAGTGCTTGGTCAACAATGCACGGAGTATTACATTAGGAGATTGAATGGTTATAGCGGGTAGCGTGGCACTGGAGCGCCTTGTGAGCTACTTAAACGGGGCAATATCAAGTAGTCTTGATACATGCGTACACAAATAGTGGCAGATTGCAAAGTGAATTTGCCTTTAACCTTTATATTCAGGGTTTGAATTGTTGTGTGTCACATGAAAAGGACAACTGACAGTGCTCGTGAATAAGCTGGTGCCCTGCGCTTAGCTTCAGAGTAGCTCTTATAGAAATGTTGAGTTTACGATTACGACTACGTTGCTGTGAAGCCATGCATGTAAATAAGCACCTACAATTACAAATTACAGTTACAATTGGGACTTAACGTAAGCAGAGAATTACGTTAAACTGAATTACCTGAACCAATACTTGCATTTGCATGTATGCATTCTGTAAAAAGACAGACTACCTCACCTTACCTGGGGAACCTTAAATGTGTTATTCATGATCTACAAACAAAGAGCCTAGAACGCTATTATTGAATAAGCATAGAATAACGAACTGACATAGCCAACAACAAAGTCTAATGAATTAATAATGACCACGTATTCTCCGATCAGTGAATAACGGTTTCCTTTTATGCAATTAATTAATTCCATCCTCAAAGACAAAGTCTAGCTAATAAAACTATCCTCCATACAAAAGCAGCAACATAAATTATTCAGAGAACAGTATTGAAATGGACCAACAGACATTTGGCAATGAAAATTTTGACTGGCAGAAAGGAAGTTAGGATCGTGCCACATAAAAGTCCATTTTATTTGTTATGGATAGCACTGACTGACTTGGGTCGGGAGCGCCTATGAATCGCTGAATGCCACTACATAAATTTTATAAATGTTCGATTACAATTACAATGTCACACGGACGCAGTAGCTTCGATGTAATGCTTTGGTGCAGCACCAATGCACCATAGCAACCACTGAAATGTTTGACATGATTCAGGGCATGGGCGTATTTAGGGGAAGGGCTTACGGGTTCAAATCCCGAAATAAATTGCCAAACATTTTTTATATGCGAAATTAAAAACTCAACTTTTGGACCATGTCCAATGGAAGCCCCCAAAATTGTTTCCTGGCTATGCAACTGATTCGTGGTGCTATAAAAATGTGTATGTTAGTGCGCATGTATCTGACTTCTTTAGCTTGACATCCCAATCTAATCCTTACAATGTTCGGACTTCTTCCAATTATAGAGGAATTGCCACTAGAACGAATACACGTAAATTCTCCATCAAAAGTGCTGGCCCTAGGACATGGAATAATCTCCCTGTCGCCATTCGTGTTTCTCCTAGCATTTCAATATTTAACAAGAAACTCCATCATCACTTACTGACTGTGGATCCCTGACTCCCACCATGCTTCCCCTGCTATTACCTGCCGTACATGCTCAAATTCGTACATACTGTGCTCGGTGCAGACACTCATTGTGTGTAATTTTTTATATTTAGTTAACTAGTTAAGCTCTACAATTTTTGGTACCCTCATGCATAACCTGCTGCTACGTTTCCCATGTACATGGGTAACCCTGTTAGCGGGACCCTGGTCCCTTAAGGGTTTCTCACCCTTTGCTTTTTGTTGGCGATTCTATAATATATTTGTGATGTTGTGATGTTGCTTGAAGGAATAAAATTTTTGGTTATGGTTATGGTTAAATGGCACAGTACCTTTTAAGAACTTCTCTAATATGCAGTCTACTTACAAAAACATTTATATTAAAATAACTCTTGCAGTATGTTTGGCAATAAATTTCATCGAGCGATTCATGCGATGTAATTTTAGTTTATTCTCCGAAATTGGAAACTGCAAAATTAAATCCCTTACTTTATACACCTTCATCAGCTTTAGTACTCGTAGCTGACCAAGGTACTGGATTCAGAACTTGAAGTCTAGGGTACCACATGAAGTTCCAAAACTTAACCAAAGTCTCTGAGGTAATTCTCAAGCCAGAGTCTTAGCTGTACCATTCCAAGTGAAACCCTCACTTTATCCTTCGAAATGCTCCTGGCTTTAGTTATCAAGTTTAAAAGCTTCAGTGCTGAAAACTAAACCAAAATCTGACTTTAGTTCTTAAAGCCAAGGCTCAGGATTTAGTCCTAAAAGTGACCCTCACTTTATCCTTCCAAGACAAAGTTTTACAGGACCTAGCCTAATAAATGTCCACAACAATACATCACACAATTACTCCCATTTGCAATAAATGTTAATAGTAACAAAAAAAATTTACTCCCAGAAATTTTACTAACCTTTGAGAAATCAGTCAAAATGTAGCTCTGAATCTTTTCCATCATAGTCAGTAAATTTCAACCGCAAAACAATTCCTTATTTTTTTTACAACAGCTGACACCACCAAAGCCTGCATGGAAAAATCTCTAAAACTGCTGTGATTGCAAAATATTTTCTCTCATTAACTACGCCTCAAATCAGTTAAAGTCTTTAACAGCTGTTACAACTCAAACGCTGTTAACCGAATCAACGTGACTAGATATATTTCAATAGCTAAAACTTCACTTAGGATTAACTTTTATATTATATTCATATCGATCTTTAAATCATAAAATTTAACTTAATATCTGCTGGCTTAATCCTCTGTAACACACCACGCTTATGTGCGTTAACTTTTTGTCAGTGTCGCCAACAGTGCAGTGTTTATACACAGACAAGTGTTGAAAGCCTGTCATCGAGCTAAATACGTTTGTAGGCTGGCCGCGAACAAATGCCGAGAATCTCGGTGTGAGCCTGTGCGGCCGCAGACAACATTTATATCAATCAAGACAGTCAACAAAGCAGGTGTCATGGACCTGTTTGTGCACGGAGAATATCTGCCATAACTTGTCTACCTGGCCAATACCTGCATTAGTACGAAAATACTTTCGAGTCCATTAAGGTATCGGGTATATTGATTTCCCCTAATGGGCCAATATCAGTCTTCAGAAGAGGCCCTGTCGAAACTTGTCCTTTCAGGGCCACAGTCGCTCTTGTGTCCATTATTTATTAACCACCATTGATCATCAGCTCCAGCCCGTTATAAAAAAATGCATAAGCAAGTCTATCTACTCCACTACCGCTGGAGGTATGATCTCATGACACTTCATAATGGTCTGATGGTAGGTGGAGCCAGATTTTAACCACACCCACCAGAAGCAAAGACAAGGGTTTATTTGTATGTACGTATGAATGTATGATGTGGGTATGTATATCAGCGTATATATATATATACACATACATACATATATACATACATACATGAATATATATATATATATATGAGATAGAACAGCAGTCCCTTATATATATATATATATATGTATACATACATAGTACATACATACATGAATATATATATGATGAGATAGAACAGCAGTCCCTTATATATATATATATATACCGACACAGTGTACAAGAATATATATACATATATACATGTATATATATATATATATATATATATGAGATAGAAGAAGAGCATTCCCTTAAGATAGCCCTGACAGGCAGCCATGGGTATAAAGTGCAAGCAACTGCATTTTTTCTTAGCTTCAGCATATGAGGACGGACTGATCCAGGGGCGTAGCCAGGAAAAATTTCGGAGGGGTTTTAAGTTTTCGGGGGTTCCAATGGAAATGGTCATATTTTCTACATTTTTAGTTTTTAATTACAGTAATGCATTTATTTCGGGGGCAGTTTGAACCCGTGAAACCACCCCCTAAGTACGCCCATGGATGGATCTTCTGGAAATTGACCTGATTATGACCTGGTTTTGGTGTGCCATCAGTTCATGCCCTGTCCATTACACAGGCAAAATAGAAGTTATCACTTAATAATTATTAATAATGTACATGGACTTATGAATCAGATGTAGATATATATATATATATATATATATATATATATATATATATATATATATATATATATATATATATATATATATATATATATATATATATATATATATATATATATTCCATTACGCCCCTGGATATATATATATATAAGCTAACATACACATTGGTTTTAATGGACATGTATCAATATGCATAAAACATACGCATTAATGTCCCGTATCGAGATTACGAAAGGAGCACGAGAATGAACATTCAGACAATCTGACTGAAAGGTATAAATAACACAGGACAGGTGCTATTTGAAAATACAATGGACAAGAGGTTCAATATATCTGTTCAGAAGCTCAGACACACAGAAGTCCCTCTAGCCACAGCAACATCTGTCTACTCGTACAAGTAATCATTATGTCTGATGACTAGTGCCATCTCGTGAGTTACCGATAAAGCCGCAACCTGTATGCATGCCTGTACTGCAGTTCAATGCAAGCAGTCCGATGGCACACAGCCTATCGTCTTCCTTCACGACCTGCGTGGACCAACGCACAGCAATAACTACTGTACTCATAATGCTAAACAGTAGTTGCGTCGACTAAAGAACAAAGGCTTCTGAATACAACTAGGGAAAAATTGCTTGGCAAAACAGTAAACTCCACATTTTGGTTTTTACCAGTGCTGCGTGTTTTTATCCATCTACTTTAACTTGCGGGAATCTTGATTGCTTGCTTGCTTGCTTGCTTGCTTGAGCCACAGGCTAAAAAGTCAAATCTTGCGACGACTAGTTCGATCACTTACAATCATTCAATCGTCGTGAAACTTGGCATGACGACTCGCCCCCGCACACACTTCATTCTATCAAAATTTCAGCTTCCCCAAAAAGGCTAGCTTATAGAATCGGGGACTAAACTTTTCGAATCGGGGAATCCCCTTCCGATACGGAGCGTTGATTGGCCATTAGCGTTGTGATTGGCCGCAGTCGTAAATTAACGCGGACTATATATTTGTAGAGGTAACTGCTTCATAAGACGCATTATAGGATAGTAGATGGATATAGTAAAAACTTTGTTTTTACGGGCTGTATTTTATTTATCCATCTAGTTTAACTTGCGGGAATCTTGCTTGCTTGCAATCTTGCAATCTTGCAAGCTTGATTGAGCCACAGGCTAAAAAGTCAAATCTTGCGACGACTAGTTCGATCACTTACAATCATTCAATCGTCGTGAAACTTGGCATATAGACTCGCCCTCGCACACACTTCATTCTATCAAAATTTCAGCTCCCCCCAAAAAGGCTAGCTTATAGAATCGGGGACTCAACTGTTCGAATCGGGGAATCCCCTTTTCCGAAACGCAGCGTTGTGATTGGCCAGCGTTGTCATTGGCTGCAACAATAATGGGCGCGCTGCCTCATTAAGCGTGCTATGTTGTAAAATGAACGCGGACTATTTTCAGAGTACACGTTATAGGATACTAGATGGATATAGTAAAAAACTTTGTTTTTACGGGCTGTATTTTATTATCCATCTAGTTTAACTTGCGGGAATCTTGCTTGCTTGAATGTTTGCTTGATTGATTGAGCCACAGGCTAAAAGTCAAATCTTGCGACGACTAGTTCGATCACTTACAATCATTCAATCGTCGTAAAACTTGGCATATAGACTCGCCCTCGCACACACTTCATTCTATCAAAATTTCAGCTCCCCAAAAAGGCTAGCTTATAGAATCGGGGACTCAACTTTTCGAATCGGGAATCCCCTTTTCCGAAACGCAGCGTTGCCATTGGCCAGCGTTGCCATTGGTCGCAACAGAAACGGGTGCGCTGCCTCATTAAACGCATGCTATGTTGTAAAATGAACGCGGACTATATATTTGTAGAGGTAACTGCTTCGTAAGACGCATTATAGGATACTAGATGGATATAGTAAAAAACTTTGTTTTACGGGCTGTATTTTTACCACTTAACTTTTTGGCTTTACAAATGTAGTTTTTGGTTCTATTAGACTGAATATAAAATATCAGACTGAATAAAAGATAAAAAATCAGACTGAATATAAAATACAGACTGAATAAAAGATAAAAAATCAGACTGAATATAAGATATCAGACTGAATATAAGATATCAGACTGAATATAAGATATCAGACTGAATATAAGATATCAGACTGAATATAAGATAAAAAATCAGACTGAATATAAGATATCAGACTGAATAAAAGATAAAAAATCAGACTGAATATAAGATATCAGACTGAATATAAGATATCAGACTGAATATAAGATATCAGACTGAATATAAGATAAAAAATCAGACTGAATATAAGATATCAGACTGAATAAAAGATAAAAAATCAGACTGAATATAAGATATCAGACTGAATAAAAGATAAAAAATCAGACTGAATATAAGATATCAGACTGAATATAAGATATCAGACTGAATATTAGATATCAGACTGAATATAAGATATCAGACTGAATATAAGATATCAGACTGAATATAAGATATCAGACTGAATATAAGATAAAAAATCAGACTGAATATAAGATATCAGACTGAATAAAAGATAAAAAATCAGACTGAATATAAGATATCAGACTGAATATAAGATATCAGACTGAATATTAGATATCAGACTGAATATTAGATATCAGACTGAATATAAGATATCAGACTGAATATTAGATATCAGACTGAATATAAGATATCAGACTGAATATTAGATATCAGACTGAATATTAGATATCAGACTGAATATAAGATATCAGACTGAATATTAGATATCAGACTGAATATAAGATATCAGACTGAATATAAAATATCAGACTGAATATAAGATATCAGACTGAATATTAGATATCAGACTGAATATTAGATATCAGACTGAATATTAGATATCAGAATGAATATTAAATATCAGACTGAATATAAGATATCAGACTGAATATAAGATATCAGACTGAATATAAAATATCCGACTGAATATAAGATATCAGACTGAATATAAGATATCAGACTGAATATTAGATATCAGACTGAATATAAGATATCAGACTGAATATAAAATATCAGACTGAATATAAGATATCAGACTGAATATTAGATATCAGGCTGAATATTAGATATCAGACTGAATATTAGATATCAGAATGAATATTAAATATCAGACTGAATATAAGATATCAGACTGAATATAAGATATCAGACTGAATATAAAATATCAGACTGAATATAAGATATCAGACTGAATATAAGATATCAGACTGAATATTAGATATCAGACTGAATATAAGATATCCGACTGAATATTAGATATCAGACTGAATATAAGATATCAGACTGAATATAAGATATCAGACTGAATATAAGATATCAGACTGAATATAAGATATCCGACTGAATATTAGATATCAGACTGAATATAAGATATCAGACTGAATATAAGATATCAGACTGAATATAAGATATCAGACTGAATATAAGATATCAGATTGAATATAAGATATGAGACTGAATATTAGATATCACACTGAATATAAGATATCAGACTGAATACAAGATATCAGACTGAATACTAAATATCAGACTGAATATTAGACATCACACTGACTATTGTTGCTGTCAGGCTAGTTCTATCATCCCTCAACATACCACCCGTTTCTTTGGACTTGATTGCAACTGCTCTTCTTAAAAATTACTTTGATGTTTTTAGACCCTGTCATTTATTCCATTGTCCACCTCTTTCCTCACAGAAGGCTGCTTTCTTTCCTGCTATGCCCATTCATCAATATATCCCTTCTCAAGAATTGCTGTGAATCTGGCAACAGTGTCAATTACAGAGTGGACCTGGGGCATGGCCCATCCAGTATTTTTAAAACGTGACCCGCCTTTGTCAGCCGGCAATATTGGAGTTGAAAAATTTGTAACTGCAGCTTACAGTCTCGGTGTATTTCTCATTCTTCACTTACTCACCTACTCTGTGCTATATCAAATTAAGTCCTTTCATTCCGGAGATTTATATAGCGCCTCTTCAAGAAGCCTACTCAAAGGCACTCCCAGCCCAGCCACGGCCAAACAGAAAGGACTTTAGCAGTTGGTAGAAAGCAGGTAAAATTATTCCGGGGCAGTAAGGGTAACGTAAGTGAGAGCCCATTCCAAGTGGAGGGTCCAACAACCGAGAAGGCTCGACGCTGTCTGACCGAGGAGCGGGCCCGAGGGACCAATAGCTCCCCCTTAGTCGAAGAGCGCAGAGCTCGAAGAGAGGCTAGTTCTCAATAGCCAGGTTGTTTGGTTCATTCCAGTGCCAGGCTAGAATCCGGGGAGGTCAAGACAAGAAGGCAGCATGGTGCTACAGTATTTGCTTGTAAATAAAATGAAAATGAATAAACAGAATACACATAAACAGACCGGAAGAGCCCTGTCTGCTTGTCATAAAGGAGGTTCAGCTCATCAACAGCGTGACAGCTTGATTAAATTGCTAATTAGTACTGTTTTTACACAGCCATCACAGTGATTAGTCATTGTTGAGACGACTATAACTGGGTTAATCATGTAAGTAGATGTTCATTATCAGTAAACAAGTCAGTCATGGTCATTAATCCTAATGACAGATGCAAAAACAGTCATGATGAATGTCCATAGAAAGGTCAGCTGGTACAGTGACCCCTTACAACAGAGGTATTAAAATGCCAGCATGCGGGCCATTTTTTGCCCCCAACAAATGCTTTTCTGGCCTGCACAGCCTTGCCTAAAGACTATACAATTTGAGAATAAAAGTTCAAATTTGTCATGTTTAAGGCTTAATGAGTTTTATGTGATGTTAGCGACTGATAATGAAGATCAAACTCATAGGACTAATTTGACTGTTTATATGCTAAAAAATCATTTTCCATGAGTGCATTTCTATTTAGTCTGTCTGTATGTCTATCTTTGGTCTGCAATCTTATCTCAACTCTGCCTCCTCTCTTTGGCCCTTTGGCTTGGAATGACCCTTGACCATTTCTGGACAACCCCTCTGACTTGACATAGTGCTAGTCAATAAACTGGTGCTCTGCGCTTAGAATAGCGCTTAAGGAATTTGAAGTCTATGACAAATGAAACATGCTCCTTCTTAAGTGGATCCCTGCTCCTCCTTAAAAAGTTCCACTGCAGAAGAGGAATCTGTCCTTCCCCTTTAATAACTTCACAATCTGGGGGGGCCGATAGCGCATTGAATAACACACTGGCATAGAAAGCGAGAGGTACCGAGATCGAGTCCCGTAGGGTGGACATGCTTTGTAGGCTGCTATTAGCACCGTGTATTGCAGGCTGTCTGTTCTGTTAGTAGTTAAGATTTATGTCTTCTGTCATTTGTGTTATTGTGAATTGTTTCAATTTCATAACATGTAAATGTACAGCGCAGTGCGTTTGTCAGGCGCTTCAATAAAGAAAAGATTATTATTATTATTATCTAGCAGAGCAACAATATTCAAAATACGCAGTGTTTACTTAGAACGAATATGAAATGCATGCGCAGCTGCACAAGCTAACTGCAAAGTGCAACGTGTATCAGACCACGTGATTTGGAAGCGCTCTGCCTCCAGTTAATGTCCGATCAGCACCAAACGTCTTCTCACATCCACGCCTAATTGACCACTCTTGTCTACATAATATGGCCTCAGGCATTGGCTCATCCATCCCAGAAATCCACATCTATAGTTTTATTTCCTGAAAAGCTCTTGAGAGCCGTATAAATATGTCGAGTTACTGAACAGTGAACAGTAATTAGAATCATAGCCAGGCCATAAGATTTATCATCAGATGTGGCAGAGTCAAAAGGCAAAGCTCCTCTGTGGATTCTGCCAGTAGTTGGTCCTTAAGTCAGGGGGGGGGTCGTTCAATAGTGTAGTGGTTAGCATGCACGACTGTCAATGGGGGACTCTGCAAAAATGGCTGCTATAGGTGGCGCCAGGATGGCATATAGTTTGGCTACTCTAGGTAAAATGTGTGCTCTGTTGTGCGGTAGGTTTATTTCATAGACATCTTACATTTAATATATGATGTCTATGGTTTATTTACGCTAAAGTTGTCTAAAGTTTGACCACATCACATACTGGCGACACCTATCGCCGCTTAAAGGAACTGCTCACAGAGTCCCCATTGAGAGATTCATATCCCACCAGGGCAGAAATTTGGTATTCGATTTTGTTCCACTTGCAGCCCCTAGCCAACTCAGTCATAATGAGTACACTGACCGTACATTGTCGGTGGGAAAATGAGACGGCAAGGGAGAGGACTAGGACTGGCCACCCTCCCTCATATGCCGAGGCTAAGAAAATAATGTCGCAACACTTCATACCCATGCCCGCCTTAGGGATAGCTTAAGGGACTGCTCTTCTTCTAATCTGGCATTGGACAAACCCAAGGTCCTCAACACAGAGCAAGCACATCACATGTGTCTTATCATAAACTCTCCAGCTTAGGCCAGTAACAAAATCTAATGCTTGGTGACAGAGTCAAGTGCACAAACAACATGCCCTGGGCCATTAAATAAGTGAGTGAGTGAGTGAGTGAGTGAGTGAATGAGTTAATCCGGCAGTGAGTGAGTGAGTGAGTGAGTGAGTGAGTGAGTGAGTGAGTGAGTGAGTGAGTGAGTGAGTGAGTGAGTGAGTGAGTGAGTGAGTGAGTGAGTGAGTGAGTGAGTGAGAGAGAGTGAGCAAGTGAGTGAGTATGTATTGGTCATTTGTCAAGACCATTGCTCCCCTTAGTGTTAGTCCAAGTAATGTTAAGTCCTCAGTTATATTATCTATCCCAGCATAGTCTTGGTCTGCCTTTGTTTTTCCTTCGAATCTTGCATGCAGTGTTGTTCAGTAATTGAAATACATGTAATTGAATTACGTAATTGAATTACAAGTTCTGTAATTGTAATTGTAATTGAATTACATTTTAAGTCCAGTAATTGTAATTGTATTTCAATTACAATTTTGCATGTAATTTGTAATTGAATGAAGTGTCAATTACAAATTACTTTCATAAAGTCAGCATAAGATGCCAGCCTGCCGGGTTGACCCGGGTCACCCGTTTAATTGAATAAACCGCTCTGCATTATGTTTGCATGGCAACATAATTGTCAACATTATTCTTTCCTTATGCCCCTCTTACAATCTTACAGCACACTTTGATAGACCTCAAACGCAAGGGCTGACCTTCATTATCAGACTATCCATGCAGTCATTCTTAGCTAGCCTATACTGCGGCTGCCTACAGAAAACAGAGCTTCCAGCTTTAGCTCCAGTTGAGCCTCTCTTTAGCACTGGTGGACAAATTGACTCACTCACCCAAGCGCAAACAACTAAGTTCTCTAACAGACTATCATTTTGAAAAACTTCTACTAAAAATCAAATAAACTATTTATTTGTTTAATGGATCATAATTGCAAATCGTATTTTGGATACCTGACAAACTTATAATACAATTAAATGTCTATATTATTACAATTTACAGGCCATTGGTCCATTGGATGTTTGAGTTTATAAATAGAGTAAATTAAAAATTTATCGAAAAAATTCTAAATCATGTGCCAATTTTAAAGGAATAATTGAAAAGTAATTGGTAATTGAATTACAATCAAAATGTAATTGTAATTCAATTACTTTCACAATCAAGTAATTGTAATTGTAATTCAATTACATTTACAGGCATGTAATTGCAATTATAATTGAATTACATTTAGAATGTAATTGATACAACACTGCTTGCATGTAGTGCATTGTGTGGAATTCAGTCAACTGGCATTCTCTCAGTACATGTCCAAACCATCAGAGTCTTTGTTGAACGACTTTGCCTAGCAGAGTTGTTTGGATACCTAATGATTGCCTTATGTCTCATACCTCATGATTATACCTAAAGATTGTCTCACTACCTTACCTTAACTTAAAGAGTGCTGTGCTTTTACATGATAGGTAATCACAGAGAACTGTATGTTTGCTTTGCAACATTACCCTTAACTGATAAAAGTCTCTTGAATCTTTATCAAGCTCAGCTCTTCATTTTAAATTTTAAGAAGTACCCTCTACACCACTCATTAGCTTAGTCACTTAGTCATACTTGCATCTCAGCTTAACAATGACATTAGAAACGACAATAACAATAACAATAGCCTGCATTCACCCTGAACTTTGATCCTAATAATTGCCTATTGACTGATATAAAATATGTCTGTAATAAGCAATAACAATAATGATAACAACAGCCTGCATTCACCCTGGACTTTGATATAATTAATTACCTCTCTGACCGGGCCTGGGTCGGGAGCGCCTCTGAGTAGTTATCTTGAAGGGGCGCTATATAAATTCCATAGATAGATAGATAGATACTTATTTATATAAAATATGTCTGTAATAAACAATAATGAGAATAAGCGGTCCCCTCTCAGTCCCTCTGCAATGATCCTTTTTCTTAGCTATTCAGTTACCCCGGTACATAAAATATACATTACATAAAATTACATAGATACATATATTCTAATAAATTTACTATCGGTAATTAGACAGCGACTGGGTGCTGTAAATAGGATGCCAACAGGTACAATGAAGTTAGGTAACATGTAGTCAGATTTGTACCTTGGTACAGGGTAACAATCCATACAGGGCTAACTGAGCCCTCCATTACAAGTCACTTCGTCTTCATTGGCACAGAGTAGGAGTTTATAACATACGCAGTAAATGCCACAGAACTAGAACGCTACGTCAATAAATACAATCAAGAATTTAACAGCTATTTAAACAACTTAAAGCGAAAAGAAGCTCAAGGAGCTTTCTTGATCTGTATGTGTATGCCTGCATATGTCTCTGTGTCTATGCCTGTTAGTGTGTTGTGTCTGCCTGCATGTCTCCCAGTGTCGGTTTCTCTGTGCAATCCCAGGTGTCTAAGCCTCTGTGTGCACTGACCATAGCAATTCACTAACTGAGTCATTAAATCGGAGTTAATTTGCACACAAGGCATGCTAATATTAACCCCAACATAAGCCCTAACCCCTGCCCCTCCATTTACTATTCCGCACTGAAATCCTTTCCGACCATTTGCAACCGATATCCAGCCGCACCGAAGCGCTAATACCAATCGGACGAAAGCACCTCTCGTTTACTAAACAGCTAAACACCATTCTAATTTAAACCTGCTTAGCTGTGACCTCTTAAATAAAGCTGATGGTGTCAATAGGTCAACTTTAACCACAGAAGCATGCACACAGACAAAGAAAGACACATAAACGGACATATACAGTCTACAGACAGAGAAAGACACACAGACAGACACACACAGACAGAGTCTTCTTGTAAGTAAATAAGGTGGACATGGTTAATTTAACTTGTGGGATGTATTGGTTAGAGCACTCTCCTTATAATGCAGAGAGTACAGGTTCAAGCCTCCTTTCGGAGTCCTCTAAGACAGTGCTTCCCAAAGTGTCCTCAACAAGTCCTCAGTTGCCAGTCCGCAAAGTGAGTCAAGAAACTGGTCAAATTGTCTCGGAATCAAGAAATGGCTATTATATTTTTAAAAGTCATAACAAAAAGACTTATTAGGATAGCATTTAAAGGGCAATAGAGTCATATAATTGGCTAAACATGCATTGAAATCAATTTTTGAGGAATTTAAGTGATCGAAAATGAAACAGAGAAATAATTAATAAATTTGGCATCAGACCTCCTGCAGTGGAAACATTCCTGCCGGTCCGTGACACTGAAAGTTACTTCCTGCCGGTCTGTGACACTTAAAAGTTTGGGAAGCACTGCTCTATGACAGTTACTGTGTACATACCCTGAGCAAGTCCTTTACACACAAATGCTCAGCACCACCAATTGATTATAGGTCATTAGATGTATTAAATGCAAAATAATAATAATAATGAATAATAAACTCCATGCAAATGAATTCTTTAGTTAATGAATTGAAGAAATAAATTCATCAGTGTGGTGACATGCATTGTTACTGTCTCATAAAAGCTTCTCCACATGAAGTTAAATGAAATGAACATGTTGTAAAATTATTAGAATAAACTAAGATTTGGGAGCATTGTGTTTTAAGAACAACTTAAAAAATTACTGCAGTCATACGATCTATAAGCCCCTCAAATTCTACAAACTGTAAACAAACTCATTAAAAGTATATAATCCATACATATGCATACATACAAGCATGGACGTATTTAGGGCGTTACAGGTTCAACCCCCTCCCCCAAATAAATAATTGCTGAAAAAACACTTAACTTTTCAAAACTGACCCCTTACTCTGCAACTGTGTCCAATGGAACCCCCAAATGGAACCCCCAAAATTGTTTCATGGCTACGCCCTTGTGTACAAGCATGTGTGTATTACCACGCATGCATATAATAATTATGTATGCATTATGAATACATTTAATTTACTACCTTTCAAGTACTACTCAAAAGCCCCTCCAAAGGTTGCCTCTACTAATTAAATCTCATTATGGGATTAATGAGATTTGAGTAGAGGCACTCAAATGACACCTTGTGATATTGTCATGGCACCAGGGACGTAACAAGCGTTGGGCTTGGGGATTAAACCCCCAAAAAAGGTGAAGCTCTCAAAATAAATCAGCCCCCAGCCCAAGTTCGTGCTACCATGCTCGCCATGTTCAAGGCTTAAAGCCCCCAAACGAAAAGTCCTAGTTACATTACTGCATGGCACTACAGAAGTTTAATATTATACTAGCTTGGATTAGATTAGGAGGCGATCGCTTGGTCAGTCAGCCAAACTGTCGTATAAAGTTAGACAGAGAAGGCATGTATAATGTTACAGGGAATGTGTATGATCAGGGAATATGTATATAATAATAATAATAATAATAATAATAATCTTCGTTTAATATTTTCATTCTGACAATTACGCAGTATGATTACAATAGTATGAATGATGATCACAAGTTATTACAGGGTCGAATTTAACTGTATACGGCAGCCATGCAAGGCGCCCATCACGTCCAACATCTCATTTTACCAACACGCCATCTCACGAATGATAGGCTGAGTGGACCTCTGGGAGGGTATGGGAAGCGATCCCGCTACCTACTGCTCTTCACGCCAGTGATGTTACCACTACACTACGGACCGCCTAGGAAATATACATATACCCTAGGGAATGTGTATAATCAGGGTAAGTGTATATTTCATGTATATCTAACCCTAACCCCTAACCTGACCCCATACCCTCTAACCCTAACCTGACCCTAACCCTAAATTTTTCAGGGCATATACACATACCCTGTTTAAACACGTATACCCTGAAATTTCAGGGTATATACTTGCTACGCCCCAGAACCTACAATAGAATAATAATTACGGCAAACTCTCTATCTCATAAAACATTTTTCACATGGATGCTTTATACTTAAATTTTGTTTATCTATTTGATGATCTTTGTACATGTACACCAAAATGCGGTTAGCAGTTAGTTTATCAATAAAGGATATGCTTACTTACTTTACATACTCCCTGATTATACACATTCCCTGTAACATATAGATCCTATGACAGCAACGACTTCAGAGTCCAAATGATCCGCTAACCCGACTTCACCATGGGCTAATTGATTTACACGGTAGCTTCACAGACTCTATTGTGGCCAACCGTATGTACGTTCGGGTCGTCGAACAAAGAACTAATCGCCAGAGCTGTAAACTTAAACACAAGTGTTGTCAGATAATAAATACCTAACATAAGAGTTTTAAAATCACTCAAGCACCTCAACTGCCTGTTATGAATGCATAACTGGTTGGGGCGAGAGTGCAGAAAACCAGCTTCGAGTTTTAATCGCTGTATATGTGCCTTACAAATCATGAACGTGATTGTAGGCACGCTTTTACTGAGTTCGTTACAGTAGGTAGAATTTGGCTGCAATTATTCTGTCATTCTCAAGACAGAATGCTGCAGAAAAAGAAGAGAAGAAGAGTAGTCCCTTAAGCTAGTCATGAGGCAACCACAGGTATGAAGTGTTAGCAACTTCATTTTCTTTGCCTTGGCATATGAGGGTGGGACTTAAGGAACTGCTCTTCTTCTTCGTGTACTGTGGTTGGCTACAAAGTACTGTGGTGGCTTCAAGTATACCGGTAAATGCTTCTTAGTGTAAATGCCCCCGAGCGTAAACGCTTCTGAATGTAAATACTTCTGAGCGTAATTGCTTCTGAGTTTAACTGCTTTTAAATGCAAATGCTCTGAGTGTGAATAATTCTGAAAGGTTACAGTCACTTACTCGATCGTTTGACTCAAACTGCGGCAGCTGGAAGCTGTGCACATCCAGACGCAATACGTCTTCTATGTCCATTGTAAAGGCACTGGAAAACAGAAGAATAACACAACAATATAGTGCATCTCTTTGTGGGCATTTGATGGCAGTTATAATAAACTGTTTACTGGTCAAGACTCAAGAGTCCAAAAAAGCAAAGTCGCGGTAACCAGCTTATTCACAGGCGCTTAGTCAAACCCTAATCGATAGGGTGGGCGGTGAAATCGGTTCAAAGACCAAGATCCAAAGGGGTAGGCAGATGTTGTTTGATCCTGTACCTAGGATCAACAGAGTACTTTGAGGACAGTAGTCAAGCAGCTGCTTACTAATGAACGTTTAGATTTTATACAAACTTTAACATAATTTATGCTACCATCAACAGAGTACCTCTGATTACTTGCTCTTGAAAAGGCACAATACAAATTTAGAAATTAAATTTGATAACAATGCCAATTAAATTAGTTGACAGCCGCATGAAATAGATGGAAATTTAGTATACTGTCTCTTACTGAACTAATTAAAATGTCTGATAATTACAATAAGGAACAAAGGAATAGCTGCACGTTCCGAAAGAGCAACTAGTACAACATACACGGAAGTCAGACAATGCCTTAATACAAAAGAAGCTAATTTGAATAAATATAAATTACAGATCAACATATAAAATAGTCCACACCTGATTTCTTAATATTACATAACAAATTCAGCTTTTTAAACCTGCCGGCTTAGAAATAAATTCCCATAACAATGAGTTTCCTCTTTTTAAGTACAGTTCAATGTGGCTTCCACTGACTACAAAATCAGACTTACATATGCAAGCATAATTCTGAATCATGGCCACAAATAACTGTTTCCGATCATAAAGAGAAATATGCTAATGAAATCAGTTTTCCCATAGCACCGTTGAAACCTCGGCATGAAATTCCACCTGCTCCAACCAACATTGCTACTTCTATGCTTTTTCTATGCTCATCAGATTACAATACAACCCTCTCCCAACGGAAGTTTATACTCGGCAGAATCAAGCAGTCTCAATAGTAATGTCTGGTATGGCCGGTAAAAACCCTCCAGAATGCACATGCTGGCTTGTAGCAATAGTGCATTCACTTGTAAAAGTCTGGGGAAGTCAGGGAGGGACAGAACATGTGTCCTTCCCATAGAGTTGCTTACAGTCATACTGTATTGTGTTAATAATAATAATAATAATATTTATTCTTTAATCAAGCGCCTGACAAACGCACTGCGCTGTACATGTACATGTTATGCAATTGAAACAATTCACAAGAACACAAATGACAGAAGACATAAATCTTAACTACTAACAGAACAGACAGCCTGCAATACACGGCGCTAATAGCAGACCTACAAAGCATGTCCGCCTACGGGACTCGAACTCGGTACCTCTTGCTCTCTATGCCAGTGTGTTATCCAATGCGCTATCGGGCATAACATTGTATTGTATTATAATGCACTCTATTATATTTCATATTATTATACTGTCTCGTATACGGTAATTGCCCTATACTCAACCTCTAAACGGCCTCCATCACCATCACCTCCCTAGTAACCTTTAAACTACTCTGTGGGGCATGGTAGACAATAGGTTAGATCCCTTGCCTTGTAACAAAGAGATTATTTATTTGAGCCTCCCTCTCAGATGGTTACTGTTACAGGAAAAAGACCTTGGGCAAGTCCTTCACTCATTTTTGCTCACAGCCATTAATTGGTGCTTGGTCAATAGATAGTGGCACTTAACAAATGCATAACAATGAACATAATTAATATTCTACTTTACCCAATCGATCAAATAATAATAATAATAATAATATCTTTTCTTTAATAAGCGCCTCGATCCTAAATGCTCCAGCTGGATAATACCAGAAGAACTCATAAACATCTCCCAATTTACTGTTAATACACTGGTTCCAATGAATGGCTTTCCTGAGCATACAATCACAATATATTCCACTTGGCTTATTCTATCTTGCAACCATTAAACAACCAATTTTCTAAATATTCAAACATGCCTTGTCTATAATTTTTCAGATTTGTGAAACCTGTTGATTAACCACTTGAGCAATTAATTGTGCATTATGAGTGACACAGAGGGCTTGGATTTGAGTACGAGCTATACATCTTGAAAGGTAAAGGAGCTAAGAAAAGCTCTAAATGAATTAATTAAAAAATTAATTAATTAATTAACAAATTAGTGAATATAAATATAGCAAACAAAGCAACGTTCCCATCCCCACTCCATCCCATAAGGTCAGTCCCCCATCCCCACCCCATCCCCATCAGGTCTGTCCCTATTCCCACTCCATCCCCATAAGGTCTGTCCCCATCCCCACTCCATCCCATCAGGTCTGTTCCCCTCCCCAACTCCATCCCATCAGGTCTGTCCCGTCCCCACCCCATTCCCACCAGGTGCATTCCCATACCATTCCCATCCCAATGAAACAAAACAACAAGATAAAAATGCTCCTACACATTAAACAGTTATGTTAAAATTTTAACTTTTTAAATACAGAATACTTCACTAAAACAACCGTATGACCATAATGTCGAATATTCAAGAATTTCAATTATAAAGCACGACAACTTAACACAGAATACAAACCCGATTAGCTTAACAGATGTTAATTACTACAGCGGACAAAGTTATAAAAGTTAACACGGTAAACACAGCGCTTGTATTTCCATCCCCACATTAATACCACAGGCTTTACTACCATATTGTATTGCATTGTATTGTATCTAAACATTTATAAAGAGCCTCTCACAGTGCACACCAATCAGTGCGAAAGTCCTCGAGAATAAAGACAAGTTTTGAGGTAGCGAAAAGATGTAGCAGGACCACCACATAGTATGGTAGTGCGAACAAAGGGGGAAGTTGATTCCATAGCGAAGGGCCAAGGCAGGCAAAGGAACAGGACTGGGCTATGGCTGTTCTCACACAAGGAACAAAAAGGCCAAGACGATCCGAAGAGCGTAGTGGGCGAAGAGAAGCAGCCGAGGTAGGCCGACGTATTGAGTCACAGAGGTATTACCCATGGTATTACATGGTATTATGGTATTACTGACACTTTTGACACCATTACCGTGCATATTACTGTGGTATTATCGCTCTCTCCATTACCATGTCACTCTTTACATACAGCACTAGTGAGATAGGTACGTAATGGCTCTATAAAAAGTGTGTAAACATTTATGTTTCTTAAGTTTCTTGTGTATTTACACTTTTATTATAGAGCCTTAAGTTACCTCACAAGTGTTGTATACACTAGGCAAAATGAATATAAAGACAATAAATAGCTGAAATAAACATATTAATTAGCAATTCAAATAAATTCAGTTATATGCTATTAATAATCTTACACTCTAGAAACTGAATTTAACTGTGGATAAATTTTGGCATATTATGCCTATGAACATCAGTATCACATATATGTATAATTAGAAACAATTCAATTACATTACTTTTACCTCATAAGCATTTACACAAGTACATGATTAATTATTTTAATATATTAATTTGAACACCACCTTCAAATTTTCTTCCTACAAAAATCTAATCCTATGACTTCTATCATAATACACATTTATAAACATGACGGACTCGGGTGAATCAGAACATAAAACTTCACGTCTGCCAAAGCAACAGACATGGGCACGATTAGTTAAATTGCTAATCAATTAGAATTAGCTACTGAAATTTCCTAATCGATTAGAATTAGAATTAGCAAAATCTTATAGCTAATCGATTAGAATTAGCTGTTTGTCTAATCGATTAGCTAATCAATTAGAATCTAATTGATTTGTTACAAAGCACAGGTTCGGTTTAGCATATGGGCACTTAATTATAATCAGATTCAACTCTGGTCTCTCTGGCTTTAGACGAGGTAGGGCCTGTTCAATCTCAACTTATGAACACAAGATCAGACCAACCAAGGTCATGTTTGATCTAAATATTAAATTTAAACAGGGCATCAAAGAGTTTCAATGGACTGTGTACTTTGAGGAATTGTCGCCTCTACACGATTCTAAACATTCTAAAGACTTTATCACGGAAACCTATGAAATTCCGAATAAAACCCGGCCATAACTTATGACGACTCGGCGCCCACCATCCATGGCAGCTGTAAAGCGTCGCTAGTAACAGATCGCATGTCGGTCCCTTACCTTTGCAAGCCTCTCGTCGGCGAGTTGAATAGGATTGGATCGTAACCGGACGACATATAATCGGCCATCAACTGAACCGTATTCCCATCGGAAGAGAGGGTTGCTTCGTGTTGCCGAAAACGAGCATTTGAAGGCATTTCATCGGACATCTTGTTCCTTACCAACGGTGACTATCTCTAACGTTAGCCACTGGCGCCACGCCACGACCGACGGTAACACTAGACAGGACACGTACGCGCGTCCAAAACCAAGGCCTGCGAAACTCACTTTCCGAAACTTAACGCACTGAAACCAAAACTCGCTTTAGTTCTACCCTATTTCTATCAAATTATTAGAATTATTGTCCTCTGAATTTATATTAGAGCGATTTAAAGTCAAAATTCAGAGTGGGACTGTCGGACAAGACTTTCCGTGTGCAAGATTAAAGGGCTCTGTGAGTGGGCTAACCTAGCCTATGCCTGTAAAGTGGAGGAGAAAATTTGATCCAGTTAAGTGCGTGGGCTGATAAATTAGACCATAAAGGGCCCTGCATGCGCTGTGAGTAGACGTGATCTTCAAATATCGCCGAGTCAGTTATCAAATTTGCCCTGCCAGTCGGGCGGCTTTCGTAAGGGCCTATCATCATCGACCATCTCACTTAGCCTAGGGCTAGTCCATACTCGCAATATGGACAAACCGAAGACGTTTAACTAAATAACCATGGGAGCGGGCCACCACGCGCATGCTTTTTCGGCGCTCACTCGGTCCTCATTGAGCTATTATGGGCAAATTTACACACACACGTTGGAAGGTGTATTAGTAGCCCACTAGAGTATAGCTTTGTTCGGGCAGCCAATCCCACACAAAAATTGCTTACCTGGACTTAGAGGATTATGCAAATGAAGAGGCAGTTGAATAGCTTAGGCAAAATATTTATAAATCGTTTACTTAGCCTACAAGGTCGGTGCAGATTCCAGCGCATAATTCAGTCGTTGAAACGAGTTTAAGAAACCACTGCATATTCGCAATTGCAGTTGCAAACTCTAACCTGATTTTTGAACAATTAACAGGAAGTTGGATAATCGTTATTCCATAAAATGGAAAGTTATCAGTAGTCCTAGGAGTCTAGGAGGTCCCAGGAGTCCTAGGAGAGGAGAAGGAGAAGGAGGAGGAGGAGGAGGAGGAGGAGGAGAAGGAGAGGAGGAGAAGGAGGAGGAGGAGGAGGAGGAGGAGGAGGAGAAGGAGGAGAAGGACGAACAAGGAGAAGAAGAGGTGGATGAGGAGGAGGAGGAAGAAGAAGAAGAAGAAGAAGAAGAAGAGGTGGAGGAGGAGGAGGAGGAGGAGGAGGAGGAGGAGAGGAGGAGGCGAATAACAGTCCCTTAAGTAAAGCCTCAGAGACAGACAGACATTGGTGTAAAATGTTAGCGCCTGTATTTTCTTAACCTCGGCATGCAAGACCGAGAATCGAGTCTTCTACATCGTCATCCATTTACCATCTACAGCGTACAGACAGTTTTCAGTGATGGGCAAAAGTTATCTAAAAAGTTGAAAACTTTTAGTTAAACTAAAAAAAATTAGTTAAGGTAAAAGTTTAACTAAACAAATAGTTTACTAATTAAAACCAAAATTTAACTAATATTTTTTATTTCTTAACTGAAATGTTTAACTAGCAAAATTAGCAACTACGCAACTATCTTCCGCAATGATTCATTATGACTGTCATAAGTAGGCTATTAAGCAGTCTAACTGGTTTTATTACTCAAGTCAACTGTCAAGTGAACTGCATTGCATTGCAAGATGCATTAGCAACTTTCTTCATGATTTCCCTGGTAGAACTGTAGGCCCTACTAGGATTATTAGTCTATTACACATTACATAGTTTGAAAGAGAAATTGTCATTGACATTTGGCATTATTACAGTTCACATAACCTCTGTGACTCTGTCATTGTGAAAATGTTCGTGAAAAGTTGTTAAAAAGTTGGAAAAGGTTAAGTAGGCCTAAATATATTTAGTTTGGTTAACTTATTTACAAAATCAGTTGCCAACTTTTAGTTAAACTTGTTTATTTTAGTTGAAAAATAGTTATAGTTTAACTTTAAAAAATTAGTTAATTATATATACTGCCAGTTTTATAGCAGAGTTGACCCAAGGGCATGAGTAGAGCAGAAATCTGAAGACGTCTTTTAACTCTCACTGGTTTTGAACCTCCAACTTCTGGGTTGACAGGTCAGCACAGGCAATCACTAGAGCCTACTCTTTCGCATACCAGTAGGCCTGACGCTGTAACTTAATTCTTACCTCCTTCAGGCCTGTGTGTGTTTGTGTGTGTGTGTGTGTGCGTGTGTGTGTGTGTGTTTGTGCGTGTGTGCGTGTGTGTGCGTGTGTGTGTGCGTGTGCGTGTGCATGCACGCGTGCGGGTGTGTAGTAGATTATATAACTAAAGCCTTTTTATATATATATAATATAATTATAATTCCGGTATTGCAAGCTGAATGATCTCATGATCTCATAATTATCTACTGCATGTAGCCTATATAATTATTTGTATTTGCAATTCCAAAATCGTTAAAATAGGCCTACATTCAAGGTAAAATTTCTGCTTGGGATATTACGCTGTATTTAGGCTGTATGTATGGGTCCATTGTCTTCATTTCAAATAGAACTCTATACAACGTACACTCCACTTGAGATCGCCTTAATTCAATTAAGGCTACCCGAATTGCCCTCTCCAATGCTGGACTAGCTAGGCCTTCTGCACGGCAGGCCAATACCTATAGGCCGAAGATTAATATAGCTTACCTATTATACCGTTCTGTGACACGTCCTTAAATGTTTATATATAGGCGGCCTTAGAGTCTGACATTAGGCGACCACTTAGGCTACATATGTTGACTTAGAGAGAGACATAGATCAAGATTGTTTAGAAAACGACATGGTCTTTACATAGACGAATGACTTAATCGTGAAGGCGATTTCACGAGATATATATAATACAATACAATATATGGAAAAATATTCCGGATACTCAATAAATTCAGAACAATCATAGGGACATATTTGATGCTAATATTTCTGTTTCATATTATATTAGTATCAATAACACTGAAAAACACTTACATTAAATTAAAGTATATCTAAATAATCCTTACAACCTTTAGAAAAATTTAAACGAACCCCAATTACAGAACATAAAAAAAGCCCCGGAAGCCGTTCCGGACCGCTCCGTGAAGGACTTGCTCAAGATCTATACATATCCGTTCTCTACGCGTTACATATAGCGCCCGCTTTAAACAATCGGCTACCGTTATTAATCTATAATTGCAAAGGCCTATGTATCTGACTGAGTTAGAAATCAACCATTCGCTTAATGACTGAGTTATAAATCAATCACTCGCTTAATGACTGAGCTGAGTTATAAATCAATCACTCGCTTAATGACTGAGTTATAAATCAACCATTCGCTTAATGACTGATTAGAAATCAACCATTCGCTTAATGACTGAGTTAGAAATCAACCATTCACTTAATGACTAAGTTAGAAATAAATCACCCTGGTTTGGATAAAAAGGTTCAGCCGAACTTTTTACGCATAAATTGCCCTTTCTTTAGTCAAGCTTTCAGAAGTTGTTGAACTAGGCCTAATGCAGTTCAAAACTACAACAGGCCGGGGCTCAGTCCAGATAGAAAACTTAATAACTAAGTCTAAGTTCAAAGTTAACCATCCCATCCTTAGTCCCGAAGTTCATGCCCAGAAACTTTATCTTTGCACAAGCTAGACTCCAAAGTCTTAAAGTCTTCCCTTCATTAGATATCCAATATATCATGATATCTCGCTGGCTGCGTTTATTGATCGCGGCTATAGCTTTCGCTTCCAAGAAATGCGTAGTCCTACTTCTGCAGTAACTCTGCTGGGTACTAAGCCGTGTTGTGGCATAAAAGGCGTGTTTCTTCTTAGATATATTGCTTCCGAGTCCTATTCTGCGATACTTACCGAGTCAACCACATGGAATTTACTCGTTTTTTGATGATTTTTACCATCGCCAACAAACACACCTCGTGGGCGGCGCCATGTTTCTGGGGACAATTAACTGACAAAGCATTGTCTGAGATTTCCACGTGTCAATCTTCAGGTTTGGATAAACACACTTCTAGCAATACAACATCTGTTTCCAGGAAAATCGTAGTACGATTCCTCTTATATGGAGCACTATACCTCGATTATGTCACCGTTGCAGCATCAGTCGGCTATACCGAAGATTGCACAAATCCCCCAAACAGCTTAGTAGGGCCTATTATACCATCGTGAAGCGAGCGCCAGAAGCCCTCACAAATCGTGAATAGCTGTCAGTGGCGTAACTAGGGGCGTGCGCTCACAAAATTTTTTTTCTTACTTCTGTCTTTTTTTGCTTTTCCGTCTTTTACCACGAAAAAGTGGTTAAATTCACAGAAGCCTCATTTTGCGCCCCCGCGCCCGCGCCCGCGCCCGCGCCCGCGCCCCTGCCAGACTCATGCATAATAGTTACTTTTTTACTTTTTTAGCTATTCTTGCCTGATTTCTTTATAAAAAATGTTCTAAAGCCTAATTTTGCGCCCCCTGTCCTGCGCCCGGGGGCGGCCGCCCCTGCCCCCTCGTTACGCCAGTGATAGTTGATCCAATGGCAGTTAGGCTAATCTTTACAACAACCGTATAAGTAAATGTCAGTAAATATATTCTTTATTAGGCTAACCAAGTGCTAATTGCACTAATTATGTTTGTTCAGATTTGTGCATGTATGTTTTGTTTCTGCCTTCGGGCGTAATAAAGTAATGATTGCAATTAGATGTACAGACGTCTAATAAAAACACAGCTAAAAAGTACATATATAGGCGACGATTCTCTGAGAGCCTTGAATGCAAATGCATCCAGAGAGAAATTTCAGTGGGTGCATCGCGCCCAGAATAATTCGGACCTACTGTACAATACATTGCAAATGTCCTGTAGGCCAGTGCTTCCCAAACTTTTCAGTGTCACGGACCGGTAGGAATTAACTTTCAGTGTCACGGAGGAGTGTTTCCACTGCAGGAGGACCGGTGCAAAATTTATTAATTATTTCCCTTTTTCGTTTTCAATCACCGAAATTCCTGAAATATGTATTAAAATTGATTTAAATGCATGTTTAGTCAATTCTATTACTCTATTGCCCTTTAAATGCTAGCCTAATGAGTGTTTTTTGCTATGACTTTTAAATATATAATAGCCATTTCTTGATTCCGTGACAATTTGACCAGTTTCTTGACACACTTTGCGGACCGGTAACTGATGGCTCGCGGACCGGCACCGGTCAGCGGACCACCACTTTGGGAAGCACTGCTATTATATAGGCCAATAAGACGTGCTACATACACATACATATAGCCTACACAAATTTCGGAACATGTAAGAAGTAAGGTTGCATAACTATTTCAGTCACCGTGAGTTTCAAATACTTTTTCTAACCACGTAACTCTTGACAAGAAAATAATTTTATTTTCTTTCTCCGAAAATGCGCTAAACTCACCTACGGCAATGTAGAATTAGCTTATAAGAATTGTTCCCGGGGTAGAAGCCATGCACCTAGAGACAAAAGCAAAAGTCAACGCCTATATGAAAAAGTATCCTATATAGCATCCTAACAACAGGCTGTCGTCTTGGGACATTATGCGGTCATGGACATGCATGGACGAAGGGAGTCTATTTTGTAAAATGCAAGCATTTGTACTACACCAAAATGTTTCATACTAGGCGACATGTTCCACCCAAGGAAGCTTAAGACTTATTAACCTTATTAACCTTTCATGGACGCTTCGCTCCACTTCACCAGCAACCTTAAACGTTAGGCCTATTTGGATCAACTGGCAACTCCTGTATATATATATATATATATATATATATATATATATATATATATATATATATATATATATATATATATATATATATATATATATATATATATATATATATATATATAGCTAACGGTCAATTTCACATCATCGTGACGGACAAAGGTAAACAGGTGATAATAATATGCATGAGTTTGATTTGACGATTTGATTACACTTGGC
Organism: Aporrectodea caliginosa; assembly: GCA_020284085.1. Taxonomy (NCBI): domain Eukaryota; kingdom Metazoa; phylum Annelida; class Clitellata; order Crassiclitellata; family Lumbricidae; genus Aporrectodea; species Aporrectodea caliginosa. The sequence continues at coordinate 440,238 of JACEVL010000427.1, read as the reverse complement.
TAGACGAGGCTCGTGTATACAGCGTGTTAATAGTGGCTAAATAGCAGCTGAAGTGCCAGAGAGATTCTCTGTCTGTCTGTGTCTGTTTGTCTGTCTGTCTGTCTGTCTCTATCTATCTATATATATCTCTCTCCCTCTCTGTCTGTCTGTCTGCCTGCCTGTCTGTCTCTGCCTCTGCCTCTGTCTCTGCAGCCACTGCACACCTCTGCCACCTCTGCCTCTGCCTCTGCCTCTGCCTCTGCTTCTGCCTCTGCTCTCCTCTGCCTCTGCCTCTATCTTCCTGCCTCTGCCTCTGCCTCTATCTTCCTGCCTCTGCCTCTGTCTTTCTGTCTCTTTCTCGTTGTCTTTCTCTTGATGCCCGTACTTACAAAAGTCCTTAGATTAGTTTAGATTAAGACTTAGATCAATCAATTGCCTATTTGGATGATTGGATCAACTATATATAATATCAGGCATATATATAATATCAGGCAATCAAGTCTCTTGGATAAGTCCGTCCTCCCACCTCCTCTGTTTACTTGCTCAGCTCTTCTGTCCACCGCGCCGCTCCCCTCTACTCTGCAGTTCACTCTCCCACTTCCTTCTCTTAGACTCCACTTCCCACTCCCCTATCTTCTGCTACACTCTCCCACTCCCCTTATATCAGTCCTTAAACTGATGCGTATCTGCTCGTCCGGTTGTGCTCCATCCTACCATAGAGAGTTACGTATTCCAGTGTCATCATTACCTGGTAGTAGCCTAAATCTCTTTGTTCTACAATACAGGGTAATCTGGTTGTTTACTCGTCGCCTACAGTAACTGCCACAGCCCACAGTGCAACTTGGACGCTTTGCATTGTTTATTAAATTGACCTATTATTCTCCACTAAGTAGCTCGGCTCAACAACTAATCTGTGCTACTTGTAACCAGTTGTGTCCTTGACAACTGGATTTATTGAATTAAAGAAATATTGATTGATTGATTGTTTGATTGATTGACTTATTGATTGATCGATCGATCGATCGATTGACTGACTGATTGATTGATTGATTGATTTATTGATTTATTGATCGATCGATTGGTCACTCTGGAATAGACTTCCATGCCATCTGCCACATGAACCTCTTCTACTTTCCATGCTCATCTCGCAAGCGGTTGAAGACCAATCTGTTCTATCGTAGTTTTGTATAATCAAGTCTCGCAAGCGGCTGCAGAGGCGTTTTGTTAGATCGGGGTCCCCCTCTACCCAAGTATGATTTACGCCGTAGGGAGCACATAATATATGATGCGTTTTCTTGAAGACGCACTATAGCCTATAAATAAGCACTTGCAATTGCAATTAAGTAGATTACTACCGCAATTATACATAGGCATACTCAGCATTTTGTTTATTACTGCCATAATTATCGACTTTCCACATTTTATTTAATTACTGCCTTAGGCCTAATTACCAAACTTGTATAATATTCCCGTATTTTAGCTAATTAATGCTAAATTTATAACTATACTTCGGCTTTTAATGGATTATTTATTATTGCTTTTCTGTGTTATAATCGATTATTGCCAAAAACGGACAAAACACAAATATTTCACTCTTTTCTAAGTCACACAAAAGCAACAACATGAAAATGCGACAACAAAGATGTGAAGATTACGTCACAGTCACTTCCTTATTATTATTATGATTAGGTCCTCCACAGCGATCACGACGTCATGAAGAATGGTGAAGATTGTCACTGTTACGACCAAAGAGGCATAACTAGTCCATGATTATAGCTACGTCATACAGCCATTACGTCACATCTTTTGTCAGTAAATGCGTCATAGTAGGTACGTCATGTATGTATGTAGTATGTATTTATGTATGTATGTATGTATGTATGTATGTATGTATGTATGTATGTATGTATGTATGTATGTATGTAGGTGTTTATGTATACTATGTAGGCTATGTTATTTATACTCTGTTATTCATATTCTGTTGTTCATATTCTGTTATTTTTATTCTGTTATTCATTTGTTATACATATTGGATTAAGCATCGGTAGGGATAGTAGAAATTAACGAAGTCACGGAAGCCGTGATTTCCGTGCTTTTCGACATGTGCCGTGAATGCTGTAAATTTCCCCAAATGCCGTGAATTTCCGTGATTTTGGGCAAATTTTGTGGAATGAATGCAACACGACGTTCGGAACTGATATGTTTTGCACGATCGTCAAAGTTCTACAGACGAGAATTTGGTGCTCCATGTAGGCTAATAGGCCTAATGGTCAACAATAATATTGCAGAATCTAACTACAAGTGCGTTCGGTACATAGGCCCCTAGTTAGATTATGTAATTGTAGACCATTATTATTGGCCTAAATGTAGCGCTAAACTCTCGTCAGTAAAACTCGGACTCTCACACTTAGCGTGACATTACTCAGCGACAGCGCGTCGCTGCTTTGATCGACCTTGTATGACTTGTCTTGTATGAGCACTTGTTATAGCGCCCCTTCTACTCAGAGGCGCTCCCTACTACAGCGCGAACACTGAATCGGAGTTTCACGCCGAAGCGCATGAGCAATTGCGAGTGAAGGACTTGCCCAGGGTCCCTACGCGACGGCTTGAGGTGGATTCGAACTAGGGGTCTGCGGGTATACCCGTACCCGCGGGTTTACCCGTACCCGACCCGTACCCGCGGGTCGGGTACGGGTCGGGTAGACATTTTACGGGTCGGGTCGGGTACGGGTAGGAGCTTTACGGGTACGGGTATACCCGGTTTTACCCGTACCGAACTGAAGTTTTGGGGGTTACATCTAATGGTGAGTCAGACTTACTATAGGCTATATCTGTCGGTACTTAACGTCACATCTCTACCCTTTTGTAATCGGCGTGGAAGTTTGAAAGTTCGACGATAATATTGTTAATTCTGAGTTTTTCTGGCATCAAATTATGGTGGATGACATAGCTGCATCAGGTGTTACTATAACCCTCTTATGTTGCACCAATATTGGTAAATCCTTTCATTTTGGGCCATAAATCTGAAGAGCCAAACTCCGAACATTAAGAAATTCAGTTGGGCAGCACGATTATCCATGAAACACAGTCACTGTCATCATCATGATTCTCATTATGATTATGTTTAAGATTATTATGATGATTATTATTATTATTACTATTATTATTGTGATCATTGTTGTTATTATTATTATTATTATTATTATTATTATTATTATTATTATTATTATTATTATTATTATTATTATTATTATTATTATTATTATTATTATTATTATTACTGTGATCATCACCATCAGACTATTATTATTACTGTTACATGCTGTGTGAGACTATTGGACTGTTGGGGCTCGGATTATGGGAATGCCTATTAATTGGGGGGCCCGATAGCGCTTTGGTTAAGATCTGGCACGGAGAGCGAGAGGTACCGAGTTCGAGCCCCGTAGGGTAGACATGCTTTGTAGGCTGCCATTGGCGCCGCGTATTGCAGGCTGTCTGCTCGGTTAGTAGTTAAGATTTATGTCTTCTGTCATTTGTGTTCTTGTGAATTGTTTCAATTGCATAATTGTACACTGTAACCGGTTGCGGTGTGTCAACCGGATTGTCTGAATAAACGAAAATATTATTATTATTATATTATTATATTATATTATTATTATTATATTATTATATAATTACGTGGCCTGTACGGTGCGGGTACGGGTATACCCGCGGGTACGGGTCGGGTTGGGTAGTAATTTTGACTACGGGTCGGGTACGGGTACGGGTAGCGGTCCAGTGTTACGGGTACGGGTCGGGTAGCAAAAATGCTCTACCCGCAGACCTCTAATTCGAACCCGCAACCCTCCGGCTGCAAGGCACCGAACATACCCCTACACCACCGCGTCCCACAATCTATGTTATTGATATGATTACATTGATTAAATCTTAGTAAATAGAAATGTGATTTGATGCTTGACGTTTACATTGACATTTAGGCTATATAGTAGCCTACATAGCGAACGCCTCGTTTCTTTCGTATTTGCGTTATTGTTTGGTCGGGTCTTTGTAAATAAGCGCGTGATTTCATGCCGTAAATTTGCCGTGATTTTCGCCCATTTTTACAAAATGCTACCGTGAACTTTGAACTTTTCCCTGTGATTCCCGTGAATTTCTACTATCCCTAAGCATAGGCTTATCCGACAAAGTATGAGACCTATTTAGGATCATATAAGCTTATCTTCCCTTTCTTCCTTAAGTTCATGGCTCACTGCTTTTTCAAGTCATAGCATGCCTCTACTTGTATGGCAACCGGACTCGGATCTCCTGTGTTGACTACCATTTAGACTCTGAGTCTCTGACTCCATGCAGCGCTCGTGAATAAGCTGGTGCCCTGCGCTTGGCTTTCGAGTGGCGCATTAGAAGTTTAGAGTTTACGATTACGATTTCCACCCACTCCATCCTCTCTATTCACACAGCCCTGCCGAGCGCCGCTAAAGCCAAGTCGTAGAGTAGGCTAATTAATTATAGGTTACTTAATTATAAGTAAGGCCTATTTAATTATAAGTTACTTAGTGGTTAGCCTTTGGCTGCAGCATTGCGTTTGCACGCTTGCGTCAAAAACAAAGCTTTAGACTTAGCATATTAATTTTTACGTCATAATTGCAATTTGCTATAATTAGGCTACTTACACTGTATAAGGCTATGCGTAATCATTACTGTATGTCACACTGACAGCGCTATTATAGTAGCTGTAGCTTGCATCACAATGACCTTACGTCGTAGTGATTACGACATAATGACAGAGTTCGTACTAATGAATATACGTCACAATGACTGCCTTTACGTCATAGTGACATGATGCCATTAGAATTGTATGTCATAATGATTGTTTCTTAAGGAATGTAGTTCGTAATGACTTCATGTCAGCATGATGATGAATAATTATGTTACGTGATGTGATTTAAGTTCAATTTAGATTAAAAAGGGTAATAACTGAAGATACAAGAAATGGAATGGATAATTAATAAATGATGCAATGGTTGTCGACGTCAGATTAGGTATACACTCAGAGCAGACATCTAGCGGGCGATTGCCGTCTGTACAGCAGAATTGGATCCATTACTTGGATGAATCGTTCTCTGAATAAAACAAAGAAATACAGAATTAGATATTATAAATAAAGCGATTATCTGTAGGCCCATTGAAAACGATATGCATAATAGCGCTATAAAAATAGAACACAAAATTATGTGAATAATTTCAACAAATTTGTACTTAACCTATTTGAGTCAAGATTCAACGGGTTTTTAATAAATATAAATTGGAGAGTTTGAATTGAGAGTGTTAGAGAGATTTCCCCCAGATATACACGTAGGTCAAAGAATGGTAATGATTTGGGCAGCCTACTGGTGGTGTACGGGAGTGAAAAATACATGGAAACATTAAGTAAAGGGAGTTGTGTAATAATTTTAAGGTAGGGCCTACTCTCTTAAACAGTTTATAGATTGTCTCTTGACTTGTTTAAGGAATAGAAGTTTGGAGTGTAATGTTTTTGCAGCGTCTTTGCTTCATTGTTCCAAACTTGATCTCGGTGGTGAAGGGTGAACTTTGGTTTTACAAAATCTTCATCATCATCATCACCTCTATCACCACTGCACCGTTATAGTTATAATTTTTAATTAGGCCTACTTAAAAAATTATAACTATAACGGTGTAGTGGTGATGGAGGTGATGATGATGAGGAAGATTTTGTAAAACGAAATAAAATGATAAATTTGAGGAAGATGCTAACTGGTTTTAGCTGCAATAGATAATGGTGGTGGTAGTGGCGTCGGTGATGATGATGATGATGATGATGATGATGATAACAGCTGCTGCCGATAATGATGATGTTTACAGCTCCGAGCTAAGTGGACAGATGCACATGTACACAGACACATACATGTACACACATATGCACGCCCATACACACACACACACACACACACACACAAACACACACAAGCAAACAAACAGACACAAACACACACACACACACACACACACAAGCAAACAAACAGACACAAACACACACACACACACACACACACACACACACACACACCCACACACAGGCTCTTGTGTCGCCTACAAGCGAAGGGCATCTGCTATAGACGGCGGCGGAGGCGTACCTTTCCAGCAGATGTATGGCAGGAACCTTCCACTCCTTGTTCTCTTGAAGCAGAATCCTTGATGGCGACCTCTCTTCGTCATTTCGCTCGGCTTCCGCGGAATTGCTCCCGGATTCAGGCGTCCCTCATACGACAACTACGCACCAGCAATGAAATCTTCGCTTTCAGATCACTTCATACTGTATTGTATTGTATTGCAGTGTGATTCTCGTTAACGATAACGATAACGAAAATGTTCGTTAACGAAAATAAAATGACTTCGTTAACGATAACTATAACTATAACTAAAAAATATCATTAACTATAACTATAACTATAACGAAAATAACACTAACGAAAATTCATCTTTATTTTCGTTAATACAAAAAATAAAAATAGGAAGTGCAATATGGACGATTCGACATAAATGAGAACAAAAAATGTGATATTTTTATTATGCAATTTGTCAGTTAGGCCTACTTTAGAAACTCGTGTATTCATGAAGCTGAATGCACCCATGCTTCAAAGGCTTTCATAGCTAGTAGTAGATTTCGTTTATTAAAAATACTAAGTTGACATACCGCAACTTGTTTACATGGGATAATGAAGGTAATGAAATTAAAAACTATAAGTTTACGCCTTTAGTCAGATTGAGTTAAATCTTAAAATCACCGAATAGTCCGAAATAGAACCCTAGAGATGAAATTGTGGTCATCTTTTTTGGGCAGTTCAAATTCATGAGGCCTAGGGCGCAGAGCATATGGCCTACGTACGGTCGGAGGAAAGAGGCCTCTAAGCACATGTTGAAAGTTCCGGTTGACCGCTTGAAGGAGTCTAACGTCTGCATCTTCCATCATTCGGTCTAAATCCTGGTGTTCAGGAGGGAGGTAGCCCAGTCGTTTGGCCCTTAGCAGGAAACGTTGAAGTTTGTGACGGTCGTTTGCGGTAGTGAATCCCCACCAAGCGGGAGAGGCATACAGAAGGCGAGAGATGGTAGTTGCACGTGCAACTTCATGGAGCGCAGTTGGAGGGCGACCGTGTGCACTGAGGACTCTGAGAGCGTGAAGCGAACCAGAGCATGCACTTAGAATCCTGTTGACATGGGAAGAAGCACTAAGATCGTTTGCAATAGTGTCTTAGTGTCTAAGCTGAACTTGATTAAATGCACACAATAGGCCTAGTATGTTATTAGTATTATTAGTGTTTCTCTGAGCAAATTGTGAAACACCGTGTTAATACGCACAATTTTGCTTATATATACTATAGCCTCAATTATTGTAACTAAGTAGGCCTAGTAACTAAAATTAACTAAAATAAAAATCCATTAACTATAACTATAACTATAACTAAAAAATAATACTAACTATAACTATAACTATAACTAAAATAAAAAAACCATTAACTATAACTGTAACTATAACTAAAATAAAATCTGTAAGGAGAATCACACTGTTGTATTGTATTTAAAAATTTATAAAGCGTTTTAATCGTTTAAGCAATCTATGTGGTCCAGGCTCACTTACTTATTTACATACAATACAATACAATACAGAAGCGCAAACGACCATTAGACAGAGCATGATGGCGCTGACCAACTGTGAGCAGGGGCGTAGCCAGGCAAACATTTCGTAGGAGGTTTAAGTTTTGGGGGGTTTCCATTGGAAATGGTCGCATTTTTATAAATTTTTTGGTTTTTGATAACAGTAATGCGTTTATTTCGTGGGGATTTGAACCAGTTTTAAAAGCCACCCCTAAATACGCCCATGATTGTGAGTAAAAGACTTGCTCAAGGTCCCTACACAGAATAGGCCTATAGCTGCCTCGGGCAAGGCTCGAACCCGTACTCTCCGCATCACAAGCCGAGAGCTCTAACCAATCGGCCATCGTGCCACACACCTGAAAATGCTTCCTTGCTAGCTTGCTTACTTACTTACTTGATAGCCATAGATGAGTGCGTGGTCCGAATGTATGTGTGTAATGGTGACGCAGGTATCACGAAATAGAGTATCTGTCCTAAGACTATCCGGGGGATGTATGAATTTATCCCCGTGGATGGAATAAACCGGTTTAGAGTATCCGGGGGGATAAACCATTCTATCCCCATCGTCATACGCTTCACGATAGCCTCGATGAAAATCCAGTCAAAATCACCAAAAACGAAGTAAATTAATTTCAGGTCGACATACAAACTAAAGATATATGCAACTTAAAATATTTTATGTGTAGGCCTACAATAAATACAAACAGTACGACTGAATACACTTAGAAAGCCAAAAATTCAAACTAAACCGAATACTCCATTGCGCTGGGGGGATACTCTGTATGGGGGATAGTACTCTATTTCATGACACCGGCGCTCTCTGGCGAATAATATGAGAACGAAAAGTTTGGACGGTCATGTACGGTATGTAACACGTTGGCGTTTGTCAAAAGCATATCGGGGTAAAGTTTTAAAATTGGGACAGTGTCATGGCCCGTAGGCCCTAGTTAATGCGGCAAATCAGACAACAGTGTATTTATCGTGTATGTAATACTATGTATGTATGTGTGTAGCCTATTTATGTATGTATGAATGCATGTATGTATGTATATTATGTATGAATGCATGAATGTATGTATGTATGTATGTATATTATGTATGTATGTATGTATGTATGTATTTATCTATGTATGTATTTATGTATGTATGTATGTGTATGTATGTATGTATGTATATTATGTATGTATGTATGTATGAATACATGTATGTATTTATGTGTGTGTATGTATGTATGTATTTATCTATGTATGTATTTATGTGTGTATGTATGTATGTATGTATGTATTATGTATGTATTTATGTATGTATCTATGTATGTATGTATGTGTATGTATGTATGTATGTATGTATGTAATGTATGTATGTATGTATGTATGTATGTATGTATGCATGAATGCATGCATGTAAATATTTATGTATGTATTTATGTATGTATGTATGTAAACGTTTAATATGGTGCCTTTATTGGTGCTGTTGCAGAGTCGGATTGTTTTACCTCTTTGATGGCCAGATAGACGAGGTTTTTGAAGTCGCCCGACAAGTCTCTCGTCTCCATCCAATTAGCTCCCGGCGATTCACCATCGTCCTGTTGATTATAAGAAAGAAACATCATAAAACTAATAGACTGACTCATTTTCAATTTGTAATCCAACGGCATGGACAATTTCGGATGCAAACATTTTCACATTTCAGATCCACCTGAGAATTGCCGGGGGTTGGGGGTTCAACTCCTTTCCTCATTTTCAATTCACTTAAACCAGTTTCGTTTGGAATTCACATAAATCAACCATTTTCATCTTTGAACCCATGAATTGATTTTTACATTTAAATCCTCCTAACTTAACTCTCCATCTTTACCTAAATAAAGGTTTGTAACTTGCTCGATGTTTCGTAGTCTCTGCTGCGCTTACTCTCATGATCCACTGCATATTAACGTCTGTGTACTCGATAGCGATGAACCAAGCTTACATGTAAGCCTATAGGCCTATATATGATCTGTAATATCGTTGGCTACATTTCTGTCCGCTTTTAACAAACGTTCGTTAATAATATAATTATTATAGAACAGAAATGTACGTATTTCTGTTTCTCTTAGCCACGGGCTGGACTCTTCCCTGCGTGGTTAGCTGATCGATTCGGTAGATGGCAGGGAAGTGGAGTGGCTGTGGAGAAAGAAGGGATGGGAGGAGAAGGGAGGGAGGGAAATGGGAGGGGAAGAGGGAAGGATGGGGAAGGAAGGGGACAGGACGGGACGGGACCGGTGGGAGGGGAGGGAAATGGGCGTGGAAGTGGAAGTGGATGGGAGGAAAGTGAGGGGAAGGAGGAGGGGAGGGCTTATTTTAAGCGATCAGCCCCAGCTCGCTGAACTTAACCGTCTTAGGACGGGCAAAAATCTAGTTATAACAGCTGTTTATATAAATTATGGCCTAAAAGTGGGTCAGAGATGACCAACGCAAGTCGTATCGTCTGTCGTTTCCCATTTAGCGAGACTTAAGTGAATTGCTCATTTCCTATTCCCTGCCAGACGCCGAGGGAGAGGGATGACCTGGAACGCCTTGGAGGACTGGCACACGCCACGCACTGTTTGT